>JBBBVU010000009.1:14712970-14725709 GCA_037177055.1 Atherinosoma microstoma | reverse complement strand
TAAGAGTGTCCATATGTGCACCTGGCACCAGGACACTCTAGGCCGCAGTTCCATGATCGACTTTGTAGTCGTATCATTGGATCTGCGGTCGCATGTCCTGGACACTCGGGTGCTGGAAGCAAGTACCCCCCCCCACCCGCACTTCCCATCGTTGTCTCATGTTGTGACTGTCTGCATACGTGCTTATGTGTATTGAGGAGGTTTTTTTGTGACCCTGTACAGTGCCCCTGTAGGCCCGGTGCAGAGCTGCCTTTTTTTCCCTCCTCACTCCCACCCTTCCCCAATGTGTAATTTCTATGACCTGCATTCTACCTGATCCTGTTAACGTTAATGTACGTAAATGTTTGTCTGTATATGGGAGACAGGTTTCAATTTCGTTGAGTCTTCGGGCTCAAGGACAATAAAGCATTCATTCATTCATCCATTCATTATACAGTTTACATGTATACTGTATGATGTAATACAAATATATAAACAGTTCATATGTGTCTGTGTTACTATGTTGTATGTGTTGTTCTGGTAAAAAAAGAAAAAGAAAAAAGGAAGCTATGCAGAAAAGGAGAGCTTTAAGCTCCTTTGACCGCTTGACTGCTACTGCAACAGAGACGATACTTAAGAGGGTTCATTAAAATGAATTATGATTTTAATGAAAACACATTAATAACTGGAGAATAGCTCTTACACCTGCATGTAATAGCATTCAAAATTAAAACATGTCTAACTATGCTTTAACAGTGGCTTTCTTTTCTTTTTAAGTTATTTGACATTTAGAGTTTGACACTTAAAAAACCATTACATTTTTGTGATATTTAGGTGGAACGCATATAAACTTATTTTCCTTTTTAAAAAAAAATAAGAGGTAGCTAAGACGTAGACCAAAATGCCATCCCTTTCTAGTGGGACCAGTATAAAATCATGTTTTCTCCCACTCTTTCATGTCATACTTCCTTTTGTCTTTTCATAGAATGACAGGGGAGCTTTGTTTGTCCTGAGTGATTCAGGTCCAACTCAAACCATGGCTGATTCCCCTGCAGGTGGGTTCCTTTTCCTCCGCAGCATGGCAGAGCAGCTATACTGGCCACAGTCCTTTAACACAATCACACAGCTTTGGCAGCAAGTGTAGCACCATCCCAAATCATTTTGGAAAGTATAACATTGGAGTGACAAAATTTGATTCTTCTTTTGCAGGCAACCTTTCTTTTTGAGCAACCATTCCTTTGGTCCTGTGTGCTGGAGTAAACATTGCTTGGAATCAGCTTTGTGTTGTATCTTCTGCCAGCAGAGACAGAGTGGTCAGGGTGGCTCTTCATTCTGCTGCCAAGTGAGAAGCTGGTGTGTTATGTTGGTCCTGCAGCTGCTCAGGTAGGCTATGGTTATTCTTCCAACAACATAGCCTTTCTACTTTTTACTATCAGCTACTCAAGCACCTCACATGAGATATCAGTTTTTCCCATCTCTGTCTTATGATTGGATACAAATAACCATGTTTAAAACACTACTTTATGTATAAGATATATGTTTCCTTATATCATGTCTGCTTCAGTTCTATCCTAATTTCTTAGGTGCTCATCTTTGCTCTGTGACTAGACTTCAGGGAGAGACATCATTGCCAAATGGAAATCATTATTAACAATAATGTCTGCGGTTGGTTACTGGTTTTTACTCCTTGCCCATCTCTGGGTCCTTCTGGCCTTCCCAGAATAGACACATCCTAATAACTTTAATAAAGCCAAACTAATCACCATCTGATCATCTTTACTGCTTGGGTGGTCTTTATACAAACATAAATCAGTCTCTTTCAAGAGTCACATAAGTTAAAGCTTTCTGCTCTATCTTCGAGCTTAAAGTTCTTATGAACCCCTAAAAAACCTAAACTCCTAACAATTGGACAGTTAATAAGAAAAAGGACATACAATACTTCAATAAACAAACTAAATACATACTTTCATGAATAACATTTGATATTTTTCATGCTAAACAAGCTACCTATTAATAACTATCTGTGTGTATTCAGCAAAAACAAATCTGTAACTGTATGTAAATAGACATGAAGGTTTTGTTTCACCCTGATATCAAGTCATGAGGCAGTGTGGCCAACACTGATAACAGCCCATGTGTGTGTGAGTTGCACAGAGTGAGAAATGTTTGCTCTCACCCATTTTATTCAGTGTCAGAAACTTTCATTGTGTCATCACATTTCTTATCTGTCCACCCATTTGAGAACACCCTAAAGACGAATTTTACACCTTAACATCTCAACATGGTGACTTGTATGACAAAAAAAGAAGGGAAGCAAATTAAGGGGATTTTTTTTAAACCTTCTAATTATTTTCTGGCCTGTATAATGAAGGCAACCACGTGTTCTCTGGTGAATGGTATTATTATGATAGAGATCATTAGTTCCTGCTGTGGTTTCTATGGTGCCCATCTCCTTTCTAACTCCCATTCTTATAACATAATAGCTGAAAGATGAAGCATCCTGTAAAGACCTGGTATTAAGAGGGAGCCAGGATTATGTTTAAAGAAAACATCATCTTGAATAGAAACCTTTGAACAAATCTCATTCACTTTACTTTGTAATATTAGGTTAGGTCTGTATTCATCAATGTCAATCATGACAGAGGTGCATTTACAGTGTTGGAGAAGTGCAATGAAGTTCTGTTTCAACATCTGCTCCTGCTGCAACACACTTTTTAGTCACAACAGTTAAACTAACTAATGTGCCAAAGAGTTTATTACCTTTCTAGAAAACTGTCTATAAAGAACAAATGTTACCAAAAGTAGTGAACAAGAAAGTAGATGAATCATTTATCCTTGTCTCCAGTGGCGTGCACAGACAAATTGGTAGGCAGGTGCTCAGTGAAAAATAAGGGCACCTTAGAACAGCCGGCTGTCTTATTATAGCAGTGTAAGATTAAAAAAAAAACAACAACTATTACAACAGTAAGACTAGACTGTGACTGCATAGCCTAACTTCAATATCCTACTACATTGTTGTGTTCTGCAGACAGATTTTAATTACAGCTAGATTTTTTATTTTACACATCCCCTTTCATTTAGATTTCTTTCCTCCTTCAGATGCACTTTGTTCAGGCAATAGCTCATGAACACCATCAAGTACCCTAAAGCACACAGCCAATACATGGATGACATTTCTTGGAACAATGTTCATGTAAAATACAGTGATAGCTCATTCATTATAGTAGGACGTCTGGTTCCTTAGAAGAACCAACTCTCCAACACCATAATCATTCTTAATATAGTTTTACTCAGAGCTTCTTTTGTAACCTAATTTAGCTTCATGAAACTGATTTTTGTTGGTAAGCTTTTTTTTTGTTTAAATAAAAACCTTATTCTTATGCATTTTTTATGCATCAAAACAAGAGTTAGGAGTTATTATTTAACATTTCAATAAAACCTTTAAAAACACAGAACCAGTTAAATTTAAAAAAGACCAAAATCTGACGACACTTTAAAGATTTTTTATATTTTTGCTTTACAAATTCTATTTTACTTTTCAGTCTCCAATGTCATCTAAATGCAGCCAGATGCTGCTTATTTTATGGTGTTTTTTTTAATTCTTAATTTTTTTTGACGTGCTCAAATTTAATCAGATCGCTAATCTTTCTTTGTCGCTCTGTGAACCTGGACTTTACCACTACACTGTCTGAAGAGCGCTTATCACTCATTAACTCTTTTACATAATGGCATATCCACTGTTCTTAACATGTGATTGGTGGCATGGTGTGCCCATCAAACTAAAGTTCCACCCACTGCCTGCTGAGCAATAGCGGCTCTTCTCATTAGCTTGTTGAAAGAAGCATTACCATGTATCAGCAGCTAAAATGACTCAAAGTTTATATTTATACCTGCCAAACGAAGTTTTAACCAATACCTGGCTGGTGTTAATTTAGAGCCCTGTTCACACACTGTACCAAATGAAACATTCTACAGACATTGGTTGTGTGGTGGTCATCACGTTATATCCATTAACTGATTATAGCTAGCATTTAGCTTATTTGCAGGTGACTGTCAGGTAATGTTGGCTTGGCCGTTTGGTGCTGTATGAGCCAGACAGAGACGACTTCACAACTGAGACAAATAGCTTAGCAACTGAGGCTTAGGGGGCAAACAGTACATTCTATTTATGTGTTACCTGGGTGGTGGCAGGGGAGGAGATGTATGCATAGCTGTGCGGCTGCTATTTTCCTCAGTTTGTGTCCGCTCTGCGCATTCATGTTGACATAAATGAAGAGCGCGGCGCAGGTGTGTGTAGGGGGAGGGCTGTCCATGATCACGTTATGATGATCACATGAGCCACATACAGTACAGCTTGCACAATAGTGTACAGTGTACTATTTTTGAAAAAATAAAAATGAAAAATACTTTCATATGGGCACTTGCTTGGACCATAGGGCAAAGGGCAAGTGCTCTAACGCCACTGCTTGTCTCTATAGTTCCAATCAATCAAATCAATTCACATCTATAAATCTATTTCTAGATAAGCAAGTTGGGAGAAAGGTGAGGGAGTGATGATTGTCAGAGGTATGTCCACATGAATGCAAGGACCCATGACGGTTTGTGATGACACTGCAGCAGAGAGGGGCAATTTAGTTTCTGTCAGGTATTTTGATATTAAGGTTGAAAATTGGGAGCTGATAATTTTTCAGGCTACTAAAATAATTTGTTGGGATTTATACAAATATCTGGTTCATGTTGTATTTTTTAATTGTGGACAAGTAATTTGTGCCAACAATTTTTTCGTTTGTTGATCTATTATCCTTTTAATCTCTGTAAAGGTACAGCCTGAGGATGAAAAATCAAGGTATCGGTTTATTTATTTTTATAAGTTGATTAAACATTGAAACATCAAACTAAGTGCAGAAGGACTAGCCCATCAGATTTTAGATTGGATCCAGAGCTCTTTGATTAAAACTGGGAGTTAGGATAATGGCCAAGTGTGAGTGTATGTTCTCTGATATCCTTGCTTTAATTGTCTTTGCTTTTGAAACCTTTCAACTTGTCATGTGATTTTCACTGTTTATGATTCATGCATCAACAATCCAGGCAAAGATATATCTAAACTTGTTAAACACCATGTCATGTTCAATATTAGTCCGAGAAGCCACAAAAATAGTGCTTTTCAGTCAGGCCTGCTGCTGTTCTGATTTGTAGGCTGAATTGTTGTTTATATATTTTTTTGTTTGCAATGGCTTTCAAAATGGTTGGGAGGAAAAATCTCAAGTAGTGTACTTGTCAAGTAGAAGTTACATTTAAGCAGATTGTCAAAAGTGTCAACTGATAGACACCTAACAACGCTATCATTTCTTTAATACAGTCTATTTTATGCCTCACAATGGCTGATTTTCATACTGTTGCACCCCCTATTGATGGCTAATTCAGCATTCGTCTTACATTCTTTCTCCTCTCTGAGCTCTCTTCAGCCAGTAAAAGTCAGTCTGATGTTGACTCTTGGCTTATGTTTTGCTCTGTAACTTTCTCTCTTTTTCTTTGCTTCCTCAAATAAGGTCTTCTCAATTTTTTTTCTTTTGTGAATTCAGCCATTGTGCTTGTCCAAAATGGACAATGTGTTGATATCCACTTGCTGGTGCACACGGTGCCCTAAAGCAAAACACAGCTAACACGTGTTGCCTGGGCTGGGGGAAAAAAATGTGTGAAGTGCGGTTTCTCATCCCTGGGACGCTGCAGAGCAATGATGGCTCCAGGAATGTGCATTATGAATGTTAGTGTGCCATCAAAACGAGTCAGAAGCGAGTTTTGAGGTCAGAATCTTATGTAGCAAGTACTTTTGTCCTTAGCAAAGCAAAAAAAATATTACAGGCCGTAACACATCAACATTTACTGCAGAACTGCAGGGATTTATTTTTTTGTGTGATTTGATCCATAACTTTATCCCCATCTTAAACATCACTATTGCATTATTTTTTCTACTTTTAATATATTAGTGTATGTCAATTCATGGTCATGACTCAGTGTTTTGAACTGTTCTAATCTCCATCTTTGATAAGGCAAACTCTTTGGTCATTAAGTAAACATCTGGACTCACTATTAAGAAGATTGGCTACATAAAACAAAGTTCTACTTATTATAGCTGTTTTATATCTTTCATTTTCTCCACACTCCCTCACCCTTTTTAATATTTGGTTTTCACAGACATGACACACTTCCTTTAAAGTCTGTCTGTTATTTCATGGTCCATTTATTTCACGGAAGAAATGCCAAGCAGTGTTTTATCATTCAAACCCAATTAATTATTTAACCATAAAATGAAGATTATCTATTCTAGTTTCCTTGATTAAATCAAGCAGATATAGCTATGCTCTGAAATAATCAGAAAGGCAGTGCACAAAGAGAAATCAATTTGCTGCCTTATAGTAATAGTGATTAGCAATGCAGAGAAAGGCAGCAAATGCACAATATACATAAAATCAACACCGGAAATGATAGTAAATTAGAGTCAGTAAAACACTTTTGTCCATCTGAAACTCCTTCCATCTTTTCCCCTTTCTATCCCTTATGGACTTCAGTGACACACTGGAAGTCTCTTCATCTTTCAGTGTGTTCCTTTGCCCTGGGAGGAAAAACAGATCAATCAGCACTGGATAATCAATTTTAGCCAGAGAGCAGCTGGGAGTGCCAGGAAAATGTCCAACGTTTTAGTTTGTTATTGTACGGAACAGCCAGGCGTGATGTTTATGTGTAAAGGCCTCTGGAGTATGAGGATTCAATTAACCAATGACGGCTGCAATGTCTACAGAGCATACCTCAGAGACTCTGGGCCTCATCATTCTGTCTTAAGTCAAATAAGCGTGGACACTGCTGCCAAATCCCAGTCTGATATAGCTCTGAGATGTCCTTCAAATTTACATTAAGGATGTCAATAGCTTGTCATGAATGTGCATGGATGTTTTCTGCATATCACTGACTTCATGAGGACTTGTGATAAACTTTTAGGATAAAGAGTTGTGGTGCATGTTTATGAAGACCATGAGGAAAGATATTTGTAAGGATTTTGGTGTGTGAGAGCATTACAATGCGTTTCCTGACTTATTAATAACAGAAGGTTGCATTGATAGCACACTGCTGCCATCTGCTGGTAAAATCTTGGTACCACTACAATTTTGACACAAAAGTCCATAAAATGTGCAGCGAAAAAATATAATCTCCTAAAATTTCCCAGAAGAATGTTTGGACATCAGGTGTTTTCTTGTGTTCTTTTCTGGCCTGAGAAGGATTATGTAACACTTTGGTGCAAAGATGCATCCCAGAAGTCCATAAGTGGAGGCCAAAATAGCAAATACTTCTGTAACTGTGGCATACTTTCCTGGAGAGCCAATGTATGCCGGAATAAATGCTACCCATACAGCACAAAAAATGAGCATACTAAAAGTGATAAGTCTGGCCTCGTTGAAGTTGTCCGGAAGTTTCCTCGCCAGGAAAGCCAACAGAAGACAGAGGCATGCCAGAAAGCCAATGTAGCCAAGGACCAAAGCAAATGCAATTTGCGAACCTTCATCACACAACAAAATGATAATAGCACTTTCACGTGGCATCAGCTGGTGTGGAGTTGGGGGTGCAAGAACCAGCCACACTGTGCAGATGATTACCTGCGTAAAAAGAAACATGTCTCACTCAAATATTTCAATAAAATCATTAGTTATTCAAAGATTATAAAACATAATAAGTCTTCACCTGTGCTAGTGTGCAAGAGGCGATGATTGTTCTTTGCTGTCCAGCCCCAAACCATTTAATAATATTACTGCCTGGAAGTGTAGCCTTGAAGGCTATTAGCACAACTATTGTTTTCCCCAGGATACAAGAGATACAGAGGACAAAACTGATCCCGAATGCTGTGTGACGAAGCATGCAGGACCACTTAGAAGGCTGGCCAATGAAGGTCAAAGAACACAAGAAGCACAGTGTCAAAGAGAAGAGCAACAGGAAGCTCAGCTCAGAGTTGTTCGCTCTGACAATAGGGGTGTTTCTGTGACAGAAGAATATTAAGACCACAATGCAGGTGCTGAGGGAGCCAATGATAGAAATGGTCATCAGTGCAATGCCCATTGCGTCACTAAAAGAGAGGAACTCTATCTGTTTGGGGATACAGGTAGTCCTCTCATCATTGGACCAGTACTCTAGTAGACATTGCACACATTCTATGGCATCTATAAAAAAGAAGAAAAATGTTTAGCTGCATGGCCTTTTTCACTGCACTTTTACATAGCAGATCAAAGTTTTAAACATAATGTGGTCAAATGGCCTGTTCTCACCAGTCTGATTGCTAATCTCCCCAGCTGCACAAGCCACACAATCATAGCAGCATATAGGCAAGTTGGGTCTGATTGCCTTGCGGGTACCTGGGGGACAAGTGGTGCTGCACACTGACAAGGGAACCTTAGCAAAAGAGCAAACCCCATCTACACTGATTATGTCATGTAATAATTATATCAATCAGTCAAAATACACTGAGATTAAAAAAATACTGTTTAACTCTGTTAAAATCTTTACTTTGGTTTGGTTTCCACTCCACAGAATCTTCTGTTCCTGGATCTGAAGGTTTTGGTTTACAGTTGTGGCTGTCTGATCAAATTTGCCGATAGTGACAAATTCCATTTCTCCATTTGGTGTCAGCTGCCAGTTAACGAGGTCATATACGGCTGCAGGGTCGCCATTCTCATCAAACTTGATTTCATCAGCAAATAAGGTTAAGTATTGCACATGTTTGATGTAATGAAGCAGCTAAAGGGAAAAAATACACATCATCAAATCATAGTAAAGTAAGTCATGGTAATGTAGACTAAGTGAACATATGAAATGGTACCTGCCATGGCTGAATATTGTCTGCATCTGGACAGGCCTGCTGAGGAAATGGTCCTTGTCCTTTCACACACCTTCTCATGGCCTCCAGTGCCTGGGCAATGGCATACACAGCTTTATAGACATTGTAGGAAATCCTTAGTTGTGACACATCTGAATAGATATTTGTCATGTTTCTGAGGTCTTCTCTTCCAGAGCATAAGGGTTTACTCTTAGCTTCATGTTTATGACCTTTAGCCTGCACACTCAGACTGCACTGAAACATTTCTTCCCAAAAAGGTTCCAGGAAGGGGTCTTCATGGGCATCTGGGCTTGTGGGGTCCAAGTGAAGTAGAAAGTCTCGAAGTCCAGGGATGTGTGTTCGCTGAATGGCAAATCCCATAGTACCCTGGAGGATGTGGTGGTACTTTCTGGGGGTGGAGAGGACGGCAGCTGTGCTCCAAGCTTCACTGGCCAGCCACTGTATCCCAGTGAGTTCACCTCTAAATTCAAGAAATGTATTTACAGATGACATATTTTTATAGAGAACAATATGGACTTAAACTTGAAAAAAATCCAATCCAAATCCAAAATCCAAAAGAAGGGGTCATACCTAAGTGCTTCGTCAAACAATGCTGCTGCATCTTGTTCCACAGCAAACACTAAAATCACCTGAGCCCCAGATGACTGGATGTTGGAAATAATAGATGAAATACCAGTCTGTGCGCGGTTCTTTGGAATGATCTCATGAAGGGCAACACAGGCACCTAACTTTATATAATGCTACAAAACTGACACTGAAAATCACAAGATTGAGAGGAATTGTGATTAAATTCTTTATTCATTGGTGTGTGACCCACCTCCTCTGCAAAGATATTTGCCCCCCCACGACCATAGGCATCATCACCTGCAATCACACCCACCCAAGTCCAGCCGAAATGCTTGACAAGTTGCACTAGTGCATCTACCTGGACAGAGGAAGATTAAAAAGATGTGACAGAGACACAGAGAAAAACATTTCACAAATGTGACTTCAGCTGCCTCTAACCTGGAACAAGTCACTGGGCATGGTCCTCAAAAAGGCAGGAAACTTCTTTTTGTCACTGAGACAGGCACAGCTGGAGAAATAGCTTACCTGTAAAAATGATGTATGGACTTAACTTACAGTATTCAAAGATGTATTTCTTTTTTATTATTTTCTTGCTTCTTTGCTAACAGACTAGCACAGCATTGTGTCAGGTATGATGAATTTACCTGTGGCACATGGAAGACTCCAAGGAAATGAGCCACAACAAGAGACTGAGAGGAACCACCGTCTCCTATCACCACAGGTACAGTCCCATGACAGGTGCCTTTACTCAGGGTCTTTCCTTCAACAGCTAAACCCTTTTCACTTCCCATTAACTCTATGGCAGCTTTCAAAGCCTGATGTGGGGTACTGCATGAGTCATAAATCTTATAACCAAGTGTGATGTTTGGAAGGAGTTTAGCATTTCTATTGACTTTTTCAATGGCAAAAATCATAGTTTGCATCCAACGGAAAGTACGGAAATTAAATCTGCATTAAGATGAGATTAAATTTGAGACAATGTTAACTTTTTGAACACAGTAAGGGGCAAATGCTGAGAATAATTTGTTCAATCTTTGTTTGTTTTGCTGGTACAGCTATCAAAGACAAACTTAAAGCAGCTTACCTGGTGCACTGTGTGGGAGGAGGTGAGGATGTGAAAGATAGACTGTCCTCCACCACTGTGTCATGAAGGGAGAATAGTCCCCCCAAGGTTATGTCCCCCTTTTTCTCCATCACAGGCAGGGACGTAGCAGTGGGAATTATTTGACATTGTAAGCTCTGGTGTTGAAGGGATTTATAAGGAAAAAAAACATTCCACAGGAGACCCAGAAGGACAAGCCTGGTTCCTCTCCAAGAAAGACGGAGATCACTTGATCTCATCCAAAAAAGATTCATCCTATAGCACAGCATATGCATGTTTATATCAAAAGATTAAGAATTTCGATAATCCATACAAATATCAAATATTTGGAAATATAAACATGTGATCCTTCAAAACAAGATAACCAAGCTATCTAAAAGAAAGAAAAAGATAGAATTTCAAAAAACAATACATACCCAGTTCAGATAGCAATACAACCTGTATGAAAAATTTGCAACACTAACTCAGAGAAGTTAAAAACATGCAGTATCTAGTGTCAAGTGAGAGATGCTGCACTGTAGCTTATATAAACACAACAGTCCCAGCCTCATACTACAGGTGTAAGATTGACATAATTTCCCCTGGGCTTCTGATCGATGGAAAAGAACCCCCCAGTTTCACAGCATTTAACAACAATAACAAGGAGCCGGAATGGATACTTGATCATAATGGAGACAGACATGAGCTGTGTCATATCGCAGTGTTATGCCTGAGTAGGACTTATTCATCCTTCATTGATATGATGAGGCACACAGTAGACACGTATCACCTGGGGCTGCTAAGCTACACTACATCCAGCTTTTTTTTCATTGGTAAACCCACACAGCCATGTTCCCACCATTTCACAGGACATTACATTGACTTATTTCCTTTTAACCTTTTACCTTAACCAGAAATATTATTTTTTAAATTTAAACAATTATTCCTTCAATCTTTAACAAAGCCAAAATGTAAGAATTTATCACATGACTGGTCCCCAACATATTTCTGTCATCAGAGCATATGCAATAGAAGTGTCCACAAAAATAGAATTTGTTGTGAGAAAATTACGTGACATTATTATCTGACAGCCACTGCACCATGTATCTATTCAAAAAGTTATCTCTTAATTTAATTTAGTTTTTTGTTTTGTTCTAGATTTGATTTATACATAAAACTTGCATAAAAAATTCTCCTGTGGGGTAATAAACAAGCCATTTGGGTGTTTTGCTTATCATTATCAGGCAAACCCTTCAGGCTAGAAAACAGAGCACCTGAGATTATGAAGCAAAATGATTATCACATGCAGTATGTTGTGCTGCCTCAGGCAATACAGGTGTCCTTATCCACTTAATGTGTTCCTGTGTGTGTGACACACAGGAGGTGGGCTAAGATCCTCAGCTAAGATATAATATTTTACTTTCCTTATAGGTAAGCTTTTAACAAAATGCTCAGCTCAAAGGAAACAGTCTCAGAAAAGGTCAGATTTGTTACTAAAAACCAAGAAGATCAGTAGTATTAGTACCAGATATTTACCAGTTTCTATTCCTATTTGAAGTTAATCTATTCAATTTACATGTCCTTTTCCAGTCTATTGGAAGACAATAGGAGGGCCAGAAAACAAAACAAACAAAACAAAACAAAACAAAACAAAACAAAACAAAACAAAACAAAACAAAACAAAACAACAAACATGCAAAACATCTTTATCCGCTCATTTTTCTTTTAATACAATAGTCAATTCTTTCATTTTAACTGAAAAATGACGTATGTTGACAAGATATTAGCTTAGTCAAGCCACCCCTGAAAAAGAACAACTTAGACTCGTTTCTCATGAGCAGCTACAGGCCGGTATCAATCCTCCCCTTTCTTAGATTATAGAAAAAGCTGTCTTCCACAACACAACTTCACAACTGACACTTAAAAACTGTTTTGATGTCTACCAATCAGGTTTCTGGTCACATCACAGCACTGAGACTGTTCTAGGTACGGTCTTTAATGACATCCAGACTTCCTGGCACTGCAATTAACTGGTTTGAGTCCTATCTAAAAGACAGGTACTACTTTGTGTCTGATAACTATAAATCTGAGCAAACTAAACTAACCTTTGGAGTTCCCCGAGGCTCCATCCTGGGGCCATTGCTGTTTAACATCTACATGCTCCCACTCGCTCTAATTATAAATAACAACAAAATATGTTACCATAGCTATGCTAATGACACACAGATCTA
>JBBBVU010000009.1:14545832-14604224 GCA_037177055.1 Atherinosoma microstoma | reverse complement strand
ATTTTTTTTTTGTGGTTATTCATCTTGTTGAGAACAGCATGTTGTACAATAAGTACTTAAATATTGAACAGTTGAATGTGTGCATTCAAATAATTTAATAAGTGCAAATTTGGTGTTCAGCTGACTCAAATGGGGGCATAGTATCTATTCTGATCTATATGGATATTTATTTTTGTTCATGGAATTTGACAAATCTATGTTTAACTGTTGTCAAGCCATGTAGACAAGTCCGCAAATACACAAAAAAGCAGATACCTGACTAAACTTTAGCAGAGGTGCAGTGCAATAATTTTGTTTTCCCACATCTGTATACCAAAAGCCAGTTAAAGTTAAAAATGGACACAAAATGTTTATGTTCAAATGTTATGAACAAAGGTTTATGTTCTTTGCTCTAATGTAGTTGACGCAAACCCTTTCTGACTAAAAGCAGAGACTGGCTGCAGGGTAAGCAACCGGTTGCTGAGTGTCAATAATTATATTTCATAATAAGTTTTCTCTTGACTATCACGATTTTTTTTTTAATACTCATAAGCTTTGAACATTGGCGACAAGACCACTGTGTAAAAATGCAGATTTTTCCAATGACTTAATTATAAAGTATGCATCATCCAGTTATGGTGTTTTAAATATAAGTAAATCTTCTAATGAAATAATGTCTGCATTTCAAAGTGCATTAGAGGATAGTAGTTTATTAAAGTGGTGCTTGCAATGATTCTTATTAAACTGCTCAGAAATTAGATTCCTATTGTAATATTCTATGTAATATCAATCTGAAACCTTCAGTCAAAACAGCCATTGCTGAAATATTTTTACCTCATCCAAAGATCTTAGAATTGAAAGATGATGTGCACTTTTTTTTAACATGATTGTAACTCAAACAAATATTTATCACGTCTCTTGTCTTGCATTAAATCTTGACAGCAATGTATGAATTTGAATTTTGGCTATGTAGGAAAAATAGTGCAATATTTTGTATCAGTTTTTTAAGGTTTTAACAAATAGATAAATATAAAAAATGTTTTACCTGCACATTAATGTAAATTTGGATAAAAGTGGTGGTCTTTAGGTTAAATTCTATTTTTATACACTGAAAGGTTTACTGTATTTACATCCCTATCAAAGGGATAAATAAAGTATTTTTCATTTCATTTCATTTCATAAAGATAGATTACTTAGTGTTACACAGCAGACTAAAAAGTGTTGCACTGCAGAATATTACTCTGATTAACTCATGCAAACTCTGTGAAGGATGCAGAAAGTAGTCTGAACACTTCCATCTGCTGGCCATTTCTTCATAGATGCAATCAGACAACCATGTTCACATTCAATATTAGAATCATTCATAAATGTAACACTTGCATGTCTTTGGATTGTGGGAGAATATTAGCCACTCAAAGAAAGCCCATACAGGCTGAGATAAAAACATGAAAAAAACATGCAAACACTACTTAGAAAAGCCCCAGATGGGGTTAAAACGGGCAGAAACAGTTTTGCTGTGAGGCGACAGGATTAATCACTGTGTGTACACTAATGCATGCTGATGACACAAGACGGCACCATCTTCTGACGAAAACAGGTCATACTTGACCACTGTACACGAGGAATTGGTGGGAGCATCGATTCTCAAGATGATTATGTTTGTTAATGTTGGATATAAATTAAGGGGAAAAAGTCTCTCATTGTAAAGATATTGATAACCATTGCCACAAATGCAACTATGCATTGTAATTTCAGTGAACTATAATAACAGGACAGTAACTTAGGTTTAGAATGTTTGCTTTTCCTATAGAGAGAGAGAGTCTTACTGAGCTGAAATGTTAAGATCAAACATAAGAGTAATCTACATGAATATATGTGTATTTTTTTTCTGACATCTCAAAGGGTTGTTATATTATAGTGATTGTTTCATAAAATTAAACAAAGTGTGGCATTGCAGACTGAATCAGGTCGGGAATCAAATGCCCAGAGCAACAGCTGTGTTGTTTGTAAGCTTTACTGTATGATGCTATAACTGCAACATTTAATGTTAATGAAATTATGGCTCTTGAAATGAATAACTTTCATGCTTAACTTGCATTATAGTTCAATAATGGATCACCATGATGTAAAAAAGGAAACAAACGTGCCATTATTTCAAATCAAATATTTCAGTATTTTATTGCATTGATAGGAAATGCTCATAGTTCTCCAATGAGAAACAATTCAAAGAAAGAAGGATGGTGTAACACAATTGTTAAAAAACAAAACAAAACAAATACAAAACACCTTGCAGCTCTGCTGCCCCCCTTAACCCCCTCCACCCATCAGCCATCCTGTGTTGTTCTCACTTTGTTTTTTCAGTCCATGAAGTTATACAAAACAAAATAACCAGAATGAACAAGAGAGTTTTTTTTTCTGTCTGTATCAAAGCAATTATAAAAATAAAAACCTTTAAACACCAATTGCTTTTTAATTTTGTTATCACATCTGGAAATTCTATAAGTAACAGAGAGTAACAAGTCCAAGCACAGGAAGTTTATGTACTGTATTGGAGCCAATACAAACAAGTCTGTCTTTCATTTGCTCTGTGCAAATGTGTTTGGGTAATGCAACATCTATTGTATAAACTGGTGCATAGTCATGCTTGACATGTTCACATGTAACATGCACAAACAGATGTACAGTTAAAACCGATTCTCAAGTGAAACCCCTTTCAGATGAAAAATCATGTCACATATATTTACACAACACAACTATGAGAAACCACCGAAAAGAGAAGGAAGACCTACATTTGATATTTGGAAAGATGAATCCCAACTATTAAAGCAGCCGCTTGATTATACTACACATTCAAACGATACAGAGAAAGACATTCCCTCTCTGTCCACCCCCACCCCGCTTAGTAATCGATTCAGTGTACATACATTGAACGGTACAACACACAAACATAACAAAATATCTGTACAATCAGTCCAGGAAGCCATCTTCAAGGGACTTAAAGTTCCCAAGTACATTTACACATTTAGAAGCTGATTTTAGACAATACAAAGTCAACTAGACCATTCACTATTATATAGTGGACATTTCATACAGGAAACTCATGCCATCAAATCCAACTATTGATTATATGTAATGTTTCACTTAGAGTTTATTGTACAGCCCAGAAAGACATTTATTTGACTGTTAAACAAGAAAATCTTGGTCAATTAACATGTCAACGGAAAACTGCATGTTCTGATTTAATTGGTCATCTGGCTTTTGGGATAATTTAGTTTAATTGAGAATCACTGCCTGAGCCTTAATGGCATATTAGTCCCTGGATGGGGTTATAGTCTGAGCAGAAAGTAAACTTCAGGCTCTGAAGTGTTTGAAGGTAGGAGAGAGTCATCTGTATAGTACCTATCTCCATAATGATCCCCATTGCCATAGCGTAATGATGTGCAAGATCCCTCAGGAAGCCCCCTATCCTCCAGTTCACCAATGTAGCCTGCTATGTAAGAACCAGTAGAGTGTCTGTTAGCTGGTGGATTCTGTGAGGCTGGTTTGTTCCTCAGTACCACCCCACCAAGGCTGGCAGGACTATTGATCACCACCCCTGGACGAGATTTTAGAGCTTCTTGCTGCCTCTCGCGAGCACGGCTATTGATGTGACGCACTCGGCTTTGACTTCGAGAGGATAGCCGACGGGTAAGGACTGGAGGGGAATCATCTATATTTCTGGAAACAAATGGAGATGTATTTGCTGCTTGGTGCTGTGACAACTGGGATTTGTCTTCACGGTTTAACTGGGGGGATCTGGAGCTTTTTCTGTCACTATCATCCCCCTCCAGACTGACCAGTCGACGTAACTGTTCTGTAAGTGGATCACAGGACTGTGGGGGGGGGGTTGCTTCCCCGAAACTGCCTTTATGCTTTTGCTTCCTCATATGGGGAGTGACAAAACTGCGACTAATAATATGGTATTTGCCTTGAAAGTTGCATGATATGTCTTCTGAAGTAAGGTCTCCCAGGGACTTAGACTTGCAGGGGCTGGGGGCTGCGGAGTCTGCGGTAGAGGATTGGAGATGACTTGATAAATGCCCTAAATCTGCAAGCAGTGAAGGTCTGGTTACAGCCTGTGGCTGGTACCTTGCATTACTTAGTGGTGCCTTGTGTTTTTCAGGCAGTGTATGGCCACATGATTTTGTTTGACTTTGCTCATGTGGTTGGTTGTTTCTAGAAGCTGAAGACTCTGAAGGCATAATGCAGTCATAGTCCGGGTGGCTGTACACTGCTTCACATTCAAAAGATTGGAAATATTTGCCTTTGTCGTCAGACATGTTCATAGATACAGCTGGCGGAACACTGTAAAAGCAGTCAGTTTGCTCCCTCTCTATCTGATGGTACCCTGGTCTGCCTTGTACCCTGTTTAGGATCTGGCTTCCACTATAGCTCTTCTGTTGCATGTAGGAAATGCTGAAATCTCTGCTGTTGTTAAAGGCCTCAGAATGGCTCTGAAATATCGGAAAGCTGTTCTGACGCAAAGGACTAGGGTTGGAGGGTCCACAGTTGACATATCTATGGTGAGGTGGAGGCTGGGAGTTGTCCTGTTGTTGGGGGTGATTGGGTAGCTGATGAGAGATTTGATTTACTGGGGAATTACACTGTGAAAAAGCTGGATGAGATGAATGTTTAGGGCACTGTGGTTGAGAAAATGAATGAGGCTGTTTTTGGTGGCAACAGTTGGGAGCAGAATCATGGTTTCGATAAATAGCATGCCGTTGGGTTGGACTTACAAGCCCTTCCCAGTGTTTACCATGTCTCGGGGAAGTCAGCATAGTTTCCAATGGATCCTCATCCACATTTAGCTCCACTTCTATAAATGCCTCTCCAGTTGAGTGGTAGGAAAACTGGTAACTCCTCTGCTTATTTAAAGAAGAGCTTGTGAACTTTTGAGAAAAGCCCTGCTCTGTTTCAGGTACTCCTGTTGGGGGATAATCCACCTCCTCATATATACGCTCTTCTGTCTCCTCGGCTTCTTCATTTTCACCTCTCCTTCTGTCCAAACAGTTCCAACTGACACTATGCCCTTTCTCGAAACTCTGAACCCCCTTTGTAGGAGAAGACCCTAAACTACTTGAAGGGGTGCTCGCTGTGGTGTCTGCCTGAACATGGACTGTCTGTTTCCTCAGGTTGTATACTGACACAGGTAGCAGAACCTCTTCATCTAAAATAGTGTAGACCTCCTCCAGTTCAGTAGTTTGTGGGCTTGAGATGAGGGTTGGAGCAGGTGTATCTGCTTGAGAAATCTTGTGGGTTGAACAAATTTCACTATTTATAGGATTTGTCTTTTGAGAGACTGTTTGTGGACTTATGAATAGTTTTTTATTAGGAGACAATTTGTCAGTCTTCAGAGGAGACCTTAAATCTTCCACTTTAGGCATTTTGGGAATGACAGATGAAGTTTGGGAGGGAGTGATATTTGATGAAGTTGTGGCATTGCTTTGGTCAACAATGCTTTCAAATTGACCAATCAGAGCAGAAATAGAGCCACATGTGTCTTGCTCATTGCCTAACGACACGGCATCAATGAGTCTGGAGATGGTGCTATCGTGTAAAGAGCTGGGACTTTTCAGACCAGAGTCCATTCCTACAGGAGCCACAGATGAGGCAGCAGAGGAGGAAGATGAGACCGAAGGTGCCACTGTGAACATTGTACTATTTGACGATGTTTCTGGTTTATCTGATGTCCTCTGACTGTTTGTTAAGGGTAAGATGGAACCGTTTTTATGTATTCCTGTGAGTTCTGACTGATAATTGACATATTCTTCTTCCTTTCTTACTTCCCCACTACCAATAACCAGGTAAGAAGCCTCTTTTGATTGGTCAAACCCATTATTTCTGTTTGTCTTCGATGGCAAAAAGATGCTTGACTCAACTGAGAATGATGATGCAATAACAAGGTCAACGGAGGAAGACCTAGGCCTGTTGAATGGGCAAGCTCCTGTGGACACAGATAAATAAAAGGATTAATTAAAATGGGCTTACATAATATATTTGTAACAGAACTGAAGCTAACAAACAGTTAAACAGACAGCAACATTACAGCCAATACAAGGCAATAGCAATACACAGATGAATGGATCACCAAAAAAGACTGTGAAGGGGAAGCTGAAAATGGGGCTGCTAAGATTACAAAAAAAAAGAAAGAAAGAAAAACAAAGCAAAATTCATGTTTTCAAACATCATATTTGGAAAGAGATGATCAATGGGATCAAATGGCACAGTAATATATTTGTCAGACCACTTTCAAACAAAATACACTGGGTAGACGCAATACTGGCATGTTTTTGAACAATGCAACCGTCAGACAATAGGTATTTTAGATTACCTGCAGGAAAATCCTAGTCAGTTCTCTACTATAAAGAAAAACAACAAATGAAGATGGGACAGAAAAGGTATGTTAAGGTTTTATGGAGAATAGGCTGAGGTCTTTCAATTCACATGATTACAGCACAAGTTTTGGGTAATTGCAGCAGGAAGTAGAGAAAAGAAGAATCACAAAACATATTACATTGATTTATATGCAAAGTAATTAAAGTCAAAATGGTGTTTAAGAATTGCTCGCTCAATTAAGTGAGAATCGACTTTAGTGATACAGTTGAACTTAACTGATTAATGTAAAACTGGACAAAATGTCCCCAATAGTGACTGTAAAAATCATTGCCACAAATTGCTGTGTTGCTATAAGAAAACAGTTCAGAAATATTATATAATGATAGATATTATTTATCGATAACATTTACATGTAGTTTGCATTATTCCAAATTTGCCTTTCTGTCTTTTACCAGGAGAAGATTAAAATACCCACCAATAACAGTGTCTGCACCAACATCATGATGTTTCTTGTCAGGGGAGCAGAGAGACAGCTGGCCTTGAAGGAGTCTGTCTAATGGCATGGAGATTGGTCTGTGGGTAAGGGGGGCTCTGGGCTGCAGAGACTTCTCTACCCCTACTTCCTTCCTTGATGTTCCCTCTCCACCTGCTCCTGCACCTGTGCCATTCTTATGGTCAGATATTGAAGCCACAGACTCTGACAATGCCATCTTGGTCTTTTTCCGTCCCTTAGCCGGGGCGCTGGCTGTGCGGCGAAGGAGGTGATCGCTGATGGAGCGTTTTCGAAGACCAGAGGAATTTGTGTCCACAGAGGACTTAGAGGAACGGCTGAAGAATCCTCGGATACCTCGCAGCTGATGACTCTAAAGTAGAAAAAACCAATCCAAATGGAAATTAGATATCAAAGAGAATATAAAATACACTATCATCCACAGGGGAACTTCTTATACACTGTACAAAATATTTCCCACATTGTGACTTAAGGACAAAGTATTAATATTTATAAAAACATAAAAAAAACGTGTTATGAATTGGATTATCAGGAAATGAAACTACATGCATTTTTTTAAAACATTGCCAATAGATGGCACTGTTACTCCTTAGGTTACACCAAACAAGATGCAAAAAGCTGCTGTTATGTTGTTTGTGCACGCATGCTTACACTGAAACCTTTGTGTTCATCACAGGACAAAAAAATAAACAAAAATAATACAGAATAAAAAGCAGCTTTGTAAGCAAACTGCATGACTCAAAGCCACAGACAAACATGCCCAGAAATCTGCTTGAAAATGAATTGTATATCTGCATCATGCTATTCTTTTTCATGCAGCACAACACAGAGCCTAAGTTCTCTGTATACCTTGTTAGATCCTAAAAAGTGCATTATGGTAAAGCTGGGGTTCAGGACTAGAGGGCTCCACTAGAAAGACAAAGAACGGAAGGAGCAGAGCTTCAACTGATTGATGCGTTGATTGAAACGCCATTTCTGTTTACTTTTACAAAATGATCTTAGTTGACAAAAGAAGCTCAAAGAGGGGCATAACAGCAAACAACACAACTTTAGAGCACTTACCTTCCCGTAGACATCATGCACTGACACATGCACAAAGATAGAAGCTTCAGTCAGCCCCTCCAAGTAAACATGTCTGTAACCTGTTGTTCAGAGGTGAAGGGAGAAAGAGTTTGAGTTGGAGTGTGGGTTACAGAATGATAATAGCTGTCATCACACTGATGATTGTGCAGTAGTTGCCTCCAGAGAGGACAATAGGAGTTCAGGGTCAACTCTAATGGGTATAGATAACTAAAATAACCAGGCAAGCCACAGGCTCTTCAGTATACAAATCACTCACGTCATAGATAATTGCCCTTCTGGCTTCACTGTCAGAGCCAGAGAAGAAATGATGCATTAAAGAGTGAGCATGCCTGTTTGTGTCAACTAGCAATACGGTTCTGATTAGTGCTGGCAGTGACATCAGTGTCATTCATACAGAAAAGTTTCTTCATTTAAGAGATAAATGGAAATGCAAGGATTCTGCACGGACCAGGCATCAGGCTGCTGAAGGAAACAGTCCGCTGACCAATAAAGTCTCGTCCAATCGGGTCATGGTCCCAGACAAGGAAACGCACAAGTGCCACTTCAGCCATGTGAAGTGTGAAGGACAGACTCTCTTCCCACACTGGATTAAAACCTGAGGAGAATACACACGTGTAAGTCCATTTTATTAAGTATCTTCTTTAGTAGTATCTTACTCATGCACACACTTTTAGTTAGGAGAAGTGATAGGTCAAATGATGTATTTATGAGTTCAATGATCTGTGCACTTATCTTATAATACCAATGAGCTCCAGGGGCTCCATAACCTTTCCCTGAGGAGGATTTTCTCTTCCCCCCTATCGGGTGTCCTCATGTGTAGAGACATGTTGGGGGTCACACTAGCAGATCTATTTGCTTTGCTTCCGTTGTGGCTAAAATAATTAATTTGACTTTGATCGTGGTAGTTATCCAAAGCCCATAGTAAAATGCAACATACAAAGCTGCTGCGTGGTTTTATCTGTGCTCTGTTTACAGCGATGAGGCAAGTAAATATTGCAGTGTCACAAATATTTATTGTTTTTGTTTATGTTTGTTTGCTATTCATACATTATACATTATTTGTAGTGCAGAGGTATGAGGCAACCCTCCCTGGGGAGGCTCCAAAAAGTTTCAGAGAAGGTTGAAAGAATGAAGGTTTGTTAATATTTCATTAGCTATCAAAAGAATAACTTAAATATTTGTGACGTAGTTGAAGGGCTTAGATATATTAGTTGTGAAAGTAATTTGAGCTTTTTTCACCAATCAGAAACAAGCAAACACCTTAAAACAGACCAGCTATTAGCCATTGTAGATGTGATGTCAAACGGCAACATGTTATCTTGGCTCTCTTGCTCAGTGTAAGTTAAGATAAGTGACACAGTCATGATCTTACAGGTATATAGGAATTTAGCAAGGTGGAATGAGTGTGTTGTCTTTTTTCTAAACTTTAAATGATGGGAGGCTGATTGTCTCAGACTGTGAAACCCCCCAGCATATAGTAATAAACATAAAGTCATGTGAGGTATAAGAGAAGAGTTACACAAAACATTTACATTGTTGAACTTAACTTAATATTAACCCATTCATAAACCCATGCAAACAGTGATGTGATACTGTGGTACTGCTCAATTTCATCTGTTTGTGTCTCACCGTTGTCATCAACAACTCGTGTCTGTTCCTTGCAGCAGTCAACTGGCAAACCGATGATCTCCACTTCAACAAACGGATCAATAATCTGATAGAGGAGAGAGGATAGTAGGATAATTATATTTCGAGCTATAATGTTTATAAGGAAAGCAGGTTGAACATCTCTGAGCAGTCGAATATAAGAGTCCATATGTATGTGGATGTACAGATGGAGAATGTGAGAAAACACTGAGCTTTTACCTCTCCACGATCCCCTAGCATGGAGTCTGGTGGTTTGGGCAGCTGCTGGCCACTAATGATCTTGAGAACGAGCTGCTTCTTGGGGTAAGCTGGAAGTGGGTCATCACTGAACGGGTTGAAGGAGCCTAGAGGGAGTAAAACACAGCAGAGCAACAACTTTAATTAATGTCATCGGTTACTCCTAACATCCAGGCTTTCTGGCATTGTTGTTTCCACACAGAGGATTTTTGTTTATGCTTCTAATGTGCATCATAATGAGTAGGATTGTATCTATAAGTGAAGCAAAACTGTCACAAAGTTCACAAAGTAAACACAATACTCACACACACACAAAAAAAAAGGTTTTCATGGAGTTTTCTAACAGGGGAAAACCTAATTTGCAGGAAGATCGATGAGGATGGAAATAAGTAAGTAGAGTTATGTGTCTCAACAAAACATCTTCTGAATTTTTGCAGTAAAATCAGTATTTAGGCTTACATCTCTTGAGGTCATACTTCCAGGCCTCCAATATCTATATACCTATACCCTAGGTCAAAACTCCCATTATTTCATGATCAAATTACAACAAATAAATAAAGATTTGTGCCTGTTTTTTGCTATACCTTTGCACATGGGAGGAGGTTTGAGGACGTAACCAATACCGCCATTCACCATGAACTTGGCTCTGTTGAGCTGCATCATCCTCCCCTCTGTCTGATAGTTAAGGGCAACTGAAAAAGATCAGAAAAAAACTTGATGAGTCTCACATTGTCACTTAACCACTACTTAGATATGAAATAAAATGACCCTTATCCCAAAATCCTTGTCATGGCTTCTGTTTCTGTAAACCTGGAACGGGCATTTCTTAAAGAATGAATGAATGAATGAATTCCAGCTGTAATTCATCTTTTTTTTCCCCCTGCAGAATGCTCAAAGATTTGTGCTCTGAATACAACCCTATAAAAAAAAACCTGTTAACCTTATTGAACAAGAGGCAAATATACAGCATATGTTTTCATCTTTTCATACAGGTTATTCATTATTCATTAGTCGTGATCATTATTAGCTTATCTTATGACTAAGGTCTCAGATCTTTGCTTTTTTAGGGCTATGACCTATTCATAATTACTCTTGATAAGGCCAAGAAATGCAAATTGCAAAGTTTTTATAAACGCTCCTTAGCCCTCAGCCAAACAAGCAGCTGTTCATGCTCCTTTATGCAGCTGCCTAGCACCTATACATTTTCAAGGGAGACATTCCCTTAGTTTTAATTAAGAAATAGCACTTATCAGGATTATGGGGACCAAGCATGGGTCAGGAAGGAAAAAAAAACTTTTAAAGAACTGCTTCTATTGTAGTTAGAAAGGCAAATAAAAGCCACTGATTCACAGAAAATGGTCTTTAGGAAGATTTAACAGACTATGTGTTCAACTGTGCAGTGAAACATTGCAATTACCCTAATAAGTTGTCCAAAACAAAATACAGACTCAGACTTCTAGAGAAGCCCACTGCATTTTGGAAATAAGTCCTATGGATAATGAACTTAAAGCAGAGCTTTTTTGGCAGCGATGACATAATGTACTTTGGATAAGAAATTAATAAATAAAAGAAAGAAAAAAGTGGAGATTTTGTTTAAAAAAAGAGCACCTCCCTGACGCTTTAGTAAGGAGGTGAATCTGCCATGTCTTGGGCTCGTGTCGCAGCCAGTGAGGACCATTTTACTGGTACAATGAAAATTGTGTTCAATAGAATCCCAGCAAATTCCGAAACAAAACTTTATATTGTCCATAACTGAAAGAAGTTGAAAAAGGATGGCTTCTACAAGATGGGGATCCTTAACACATGTTAGAATCCAGTGTGCTATCTTTAAAAGGTAAAAGCTGAGTGTTTTACCATGGCTTTCATAGTCCCCAAAACAAATTACCTATCGCTGTACATCTGTGGATGTACTATAAAAGAGCACCTTAAACAAGACAACCCAAGAATCTATAATCTTTTTGTAGTCTTTGAAAAATCTTTCAAATACTCCAAACATCACAGAAAGTGCTCCTGCACCTGCTCCTGCTTTTCACTGCTCCTCAAGGCAGGGTGCTCAAACATTTGCTTCATTTTGAAACAACTAAGGATGGAAAGAACATTGTAATTTTGCTTATTTTTATTAAATATATAATCTTTAACTTAAAGCCTTTCATATACAGTGTCATTTTCGAATCATAATGCTATTCCAGTTTTAAACCTGGGGAGCCCAAACTTTTAAATCCTACTGATGGAGAGCATCACATGACTGCCACAGATAAGACTGTTCCTGCATGCATGAGATATGCAGTGATATTAAATGTGTAAAGGCAGTGTTTTTATTAGCAGCTTGGAGTGACACACAACTTACCCAGCTGACAGCCCACATTCCAGTATAACTGAGGGTTAAAATTAGAAGAGTCGATACGATAGGCTGAAGGATAAATCCGAGACAGTTGCCTCTGGTTAAAAGCCAGAAACTGTTCAGTCCTGTGGTTGACCAGAGATTGTGCTCTGGTCTCGCTGAACGACAAAACATCACCTGGAGTGCCTGAAAAGAAGAAAAAAAAAACATGGATTGGACATGAAAGGATGCCCCCAAGGTTAAGAATATATTGTCCCTTTTTATTTGTGTGTATAGATATCAGAGCTTTGGTGTTTCACCTTCATTCAGGCACTCCTGTGAAGCAACAGAGTTGGTGAACACTACCAGGTTTGACAGATCTCTACTTAGTTTCATCGTCTTCCTCTTCCTTCCGCCCCTAAGAAAATTGTAAGACAGGACACATGAGCAACAATGAGATTGTGTAAAGATGTATTGGGCAGGTTAAGTAAAAATAATATGGCATATGACATGAACACATTAATTGACAAATTTAGAGTGGAAAAACATGGCAGGATGGAGAGGATTGTCCATCAGAGGCAGCTTGCAAACCACAGGAAAGAGCATCAAAGGCAAAAAGCTTAATGGCGACCAGAGCGCATGCGGTGCAGTGATACTTGCACAGTCATGCACACATACACTGACACAGTGATACACACACACCTTTACACATATTAGACAAAGATAGTCAGTCACACAGCCAATCAGATGCATTATTGTAGGTATCTGTATTGTGACAGCTCGTGAGGACATGCATGCATGAATATGCATCCAGGAACAGAAACTGGAAGAACAAAGACCAACAAGAACATACAGGAGCTGAGGGAAGAAAACAAAGCTGAATATCCATGATTCTTGCCCAGTGGTTATTCCCACAGAAAGAGGATTAAAAAAGACTAAGGTAGACTAACAGTATGTGTTGCAGTTAACAATAGACTCACTTCGAATCTTCTGTTTTGTTTGTTTTTTTCTTTATTTAATCAATGGCATGTCTGAAAAACCACATCTAACACAAGACTAGGGACTATTAAAGTAGGATTATTGGATTTAGTAATGAAAAGGAATATTTATTTCTGTACAATCCACTGAAAGGAAAATGCACTTTTTACTCCACTACATTTAAATTACTGCTGTAATTACGACTTACCTTTTAATTAAAGAGATTAAATTAATGAAAGTGTATTAAATGCACTTTAACTGATCAAACTACCTACAGACACAAAACAAGATGATAGTCTCAAGCTTAATGATTACAGAAGTTGAGGCTTGCTTACATTAAAAGGTGGCTTGTAATGATTATATAGGGTATAAGATTATGAGTACATACTAAGCATATACAAAAACAAGTAATGATTAGTTATAAACTTGTAAAACTGAGAAGCAAAGAATGATGTGTGTGTGTAGATATACCTGTAATCTTGCTTGATATTGATAAATTTTTATATTTCTCTTGGTTGTAATAGAATGATTTTAATATCAAATCAAGGCTTAATATAAACATCAGTAAAAAATAAAATAACATTTATGGGTTAATAAAACATATTTTTTTCACCATAGTTTTATAAATCCAACCTGCAGCTGTGTATTGACTCAATGCTGTATATTTAATTCCTGCATGAAAATGAAAAAAATGTGAATGAGTGAACATGATTATAGCAATGTGTCCATCACTCCATCCATTTAAGAATCTACCTTAAATGAGAGCAGGAGGAGCTTCAACGGTTTCATGGCATGACTGATGACCTAAATTGAACAGTGCTTGCAGCAAACATCAAACCTCTCCGTTGTCAGTGACTGTCAGTGTTGTGGCGATGCTGTTTAAAGGTCACCTGTTGAACTGTCCTCCAGCCTCCTTTCCAGGCTTCTCCTGAACGTCTTCCTCCTTGTCCATGCTTTGGCATGACAGCCTGGATTTGGAGTGTCTCTGGATGACAGGCATCCAAGGAAATGTGCAAAAACACAAGCAAGTGTTATAAAGCAGAAAGGTATTTCCTGTAGTACACCTTTGCCTGCAGCTAAGATCCTACACACATGTTAAATATACAGTAAATCATATGTGATGCCGCCTCCACACTCACAGCACTGAGACTTCTTCAGTAGCCAGGGGTTGCTGCAAGTGTGTCGTTGGTAAATCGTGTATGTTACACCACATTGGAGCTGCAGTGCGATTTAAATGGCGTTGTGGTTTGTAGTACCAGTTTAGAGTGTGTGCTTGTGCATAAATGTGGGTGTTTTAGACATAGTGTATATAATTATACCAGAAGTGTAGCATATAATGTGTTCTTTCTCTCTCACTTTCTCTCGCTCTCTTTGAGATAGGCAGAATATTTATTAGAGCTAAGGTGGAGAAGAGGATGAAGGTTTTGTAATTATAGGGTTTAGGCTGCTTTGGAAAAGACTGAATGCACCCATGCATGTGCTTATACAGATGTGTTTGTGAATATACACATATATGTGTACACACATGTGGGAGAGTGCATAAAATGCAAAGAGGAAGGCATAAAAGAAAGAAGAGGATATGTGAGTGGGTAAATACATGAGGTAAAGGAGGTCAGTAAAAAGAAAGACATGTATAGTTTGTATCTGAAATTGGAGCGTAATGACTAGAAAATATTTGGTCATTTCATTCCTTGCATGGTCTTCATCATTGGAAGCTTTTTGAAGACATTCTTAGCAAAGGATTTAAATCAATACAATGCATGCTTTAGATTTATGAGTACAACTCACAGTTATGCATAAGTCATGGATCCAGAGCTCTGATCATTTCTGGAGTATCAGGTGTATGGAACTGAAACAGAGACTCAAGACCCACCTTTTTAATCTGGCTTTTGACTGATTTTATTCTATTTACTCTTTTTTTATCTTAACCTACTTTTCTTAACCTTTAATACATTTGATTACTATTTATTCATTTACTTATTTATTTATTTATTAATCTGTTTTTCTTTTTAAACTACTTATAAATAGTTTTTATACATTCTAGTATCATTTAAGTTTTAATTTTTATTCTTTAATTCTAAACTTTTATACATCTTACTATTCCTCTGTTTTATCTGTATTTTATTTTTTTTATTTTCTTGTTCTTAGCTCCAGTGTTTCCTCATGGGGGCCCTCCATGTTGGGGGCTGCATCTGGCATGCCCGCAGAGGGACCGTCTTGGGGGTTTCCCCGGGCCTGGGGGGCTTTACATCATTTGTGGAGTCTACCCTAGTCTCTTTTGGGGTCGGGGGGGGGCTCTATGGCGGGGTTCTATGCATCTACCCACTGTGTTGTCCCTCGCTGTGGAGGGCCTCCCATAGTGGTCCTTCCTCTCCTCGATTCTCAGTACCATGCCATGTCACGACTATTTTTAATATGTGCTACCGTTGTTTATACACATGTGTGTGAGTGTTTGTGTGCATATGCGTGAGTATGTGTGTGCATGTGTGTTCCATGTGCGTACGTGGGTCTATGTCTGGGGGTGGGAGGGACAGGTTATTTTATCTTTGTGAAGCACTTTGTGTTGCATTTAATGTATGAAAACACTTAATGCTGTATAATACAAAATCTCTGTTACATTCGGTACAAAGACTAAAATTTAGTACTGTTTTAGAATGGAGTTTATTATAAAGTATGGTCAATTTAAAGCATATCTATGTGTTGTTGTCTTTAAGTTGTGTGAATTACATCAAGTGGTAAATTTGCACAACAACTTACATAAATGGGATCAAAATCATTTTTATGAATACAATTATTTGTTTCATATCAGTACAGTGAACATAAAGTAGGACTGACCAGGACATTGTTGCCTTAAGTGGAAAGCTTTAGTATCTTTGAAGAGAAAATGAAATAGTTGTTTGGGATATTTTTCCCTCATATAGAGATATAGCAGACAAAGAAACTTGTATTTACAGTTTCTTCTTTCAGACAAAGGTTAGGGTAGAAGGTGTTTGTTTTACCTTGGTAAGACTGTTAATATGTTAAGAAAAATAAGACAAACTGGACATTTTTGAGCAAAATATATAAACTTGAATACCATGATTGCTATGGATATTGTGTGCTGGCCATACTGCATGCATGTAAATTTGTCTGTTTTATATTGTTTTGACCTGGTGCAACATACATATCTTTTTACCTTTTCATGCAGGAGTAACATATTAAAGACATAATGCTATAACTTTAGAAAATATCCTTACACATGAGGATAAAATCATTACAATAGAAGCTGAGGTTCTGACCTTTCAGATTGTATATAATAGAAAGTTTTAATGAAGAATTTCATAGAACACCCTCAGGTTTTACAAGGTTGCTTATAATTGAAGTTTTAGGTTACAATGAGTTAAGCCACCTGGTTGTTTCTATATTTGTATTATACAGTTAAGCAACTTATTATCGAGCAAATTAAACCAGACCATTCCTGCAATCATTTTTTGCCAACATTTTACTGGATGGATATATGAAGAAGCAACCAGGTACAGAAACCTACATTACAATAAATAGATTTGACCCTACATCTTCTACATAACTGTTACGTTATATTAACTGAGTTAATTCTGAACATACTATTGGTTGTTAAGTCATAGTTGATTTGATCAATGTTTATAATGGCTTTCTATTTTTTTCAGGCAGTGCCCTCCCAATATTGGTGGACATGCAGCTATAGAGCATTAGCAGACACAGAGGCATTTATGTTTATTTTATGTGGGTCTATTCCCTGAAAATACATAAGACATAAAGGCGGGTCCACTCCCAAAAATGTCCAAGTGCTCTGAATGGTCAGCTACAAAGGCTTGACCAGGCATCACCCACCATTAGCATGAGCTTGATGCTTTTGTTAGAATTTACAGTCAAGAGAAAAACAAAAAAACTTCCAGTGTTTCTTTGGATGCTAAATTTGTATACACCCCTGAGTGAAGGAGGAGTTATCGACGTTTCAAACGTTGTCCTGAAACAACAAACTAAGATATGTGACTTAAAATCTAGAAACCAATCGACCCAAACGTACAATCCACCAGCCTACCTAATCCTAACCACAAATCATAGTAGAGTGCCCCTTAAGCTTTTTCCATCTTTGGGCCAAGTTTGGTGTTATTAAATGCAAAGAAAAGTTGCTTTACCATGAAAAACTTAGTTCTCTGAAACTGTGGTTTAGTGATGCCTTCCATAATTCATTTTCTTTAAACCAATCTAATATGAATTCACCAACATATAAATAGAAAAAACAAATAAATCAGAATAAAAAAGAGAAACCTCTTTCATTAATGCTCCTTACCTTCTGTTTGAGTGTTGTAATGAAGGATCTGCTTTGGGATTTCTTCAGAACCCCTTTGGAACTCTAGAAAAAAAGGAAAACCCGTTCATATTTGTCTCTGCCTCAATTTGCTTGCTTGTATGTGGTGTGAATTTAATACCAACCACATTAACGCCCACTAAGTCCCTGAAACCCTAAAGCTTAGGAGCTGTAGGGGCAGCATTAGACAGCAGCCAATAATGCACAAAACAGATGAAGAGGGCAGTGGGCGAGAAATAAGAAACCTTACAGTAAGGAACACTTAGGGAGAAAAGCTTTTGAGACAGAATGAGGTGAAGGGGATCACCAACAAAGTAGGACTAGAGCGGATAGGAAGCTCTGAAGCACTACACCCACTGCATTAAAATGGCTGTCAGGAAACTGAAGCTTCTAAAAATAGCACAAGAGGCGAGCGTGGAAATGAAATATTAAGTGACATTGCAGACATTTAGTGTCTCGTCACTTTGTGTCCATTTTGACATACTTTGGATGAAAAGCCATATACCAAGGTGAAAACACAGCCCCTTCAGGTTGGCCTGAAGAGGTGAACTTTATTTCTGTTTTCATGTTCAGTGGGTATTTTTGACCTGTGAGTGCTGCACTAACTGGTTAGGTCCTTTATTTTCTCACTCCTCTTCCATAACTGACACCATGACCTAGTTTTATACCCCTCTTTATTACCCCTTCTAATATTCAGCTCCACATATTGCCTTGGGGCTGTACCTGCCGCAAGTTCTTCTGAAGACCCTGGTGCGTGGCTCGGAGCAGAGCCCTGATGCTGAAGCTGTCTGTATCTTCCTTGTCTCCGATCCGAGACTCCTTCAAAAGAGAGTCCAGTTTTTTTCTGATGTGAGACTCCACCTGATGATGCCCATTGCCCTAGGTGAAAGAGGAGATGAACAGAAAGACACTTATTTCAAAATGATGGTGATTGGTACCAGAAAAATGCAACACAGGATTCAAACTTGCAATACAACTACATATTAGCAAGAAATTAAAACCAGCAGCATAAAATGAGCACACTGCTGAATGTACTGTATTTGAAAGTACTATAATTAGCTTACTTTAACAATGGGCCAAAAAAGGGTGTCAGACTGTGCAGTGAATCTGATTTTAACATGTCGGCATGCTATTTAGCATACTTCACACGGCAACTCCCCAACTGCTCTAGAGCTTCCTTTGACATGTAACTTTTAAATTCAGGCAAAGTACATTCAAATATATTTTGCAATATGCAGGAATCTGGCCTGAATCTGGGCATAGGTCACACATCAGGGTCAGTAAGTCAGTTCAGTGTATGGATCTATGTTATTTCTCTTATTTCTTAGCAGTACTCCTCATAGTTTCTAGCCAAACTAAACCAAAGTTATCCAGACAATAATTGCTGCAAGTGTAGATACCAGGAGCAAATTTCTCATAACAACCACACGTGATGTGTCTTTACATTCTCTACACCAATAGCATCTGTCCATATCTGTAAGTCTGCAGTGGAGCTGCTTTTTCTTTTCTCATGCTAGCACTGGTTGGGTTGTATAAGATTGGTGTAATGGATTAACACCATAAACAGGAATGAGAAAACGACACCATAAAAGTCACCTTTTTCCGCAATAGAACATGCATAACCACTCTATGAAAGGTGTATCACTCTATTAGTGCAATGTTAGTGGCAACTGCTGTGAAACCATATTGGTTTAATGAGCTCAATACAAAACCTCCCAGAACCCTGCCAACATCCCTTTAAAAATGGCAATAATCATCTGAGGTGGCATCTGTGGATTTGTGCCTCCAGCTAAATGTGGAGGATTTGATGCCATATTCTGTTACACAACTAAACCATCTGGAAAACAACATGATTGTTTTCCTGTTTTAAATTTAGGAAAGAGGACCCTGGCACTACTGTATCATTAAATAAATAATGATGACTAAAAATGACTATAAAAGTGGTGCATGGATATGTGAGGCGTGATCTACATGCATTAAGCTGGCAGTGACAACATAACCATGCATGTACGACATGCTCCTGCTTCTCTTTTCTATTAAATGGCACAAAGAAGTAGTTCAAACACTTTTTTTGTGTTTACAGTTTATACCTGCATCATTAAGCACTGGTTATTCCTAAACATTATTACAATGATGATCATTAAAACTTCATGACTACAAACATTTCAAGCCAATTACTAAAGTCATTACCTCAAGTACAACAATATCATTAAGATCCCATTAACTAACTTCTGTTCATGTTGCCTATGTGTGTGTGTTTGGTTGTGTGTGTTATGGGGAGGGGGGGGTATAGTTGTTTAGGCAGAGAGAAAAACAGAAAAGCATAACCATTATTTGCTTTTTATAAGCAACAGATCTTTTGGGGATCCAGGGAAAAGTAGCATCAAGAGGAAAGTCGTTTGGATAAGAAGTCGTTGTTATGCTTTCACAATAGATCTTTACTTGCTAAATTTAGGCTCCCTTTCCCAGCAAGCATATCAGCCTCTACACTGAAAAAAAACTTGTTTCTCGGAGCTTAGTTTTGTAAAATTGTTAAGTGCTTAAAAGCTTTGATTCTGACATTCTGACACGTCCGCATTATATCCTCCAAGTTACACCAAGATTATGTAAGGAAGAAATCTATTCATCTGTTAGTAAAAGCAGCTCTGTACTAACCTTTTTCAAATTATAATTTGCTTAAATTTTTTTGGTGTATGACTAACTTAAAGTCTTGACACTGACAAACACAAAATGTCCTCCTGCAGTAACTCAAATATGGATGGTATGTAAATGGTATGTCAATGTTTCTCCTCTTAAATATTTGGCTTAAAGTCTGCTGTAAGAACCAAGGCTAATCACATGATACTCAGAATGAACTTTAAAAAAGGGAAAAGACATCTCATATATCACTTAAAAAAATTAAATAGAGGGATCATTTTTTGGTATGTAATGATTCAATAGATTTTTATTGAAAAAATAATAATTTTTCCAAATTTGTTTTAGGGTACTTTCTGTCAGAGCATTTCAGTGCATACTATTCAAATATTATGCATATCAAAAAACGTGGCAGGCCTCGTGATAGCTGATTATCTGACATATTACAGCTGTTTTGCACTGTATAAAGTAAAAAAGAATCTGATTGCTGAATTGTTTACTTAGTTAATATATACTTAGCTTTCTTTTTACAATTACTCCTTAACCTGTAAATATAAAAAATGTGCAAATGATAATTTCTTACGTAAGCATAAATGCCCTGAAAAAATGAAAGGTTTGGATAAAATACAGAAGAAAAATGTGTGATTTCATGAAGGTTTTCTTTGATCATGAAAGTGGAGTGTAAAAATATTTGATTTAATTTGACCTAACTGTTAGGTTAATTGGTCACTCTGAATTCTCCCTTGGAGTAAGTGAGGGTGTGAGTGGTTGTTTGTATCTCTGTTTAATTTGATTTGATTTTAGATTTATCTCATTGGATTAAATGTACATTTTCACTCATTATTGTTGCTTACTTTTAACAAGCCTTGGAAGAGGATCCCTCTAATTTACATTTTTTCTGCTTATTACTTGACAGGTTCATGCACATGACATCCAGCGCTATCTTACATTACTGCTCTTTAGTTTGAAGTCTTCCTCAATTTCGTCTGCGCTGTCATCATCAGACACCTCCCCCTCCTCAGCATCTGCAGACAGATAGGCAGGCAGGCGCTTTCCCTGGATGGAAAAAAGATAGGAAAATTAAAAAAATGGGAGCAACAAGCATACATTTGACCTCTGCATATCTCTGAAGTGCAGCACCATCCCTCACTCATCCCTTTTATATACTCATGAATACCCACACAAATTGCACCTCTGAGATAATCCAAAAATAACTCAGCATAATTCAACATGTTTGACTGAAATCTGTGGACAAAAAAAAAAATACAAATGCGTACCTAGTAACCAAGTAACCTCGATATTGATGCTGCATTTTTATCAGGATTTACAGGCAGAGTACAAGCTGTTTCTGCCACATTTAAGTCTACAGGAGGTTACAAAATGCACACTTGGGCAAAGACATACACAATGTACAATCAGCTCCAGATTTCCTGAATAGCTCCAAAAGCAGCTCTTTCAGCAAACTGGAAGCCCATTAGTGAGCCATTCTGAAGGTGAGAATATGAGTCAAGATTTTCAGAGCATCTTCTTTCAATAAAAATGGAGACTCAGAGCCTCCTGCAGAACACTGAGTCTCTCACAGGCTGACATTACTGCCCTGACTTCAACCCCTGCCAAGCTGTCTTTTGTCCTTCTTTCTATGTGTGAGTGTCAAAAACCTTTATGACATATCTCCTTATTGTCTTGTGTTTGCTCTGCTGCTCTGCTGGGGGAAGTAAATGGGTGAAAGGCTGTCAAATGAGGGCAGATAGGAGGAAAAAAGAGAAGGGTGGCTGTAAAGGCCTTTTATAAAAAAAAATCAATAATGTGCTTTCACTTTTTAGACATCTGACTTAGAGTGGACAGAGTCACACTCCTTCAACACAGACTTCTTTCACAAACCAGATAAAAGACATTTTATCTGGTTATCTAATGAATGCTGGAGCTTTTCTTCCCTTAGATGTTTGCAAAGTCTTGGTGCTTTGTATGAATAACTTCTGCTACGATAGTAGAATCTGAACTCAGGCTATTGAAGCTAAACCAAATATTTTAACACAGTCTCGCTTTACAATACAAAATGGTTATATTTAGTGGCATCGGACTGGGAGGGTTAACGGTATTGTTTACCCAGGGCCCACTGCAGGGTGGAGGCCCTTGAAAATCATGGAATGAATACTCTTTTTGTGTTGTATTTTAAACTTTCCAATGTCATAAGGAAAGCTGATTTAGCTTAATGAAGGTGTTGAGATACAGAATTTTGCATTAACAATAATTATGGATGTTCTTTGAGGGTCCTATCACCCCTCTAAAATTGTGCAAAATGGTTTAGTAGTCCACACCCGCATCAGCAGGTTAGACCGAGGTACACACAGCGCAGCCCGACAGTCAGAGGAAAAAGTCACGTATTTCCCTAAGAAAGTGAAGTCTGGATACCAAAAAAGAGAAAGAAAAACAGAGGAAGAGAAAATGAAGTGAAGGGCAGCAGCTTCTTACTCAGTTCTTTTAAAAGAGGTGAGCAGCACCTGAACTAACACGGTTCAAACTTATATCAGCAGCACGGTAGGAATCATTTAGGGATAACACAGATTAATAACTATCAGATTTATCAGTTATTACTGCAAATCATTAGACTTTTCCGGACCTCATGATAAAAAAAACAGTTAAACTTTGTGAAGTCACAAGTTTAGTCCTTTCCCAGTGATCAATCATGTCATATTTGGTATCAATGGATTCCTTATAATTTAAAGATTGTGAAGAAAACTGAATGCACCAGACCCTCAAAACTGTAATGTTAATAACAAATGATCTACCATCTTTTTTAGATTAATCAAATGAAACAGACGAGGAGAATATTCCAACTTTAAGGCCATAATGAATGAAGAATAAGACAGTCTGATTATAACTCTTACTGTTGGTACACTTGAGTCAGAATGAATACCTTATAAAAAAATATCTGACCTTGAAAATGGACTGTCTAATAATTATAACTGAATTACTTCATTTAAAGTATCAAAATAAGGGAGTGACATGAATTGAAAGGTGTCCAGTCTGCATGTTATGAGAAACAGCGTAGAAGGAGTTCAAAGTAATACAGGTGGTATAATACTAAACATGTAGCCTAGCAGATGGTTTATTGAATAGCAATGGACCTGAGGATGTGAGACAAGGTGAGCTCATGGAGGCTGTTAAGATATTCAGATACAATCAATTATCTGTAGCTTATTCTGAATATAATCTTTGTAAGATCTATGCCAAGTAGCTATAAACAGGTTAAGATCATCTTGTATCTATTCTGCTTTTATGGGGTCTGTTCTCCTTGTAGCAGAGAGAGAGATATACTGTATTTATATTTGTTTTGTTCCATTTTTCCACTTTTCTGACTGTTATTATTGTAATTTAATGTAATAGTGTAATGGCTTTGGCGATATTTGTAGATCTACAGTCATGCCAATAAAGCGTATTGAATTGAATTAATTGAATTGAGAGATAGAGAGAGAGAGAGAGAGAGAGAGAGAGAGAGAGAGAGAGAGAGAGAGAGAGAGAGAGAGAGAGAGAGAGAGAGAAGGTGTTAGTGAAAGAAGGGGAAGTGAAGGTTGTTCTGAAGGTGGTGAGGAGATTGAGGAAAAATATGTGAGAACTATTGATTAAGTAGTGGGCCCACCAAAATGGTTTGTACACATGGCTCAGAATCGTTTGGATTTTCCCAACAATTCATTGTCAAGTGTTTTGTCCCCCCTTTTCCACAAACTGAACTTTGGACAAACTTTTGATACACCAGGCAATGACCATAAAGCATATCATTGTTAAAAGAAAACTGCATTCTGGTGAGAGACAAAACAACATCCAGCTTTCCACCATGAATTCCTCTATGATCAAACTGCCTGACTGTTAATGCTGATTTAAGGAGAACCCTGTTCCAAACACAGAACTTTACTCCCAGTCTTAAATCAGAAATTTAAGGCTTACATCATACATCATAAACTTTTCCTTCATTTCGACTGTCATGCCTGGCTGCCCGGCTCTTTTGATGGGAATTCATCAGAGCCCTGAACTTTGACCCTACGTCCGGCACTTTTCCTTGATACAGTGATAAGTCATGTTTCACAAGCAGTGTCATTGTCACATTCTGTCTGAAAAGGCCAGAATTTAGACAATCTCCATCTCCCTGGAGAGGCAGTGTCTTTAGACAGCCCCAGACTGCAGGAAATTTCTATAGCTTTTATGAAACTTAGACAAAATACCCCATTTTTATGTTCATTCTAAAGGAAGTGAAGATAAATGTAGTTCTCAGAACTCACTTTTTGGAGTTTCTAGCTTCCTAAAGTGCTTTCAGGCCACAACATACATAGTTCTGATAGCTATTAGAAAGTCCCCTTTCATTTGAATGCATATGTTTCAAATGAGCAATTCCTCTTGTTCTTTGTGGTAGAAGACATCAGGACCAAGCTGAAAGTGATGCGTCAGGTGTCAATTTTTTCACAGGTGAAATATGCATATGAGGAATTGTTTTCCTTATATAGCAAAGGTTTTAATGCATTGCCTTTGTGGCACTGATCCACGCTGCACGGGATCCCAAGATTAGCCAGAGGTTTAGCATTCATCCTTATTGTTACCAGTGGTAGCAGTTTAAAAGTGAGTATGACAGCTCCATTGAGTTACCAGCCACACTGCCTACACTGTATATGCTACAAAGAATTGAAGCAAACATTCTGCCAGTGAATTAACATATGCCAACAACTCATCCTTCTCTCCTCTCGCAGCTATATGATTAATACAATGACCTAGTTTTGTCCTCTTTTACTCCTTCTCTTCATCTGTTCATATAAAGTAATTAGTGGCATTGGGTTGCCTTTTCCTGTCCCCATCCTCTGTAGCAATGCACATGAAGTCAAGTATTGACAAAAAAATGTCTCTTTCTTCCCAGCAGAAAGGAGGGGGGAGAGGAGGGGGAGAGCAGGGGGAGAGGAGGTTTTCATTCACAAGTAAAATAAGTGATAAGCTAATTATCATTTTAAATCTTATTCATTTAAAAGCATAAACTCTCAGTCCATCTTTCATCCATATGTCCATTAACACATTCTTACTTTGATGAGTATCTTTCCTTGCAGGCTGTGGGGACTGGGTAATGTTTTGGAGTCTCTGCTTAGTACATCCCCCACATCCAGTTTGTCCCCAAAGATTTCTCGCAGGTACTGTGCAATCTTCTTCTGCTGCTGAATGCTACAATGGTTCTCTATGGAGAGAATCACTGGATATCTAAAAAAGATGAAGAAACAAATAGAGGTTGTTATAAATTGCTAAAACCTTAACAAGAATGAAAACATTTGTCTGAAGAGAAAAAACAGCAGCATGCACCCTTTTCCAACCTTTGGTGTGTGTATGTGTTGGCAAGTGCGTTTCAAGTGTGTCTGCATGTTTTCATTTAGAAAAGGTGAAATGACTTGTGGCCACATAGCAGCACAGCTCAAATGTCAGGTTTGTCAGACTGACAGGTCTCCCTCGAGGGGACACGGCCCTTCTTCCACCTCTACCTCTGATATCCAAAACACACGTTGAAATGCACAACCGTGCACACACTTCTACTCAGACACACCACGCATGAGTGCCAAAGACAAAAAGAGAAAGCATTGAGATCCAGAGTCATTTCATTTCATCAGGGGAACTTACAGCTGCTCCTTGAAACAGTGAGGTGTCTCTGTGAGTTGTGTAATTTGTGTGTGTGTGTGTGTGGGAGAGCAAAGATTTGTTACATTGCAATATAGTCCTCAGGCTATTAATCATATTAGCAGTTGGCATGGATACTAGCTGAATGTATTTGTGAGCACAGCAATAGGAGAGACGTGAGGAAGAGCGATAAAGCACAAGAAGTTTAGTTTATTAATCTCCCTGGCAGCATCATTACAGATTACTAATTAATAAGAAATGAATTAATTAGAGGTTGCATATCCTACTTACTAAACATGAATCCTTTCATTAAGAAGGCAGTATTGGACAAAATTTGAATTTATTTTGTTATAAAATGATCTCCAGAGAAGCTCCCCGTGGAAAATCTTTGCAGAATTATTCCAGATTAACCAGTGATAATAATCCAAGCATCCAAACTAAAGGGGAGTTATTTCCTCCCAGAGGGCACTGCTCTGAACTGATTGGAACGCCTTGGTAAACACCAGAATGGCAGATAAAAAGTGGTTAGAATCTGCATTTTGCTTCTTTTTGACTTTTTAATTTTCTTGGCAGTTTTACAATTAAAGAGATGCTCCAACATTTCAGGCCTTTGGTCTGTTATTTTAGCTTACAAAGAAGGCATGAAATGAGAGAAGCAGGCTGCCTTGGGGAAAAAGATATCTTCAGATGTCTGTAAAGCTCATTTAATGAAGAAAATCTTTCAATCTTTTTCAACCACAGAAAAGACAGAATTTAACTGATCATTTGTGACTCTGCAGGGTTCATGCACAGATGACAAACTATTGGCTAAAGCTTGTTATGGACACCCATTTGAATAATGAACTTTTCATTAATCTCTCAACAAAAAAAAAGTTTAAATCATTCTAAGGTATCAAACTACTTTAAAACCATAATTGCTATTAATTTCCTGCATTTGTATTAGACATGCAACTTTAATCTGTTTATAATTAAAATTCCAAGTAACTTCCAAACTTCTTAATTGATTATGTCAATTGGTTCTGATCCAAGAGTTGCTATTTGAATAGAATAACTTATTTTCATGAAACAGTCACTGTGATCATTAGAAACGGCGGTTGCCGTCAGTGTGAGCCAATGTGGCAGCAGGGAGCTGCATCATTCACCACTTTGTTTGGGTACTGTTGGACCAAGCAGAGACAATCAGTGGATCCTTGGGGAGCCCAAGGAAACACTGCTCAGCAGATGGTTCAGTAATAGGTGCTAATTACTTCCAGGAATCACTGATCTCTGAAGAACAACGTGGTTTTCTAACTTATGCAACTTTTTTCTTCTTTTTTTTTTTTGTTAAACCTGTAGGATAAAGTTTTAACAAATTCATCAATATTTCAAAATAAGAGAGACAAAAAGTAGAGCTCAAATGTAAGTCTTAAACTATGGAGCCATTTTCCCAGATAGTCTGTCACAGAGAGATGAGCTCATCCCCACTGACTTCAGGAACACTCAGCGTCTCTGAAATGGCTTTATCACACCAAACTATGCCACTCCTTAGCTGTACTTTAGAATTTATTTATTTATTAACTTCAAGAAAATAAAGACTTTTTGCTGCTTTTCTCAATAAAAGGTGAGAAAGCTATGTAGAAATAGCCACATAGTGGGTCATAAAGCAACATGATTAAACAGCAGCCAGTATGGAATCAGTGATGAGATCAATGACAGAAAATGCTGTTTGTGAACCAGAACGGATATTTCCATCACATTTCATATCAGTAAATAAACAGAAGGACACAATAACTGGGATGTTAGAAGAATACATTTCTCATAAAATACTCACAAAGGACTCACATGCAATCACACACACAATGCCACAGGCAGCTTTGACTCACTGGTTATTTACGAAGGCATATTTATTAATGGTTTCTAGGACGGATTTAAATGTTATCTTGGAGGTCAGGGTGTATCCGTGTTGGACCATCGGCTCTCCATCGGGACCATCCCAACAGTCCACTGCAGGGGGAAAAAACAGAATGAGTCATGAATGTGGAAAATATGTATCTCTCTCATCTGTAAATACCCTGCTACTGATTTACTGATGTTCAAGACTGATAATAGAGAAAATAGAGTGATATGATTTTTTTCTTTTTTGGATGTTGCTACATTTGTGGATTTGTTTCAGATTTTATTGGCAAATGAAGTTGGGTTCATCTGTACAGTTTAAAGATGCAGTAAACATCCTCAACATCTAAAAAGATCCATAACAATGATCAGTTTATTTCATTCACCTCACAATAGCAGAGCGATGCCTTTCTCTTTTAATTACGACAGGGTGTTTTCATTGCAGACAAATTGATTTGTCATCGTAAAAAAAAGCCCAGGTGTTACTAATAGCTCAAATGATGACACTGTTCTATCAAGTGTCCCACTGAGCTGCGGTGGTATAAACACTACCAGTGTTGAGACAGCAATGCCATTCAGCTATTATTACAATATTATTTGCACCTGAGCTTTGTCTGCCGTTTCTTATATACTAAAATGCTTAAAGGCAAGGCACGACAAATTTATTTGTACAGAACATGTCATGTACAAGACAATTCAAAGTGCTTTACATAAATCATTAAAAGCATTACAGCAGTGTGCAGAGGTGATTTAGAACCAAAAACAAGAGAAAGGGAGAAAGAAAGGACATTAGGTTAAAAACATTAAAAACATGATCAAGTTTAACAATTGATGCTTACAAAGAAACGGTGCAGGTTTGGACTTTTAAATAAAAACTATTGAAATGCAGAAAGAACAGGTGGGTCTTTAACTTGGATTTAAATAAACTGAGTGTTTCAGCTGATCTGAGGCTTTCTGCGAGTTTGTTCCAGACATGTGGGGCATAGAAGCTGAATGCAGCTTCTCCATGTCTGCTCTGATTCTGGGAACTGTATATTATATATTTAAATGAATATGTATAATGTACCTTCCACACATCGGCAGCCAGACTGCAGCACCCAGGCATACATGTCTGTCTTGGAGTGGGAGAGAAGCTGGTCTCCGGTCAGGTAGGTGTTATGAGAGGAGGAGATGAAGTAGTTACACAGAGGCTGCTCCATGTCTTGATTCACTTCATGGTGCAATGGGTTGAAAATGTCACATGTTGGACTGCGCATGAAGCTTGTAAAACCTGAGGAAAAATGCAAAATTAAAGTTAGAATTAAATGGGTTCCTTCGGCTCAACTTAGTAAATTTGGGGGGGGGGTTTGAATGTGAAGTCTATTGTTTTCATCCATGCTCTGCCATTGTTTTTGCCAGCTGCCAAATTCCCAACAATCAGAAGACAGATTGCTGTGAAATGTTGTATTGATTGTTTTCGTTTGATGAATCCTAATGGCATCATTGATCCCCTGACTTCATCTTGATGTGTTTGGGTTGAAGTCACACATCTCAATATGATCACACAGATTGTGTGCAGATACAAGCTGGGCAAAGAGGATAGGTTCTGATGGCAGTAATCTGACACTTTAACTAACACCAACAGAAAGCTAAGGTTTTCACCCACCCTTCAAGATTTTGCAGATAAATTCTCTGAAGTTCTAATTCCCTTATAACATCCCATCTGCCTCTAATAAATATAATATATTTTAAAGGTAAACATAAAATGTCATAATGAACACAGTCATGAGTGTGTATTGAAAATAACGCAACAATATGCAACTTCCACACTAGATACCACAAAAAAAACGTATTTTAAGAACTTCATCACTAATCGAGGCAGCATTATGATTAAACAAAAGCTTGATCAAATGAATTTCTTTTTTTAAGAGTTAAATGAAGAGGCTCCAACTATATTGGAGCATTTTACACTATATTGCTGAAAATCCCCTTCACATCTCGATTGCAGCCAATCAATTAAATGCTTTAACGCAACAATAAAATATTTTAGTCACCTGTGGAACGGACAGGACTAGAAAAAACGTCATCCAATCATTTTAACTGACCCGTTCTAAAAGATTGGATGGTGATATGTATATCAAACTTAACTGCCGTTTGTCCATCCTGTCTCCCCCCTCTGCACTTTCCCCTCTCCGGGCACAAATGGTGCGCTCTTAGAGCCTTGGAGCAATTGCAATGTCAATGCAGCGAGAGACAGAGCTTGGCTAGCTACATTATATAGCATACTACATCAAAATATGGTACTCACTTAATGTAAGGGACATTATGGAAGAAAAGGCACCTATATCAAGGCGGAAAAGACAAACTGTTTTGGAGAAGGCTACTGCCAAGAAAAAAGCTGAAGGAGAGCGGAGCAAGAGTGCCAAGATGGCGAAGGTTGGAACCTCCCAACGAGCCACAATTCAGGTTTCAGAAACCTACGGGTCACGTGGCGGAAGGTCGGTCCGTATTTATTACAGTAATTGGGTCATACGTTGTAAGCATTTCATTGCTTGAGTGTGTAATGGAAATTTTCAGCAGATTGCGCTTTGTGATGAACATGACTACTTAGAGAATTGTGCAGATGTGGCTCTGCAGAACCTACAGAACAGAAACTTGTGTGTTTACGCCCAACCTTGGACAGGGAGTTCACCCACTACATGAAGAGGAATTTTTTGTCAGAGGACCAGTCCGAACCTGGTCTGAACCTGTTTTGAACCTGCTTGTAACCAGCCTACCCCCTCCCCCTTAGTTTCCTGTCTGCAGATAAAAGGAGGCAGAACCTGATTTTCATTAGAGTTCACTCTGAATTGCTGTATGATGCTGGGTTTGCTCTCCTTGTTATAAGTAAATAAATCTTGTCAAACTTTTCTCATTGAACTCAGTTTTAAATACATTTTTCCACAAGTATCAAAAAGTTCCTCTGATTGCCACCAATGGAAAGTTTGCCTTTTTTTTATTTTTTACTGAAATGTGCACACATTCCAATCACTGAAGTATCAATTCTCCAACTGACTAATCAACAATGTTATCATTAGTTTGATTTCTCTATTCAGTTTCATCAACGACTGGTCAAACCAATTACTCATATCGCAACGATCCACTTGAAGATGCACTGAATCAGGTTCTTCCTAATCAGTGTCAACATTTAAGTGCCTGGTTATAATTCCTCTCTCTCTGACCTATGCTGTAATGGTCAAAAAGTGTTTTTGCAAAATATTGACATCACAGAAAAGGTAATCTTCTACCTTTTGCATGAAAACATAGTCACTTAATCATTTACCCTGTTATTTGCATGAAATGTTGTAATAACTAACTAGTAACTTCTTGAGCAAAATAATCCTCAAATTCAAGTGAAGGCATGCCAAATCTAAAACACCTTCTAGAGGAGACATGGGAATATGGTGGAAAACCAAACATGTATGTTAGCAAGTATTTTTAAGTTCAATTTGTCATGCGCTCTGTCCCCTCTGCATCTGGTTTATGGCAGATATTTCTAGCTTTGAAATTGCCTGAAAAACAAAAGAACACACTAGCACAATGATTAATGAAATTAAATATACTTTATTTATTGTATTCAACTAGTTAATGAATTTCTTTTTGAAGTTATCTATTTTTTTATACTTGTTGCTTTTATTTGTTCCTATCATTTATAGGTTTATCTGGTCTTTGTTTTTACTTTTTTTTTTTTATTTTAACTGCAGACTAAGGCTGCTCGGTTAGTGGTGTCGTTACATTGGGGAATCGCCCTTAATAAGCAAACTCTTTTTTTAATGTGTGAAGCACTTTGTGCTGATTTGATGGAACGTTGCTCTGGTATGTTGCAGCTCAGTTCAGATTTTAACATCTGAGACAGAGGAGAGATCCAAGACTGCACATCTACCGTATTCACACTGTAGAAATCTGCTAAAGTAAATCCCAGGGGCCTCTAGTGTCACATAAATGCACAATTTATGTCTAGACACCCACACTTCAGGTCTGCAGGGGCAGCAGCCAACTGATCTGGTCAGCCAGACACACCCAGTGTTGGCCTTCATGGATCAGATTAAAAGATTAGTCTTACTCCTCCTTTCGCCTCTCCTTTGCTGCCCCCTTACTCACTCTTGTCTTTCTGTCAGACTAATTTTCTCTTTTCCACCACCCTCATTCTGATTAAACAATCTTCAGACAACAGCTACCCTCCCACTTCTCCCTCCTCTGCTTGATGTTGCCCTATGGTTACATGTGGCAAATATTTAAAATGTCACACAGACTTTCTTCTATGTTTTCAGCCACTCAATGTCAGGGGTTAAGCTCTTTATTATAAAAAGTGGCACTCATCATGGAAAGAAAAAAAAAGGGTATATTGATTTTAAATGATTAGATGTCTTATTTAATATACACTGTGTCCTTGGCCAAGACACGTCACCCACCTGGTCTCTAGTGTCGGCATCACTGATGCATGAATGTTCGTGGATGATCTGAAAGGCAGTTGGTGCAGAGTGGCTGCCACTTTTTTGTCAGTCTGCCCCAAGGCAACTGTGGCAACACATGGAGCTTACCATCACCAAATATGAAAGTGGAGTGAGCTGGGTGCCTTGAAAAGCACTATATCCACCAAATCCATTATTATCATTATTATAAGAAATGTGTATTGCAGTGATCAATGAAGGTTTGCTTCATTTGGTTCATTTAATTCGGTGCATGATAAAGATTTAAGACTTATGGAAATATTGAACAATCAGAGTTTATAACAGGTCTTAATGAAATGTACGGGACATGCTTTGGTCACCTAGCTGCTTTTTAACCACATACTTACAACTCTGTAGCATATTATGTGAAAAAGTGGAGTGAAGCTTTTGCTCCACCACAGTCTGTTTGAACTGGGGTCTGTCTTAAAGTTCTATGCTACAATATAAATGTGACCCTTGAAACCTGTTATATTGCCTGTGACGTCATAGAGTAAACACCCCGGGAGCTCACAATGCCACACACAGTAAATTCAGACTACCACACACCAGACTGACAGAAAAATTCTGGCCTGTCAGCTTTACTCTTATTTCTTTCGGCTGTAGTTTGGCCTAGCTCAGCTGGCACTGATCATGATTTTAGGTCAAATCTTGTTGCAAGTCACGCACTGCACTGTAGAAAGGAACGCATTACCCTTAAGACTCCAAGCCATTTTTTTACTATTTTTGGTCCACCTGTTTATTTTATTGTTTTTTTTATTTTTTTCATTTATTTTTTTTATGCAAAAACCTATGTAAATGTTAATTACAGTCAACATACAGATGTTTTTTTTTATTTCAGGACAGCCTAAGTTCTCAGATTATGAGGCTTAAATTATGTAAAATGAATGTATCAATAGATATAGCGACATAAAGGCCAACTAAAAACATAAAACAGAATTTATTACTAACAGTATTTTGGAGAAATAACACATAGATCAACAGTGACCAAGCCTTTTTTTCTCATCTGCAAATCATTTTCTCAAGTCTTTGCTTCCAGGAGAAAAAATATTAATTTCTATTACAAAGTATTTATTTATCTATTTTTTGCTATTATGCTACTATTTACCTACTATCCTCACAAAACCAACTCCAATTCAACTTGTTTTTGGCACCACCATGTCAAAATATATTAATAGCTTTATTCCTGCCATGGAGGACCATTATTTTTTATCTTTTCAGACAAACATAACTTTATGGGTACTTGTTGATCTCCTAGGTGGACATTAACATTAATTCAAGCAATCTGATTGGTCAAAGGTTTTACAGGAAGTGGCTTTATCATGATTTCTGGGTCAAAATAGAAGTCTCTTAGCAACACGGTAGTGATAGCAATCTTTTATTATTATGAAAATGTGATAACTGTGTTTTCATGGATCATTCATTATGGATTTACCATGTAGAGTCTCTAAATAAACACTACATTTTGTGGCTGGATTGTAAACCTCCTAGACAGAATATAAATGCCTGGAAAACTTCCATAGATCACTTAAAGGGTAAGCTATCAATCACAATTTACCCCACAAATTTAAACACTACCATTCTTGAGAAATGTTGACAATATAAGCGAAAGCGCTCTTGAGCGCCTGGGAATGAGTGGAGTTTAAAGAGTTAAGTAATGTAAAGGCTATGTTTAATCAAAGTTTTTAGATGCTAACATTAAGAAATGTTGCTTATACCAGCGTTGCTGCTGAAGGTGCATTCAATGCCAGTTAGAAGAAGATGCCAACAAGAAGTCAAGATACAGTAAGATACAGTAAAACTGTATAAAACATTAGATAAAGTCCTGACCTTTGCTCTTATGACCAATTGAGGTTGCATATTTTTCTAAATGTAAATATAAGCCTGTATCTGCCTGCATGATCCAATTTCAGAAAAAGTTGTAAACTAATGGTACTCCATGGCAAACACAAGGTGAGGGACAGAAGTGGAAAGAGACTGGATATGAGATTTAACAAAGGAAAAGACAACTATAAGAAGAAAAAAAGAGATATAAAGATTACCTTCAATCCCCATAACGCCTCTTTGTTTATTTTCATCAGACACCTCGAACTTATCAATGATTTCCGCAGCATACTCTGCAGTCACATTGGCCATCTATAGGAGAAAAGTAAAGACAATGCATGCCGAAAATGTGGTCAGTCCACAATAACACTAATATAATCTAGGTGAACATGTGTAAAACATGTTACAAGTAAATCTTCGATGTATGTCAAACAAGCGGTTCAGTCAGAGAATTGGATTAGTTGGAACATATTTAGAAAACAGTCAATAATCTATGATGAAAAATTACACTGCTGCAGTGTAAAAAAAAAGTGAAACAAGTCAAATATCCCTTGTGACAAAGCAATTTTATGTGTGATAGATTGGCAGTGGAGCAGATTCCTCTGGGCAGACAGATGAGGGAGTTCACGTTGGGGAAATGAGAGGGTGAAATCTCTTTTTCTGTGTCTTGATCTCAAATTAAAAAGGCTAATTTGAGGGAAATGGATTTCTCTTTTTGTTTTTGTTTTGTTTTTGAATTTAAATTTGAGATGTAACCTGAAACATGTGTGACCACTTACCTTCTGCTCATTGCGAAGGAGGTTGGTAAGCTCTTCCGCTGTGAGGTGGTCCTTCCTGTCAGTGTATGCCATCATGAGCAGGAAAAGGTCCCGTCTCAAAGACATCATCTTGTAGAAGACAGAGAACTCCTCGTATGTCAGCGTACCCTGATGGTCATCCGTGTCTGCCTCCTAAGATGGTATAGGAGGGATATGTCAAAAACAGCTCAGTCTCAAAAGAAAATATATATCATCAGTGTGTTTGTCCACATATGAAAAATGTATGAAAACAAAAACAAAGAATGTCACATATTACATTACATGTTGTTTTATTCAAGGAAGAATGTAGGCAGTGTGATGTGAGTGTGTAACCTCATATTTATCTATTTTTTATCCTAACCAGGTTTTTTTTATGCCTGAAGGTAACAGTGAGTGACAAATGACAAATGGAAAATGCAGTTGTTGAGCAGCATCACTTGGGTTTTAAAGTTAGTTTTGACTTACACAACTTTAGACAGAAAATCTACTTAATAGAAAACAGTATTGAATAAAGTGCCATAACAAAACAGAGAGAACAGCATCATTTCAGAAAACACAATGTTTCAGTTTATGGAGAAAGAAGGGTTTGCTGCGTGTTGTGGTAAGCTCTACTTCCTAACTGTAAGAAGGTTCCTGGTTCAAACCTCAGCTGGGGCCATTTTGTGTGGATTTTGCATATCCTCTACGTACATGCATGGGTTCTCCGGCATCCTCACAGTCCAAAAATATGCATATAGGGTTAATTGGTTTGATAAATGCTCCCTAAGTGTGAGTGGTCTGTTTGTGTTGCCGCTATGATGGACTGGGAACCTGTCCAGGGTACAACCTGCCTCTTGCTGAGTAGATGCATGAATAGGCTCAATCCCTCCCTGCTCCCTCACATTGGAATAGGTGGATATAGACAATGAGGGAAAAGGAAGGGGCAGAATTTTTTTTTATTTCTGTTAACCTTTTGTTGGAATCTGCGATCCTTTGGGGTTTATTCGTGAGTTTTTTTGTTTGTTTGGTTGTTGTTTTTTCTGACATTGTTTTGTTTTGTATCTTGGGGTTCATTGTAGTCGAGCCAATTGGTCAAACACTGATAATTAGTGGTGAGGATGTAGTGTCAGCCCTGCCACCGTGTTTGTCCGAACACATGGTGTAAATTTTTTCTCTGTTTTCTTATGTCTTTCACTCAAACACAGACAGTCTGTAAGACATGAACAAATTACCTCCACACACTATTTCTTCTCTCCTAACCCCATATCTCATTAGATGTTGACACACACTGTTCATTTTGTCCTGCCACCTTTGCTCCATCAGCTCGCTGGGATCCATCGCCTGATATTACCTGTATCTCACGGGGGCCTGTTTTGATTCCACACTAAATCTAATCATACCAGCTAATGCTTCCATCACACTCCCATAATCAGTTTGCTGTGGGAACACAGGAGTTGATAAGAATCTACACAGAACCAGCAGGGTAAATAACTGTGATGGACTTGGAATGCATGGACAGAAAACAAGCAGATTTGAGGTATTTAAAGCAACACAAGCTGTTCAAATGGCAATGGTACTGTTTGCCGATGCTTAAATGGAAGAAGATGAAATCATAACGTTCAATTTCTGATCTAAATCCGAAGAAGGATCTGTTTTATAGTGTGGAATCATACTATATATGGATTAATAAAGCTATTCTTACATTTATGAAGCATTGAAAACAGGAGGTTTTAGGAACGACTTTGGATACCTCTATCATATCAGAGACAAAAATGGAAAAATTTACATTTTAAGATCCTTATTGGCTGACAGTAGGATTTACTTTGGTCAGTTGGCTTTGACAAGACACATTCAGAAACTTAACAGCATTGAAAATTGAAAAATTTCTCAGCATCTATTGCAGCTTTTTTTATTTATCAATTATCAAATAGAAATGCTTTAAATCATTGTTCTCTTTTCTAGCACAATCACAGATGGTTATAAAAGAGGCTGCAAAACAAAACTGTACTCCCCCCATCAACAATATATATATTTAGAAATGACTTGTTACTTCCCAGCTGACAGCTTATCACTTGCCTTTACGGAGCTCTCCATCCTAACCCGTCACCTGAGTCGTCACCTGTCACACCTGCTCCCTAGTCATTAGCAGTCATATACAGCATACACTGCATGCAGCTTCACCAGTTTGCCAAATTGCATTTTGCAATGTCTGTCGTACCTTTCTTATTACAGCATGCAAGTTGAATATTAGAAAAGCAGGTTGTGGGGAGTCAAGCTGGCCCTATCTTATTATCAATATTACTGAAGAGCTTCCCAGATAAGAGGCGTCAATGTTTCCAATCAAAAGCGTAAACAAAGCAAAAACTGCAGGCTGAAAGAGGCTAAAAGTGAGCAATGCACACCCAAAACATGTTTGCGTTCCTGCTTGCATGCTTAATTATCTTCAATTAAGCATTTATCTGTAATTACTTAATGATATCTTAATACATACTTATAACTTTTTTTTTTAACAACTCAGTTTCATCCGCCTGCTTTCATCTTTCAGCAAACTATCTGACTCCCTGACGGTGGTAATGAGCACATTTTTTTCATCTGTGACTAATTAACTGCTATTTTTGGCTCAACTTCTCACATTTGAGGCTCATTTTCATCCCAATTTTTTTTAACTCTCATAAACCTGCTTCATAAGGTGATCAACTTTTACAAATCACCATAAACTGGCAGTTACAATCAAATACAAACTACAGATGAAACAAAAGTTAAACAAAATTATCGATCAAGAAAACTCATTTTAAAACTGACGTGCTTGTTCTAAGAGTCATGTTTGGAAGAACACAGACAACTTTCCATTTGTAATCAGTAGATGAAACTGCTTATAAAATTAGATAAAGTATGGTTTGTGACATTACTTACTTTGACTATTGTTGGATCATTTGGATCATTCAATTCTGTCTAAATCCAAGTCATCTGATAAAGGTTAGGTTTACAGACTAGGCTTAGAGGTTAGTAAGCTGGACTTTGAAAGCAATGACTTGGATATGGAGTTGTACGGTCTAACTCCACCTTCCTGTAGGTTGCAGTCAGAAGCTTGACAGGTGAGCCAGTAACTCTAAAAGCAACTCAAAACGAGGCCATTATATGGATACCATTTTATCATTTAAATCAACTTAGACCTGTAAAGTTTCAACACTCCATACAACCTCCCAGTGTTGCAAGCTGAGCTTTTTATAGCAAACCACAAACAACATTTTAAGGCAGGAGTGAAGGCCACATTGGGACAAATATACATAAACAACATGAAACTTCAAATAATTGGGAGGGGAAATATGGACGTTTTGTCTAAGCACATACAGTGCGATGCAAAATTGCAAATAAATTATAAAGAATCTTAAAAAAAACTTGCAAGGTGGTAAAAACAAGCACATATTCAACATCAAGCAGTGACAATATCGTGCTGATATGCAAGCAAAAGAAAAGGAAAAAAAGAGCACACTAGGTGCATCCTGTTCTAAAAAAGAGTGGAGAACTTGGGGAGTTTCATTGTTTAGTCCAGGAGCTGGAGCTGCACCTCGGCCGCTTCAGGAGTTATAGCTGTACAGTACAGGCCACAAAAGCTGTAATCAATACATTTGATCTATATATCATCTTCATAATTCAGTTCGTTAGCAATTGTTCGCCACACATTATCTTTAAGATCATTGTCTTGGTCATTTTTTTGTCGCCTGTCAAAAAAAAGCATGAGTGCTGTGATATAAAGTTCGAATGAAGTGGAAAGAGTGAATTGCATTGATGTCGTCTCTGGTGACGCTGTCAACACACCTTCTCTGATTGGTCGATTGTGTATCTGTCAGATGCGAATATTTTTTTAAAAACTACCTCAATCTGAAAAAGTAAAACTCACAAAATCGCTGGACGGAATTTTGTTTCTAATGTGAATGTTCCCATTGACTTGACATTGATTCCAAAAAAAATTGCTGTGCGAATTATTCGGACGAAATATGGAGTAGGTGAGTAATGGCCTTGACAGAGTTTAAATATCAACAATCTCTTATGATCTTTTTAGGATTGAGTTACAGTATATAATATGGTATTTATATTAGATGGTGGAAACAGGAACAGGCCTCTGATGGGCCTATTCTGAGTAACCTGTAGCTTTAGATGGCTCTTTAGGAACACATCCAAACCAAAAAAATTCTTGCCTTTAATTAAACGTTCACACGTTGGAAATTAACACTACGCCTTTGCAAGCAGCAACATGAGAGTAACCGATGGGGGGGGGCAGTGCAGGAACCAAATAACTTTAATTAGCAGCCAATGATTTGTAATAGTTACTTTCTGACCTGAAACATTTGTTTGACCTTCCTGCGTGGCAGATTGACATTCAGCTTGTGAAGAAGTTGGTAGATCTCGTCAATGTTCAGCATGCCGTCTCCGTTCTTATCAGCTTCCTCAAATGTCTGTTTCAACCACGTCAAACACACAGATTAAGGAGAATAATATGTCTTGCATAAAATCTGTCATGATTTGAAGTGTGTCAGATTTATCATTTAGGAAAAGTGCAGCTAATTCAGCAATTGACAAACATGTAGACTTATTTCAAAGCCTATGCTCAAAACTCAAGAAAGATTTAAAAAAAAAAATAATAATAATAATATGTCTGAATCGGGAAAGGTTCTTGAGTGATTTAAAAGAGAAAGTGTTCACAAACAAATCAACATAAAATTTTTGTCCTTTCTAGAAAACTGATCTCATGATGGGAAACCCAACATCATTGATTTGTGTGTAGTTCTTTTTTTAAAGGATATTGATCATGTGTGCGCTGCCGCTTGGCCAGGGAGTCCTCATCACTGATCCCAGCCATCAGGTAGCGGAGGCCAGTTATCCAGGTTCTGGCTTCTTCTGCATTTGAAGTCACTAAGTCGAGAGACTCCATGTGATTCCCATGGTACACTGTGAAACAGCAGGCTTGGTCGAAGCTGCCGTCTCCATGCCGATGGAAGATGTCTGACTGACCACCCTCTGTCACCTTGTAGAGTGAATCAATGGTGACTAATAACACGTGGACAGACAAAGAAAAGACCAATAATTAATAAAAATTCCAAAAGATAATATTTACTTTTAGGAATCATCAGTTACTATCTCTGAACAACAAATCATATACTTAGAAGTATAAAAAGATTCTCTCAAAAGATATCTTTGTCCCAGTTGTAGTAAATACTCTTAATGACTCCACTGTTGTTAAGCTATGCATCAGCCACAATGTTGCGCTAGTATTCCGTTATTCTGATATACAGGGACACTGAAGCTCTTAATGTTCAATTCGTTATTGTGTTTTCCCCATATCCCTTAATGCAGAGAAGTGTGGCTGCTAATGAGTTGATGCCTTTTATCTTGAGCCACACCAAAGCTAGCCAAGTGGTTTTGTTGCTGAAACCTAACCATCTGAAAACAAAAACATGCAAAAGATAGTAAAGCATACAGTAAGTGCAAATAAATCATAGTCCCCGCAAAGGTTTTGTACATCTTAATTCAAATCAATGCTAGTTTCTATCACAACCCTGTACGCTGATTAATTCCACGGAAAAGGTTCCAAGTGCAACAATGTAGCAAGTTGAGACTGTGATGAATTTGACAACAGCTTAAACCATCTGTTATTAATTCATTCCTTAACAGGGACAAATTATCTTCTGGTTAACAGATGTAAACAAAGTTAGGATGTCAGAAAGTAGAGCATGATCTTTATGTCACTGTTCAGCTTCTCAGCATGAGTCCTGATGGTGGCAATTCTTACAGCAAAGCAACAAGCATGAGAAATCAGGCCATGTGTAGAGATGAAGGAGATCTACGCTTGAATCAGTACAGATTCCTGTCGGAAATTATCAAAATTGTTCCTACCAGGTCCAAAAACCTAATCCAAATGTTAGAAACTAATCTGAAATCACACATTAAACTTAAGCATCCAGTCAGCTTCTGCCAAGTTCCTGTAGAGTTTGATTAATCTATAAATGCATTTGTTTCTATCGTGTTATACAGCAATAAATTTAGTTTGGGAGGTGACAATGTACGGGGGCTTCGGAGATATGTAATATACCAAAAAGTTGCTCAGATTAGTTTATTCAAAAATAAAAAAAGCTAATAAAACTAGTTCATCATAATCTGTGTGAAGTGAACTTTAAGTTTTCTGTTTTGAAGCGTGAACTTGCAGATACTAACAGCTTTATCCATTCATATTGTAATTTAGCACTCCCAGCTGAAGTGTAATGACAGAGAAATGATGCAGACAGAATAAGGGTAAAATAAAATTGAAAAAAATAAAAGCCAAACATTGCAAAATAATCTTGCAAACAGAATTATGTGAGTTCCTCGCTTTCTATGCTTTCATCTACTATGTGTAACGTTACACAGAGTAACAAGCTCCTGCAGGCTTCAGAGCAGAGGCTTTCACGGTCTAATAAGATTGGTGTATAAACTTAGCCATCTTAGATACTGTGTCATTGTTAGAAACAGCCTGCAGTAATTTATGTCCTGCTCTGAATTTGCACATATGCTTTGTGTGCTGTTTCACCTCTGTGCTTTTTACCAACTTATAATTTATTTATGTGATCCTTTAACCAGGTTCTCCCCATTTAATACACTCCTGGAATCTGATCAATCCACAATGTCTTTTCTGACGAACAATAAATATCATATGTACTTTAGTAATGATTTTATTCTGTTAGCTGTCCTCTTACCAGTCATGACATGTTGTCATAATCCTTTTCAAAATCATCATGTCCATTTCACCACTACACTCAATTCTTACATCTTGTTACATAATCCCATCTCTGTGATGCTGAAAGTGATGACATGGCAGCCATTTTTGATCACGCACACATTCAAAGAAAGAGAAGGCCAGTTGTTGTGTTTTATTCTTTTCATGTCAGTGGAGAGAATCTAAGAGGCTTTTCCAATGTTGACAGTTTACATGCACAAACATGCACACATTGTCATTTGTACACAACAGAAGCAAGGTCCATAGGCAGATGTATGCTTCAGTGGACTAATGCATGGAACAATCATGATAGAGAAGTGGAAATTATGTTATGACAGGGGCCACAAAATGTTTAACGTTAATCCTCTCAGAGCCAGAGCAATGTAGTGAACTCAGATTATAAAACTTCAACAGACGTTCCAGGAAAGAAAGTCAAGGGTTACTGCTACAAAGAGTGAAGTAGTGACATGAAAAACACTTTAAAACATGACATATTCTAAAAATAGAAGTATCATAATGATTATGTAAGTTTAAAAATATCATTCTGGTTTATTGGTAATTTCCCACACTAACGAGGCGGAGATTTCTGTTAATTTACCAGAGCCAATTGTTATACAACATGGTTGCGGAAATGGAAATTATGGTGTTCATCAGCTTTTAATTAAAGTAATTTACCAGCTGAATATTTGCATTGTGAGATGCATGCCAATTGACTTTTTTTTCTGTCTTTGAAAAAGGAATTTCCCTCTCTTTTTTCCAGATGTGAACATATTTGGACAAGATGGTGGAGCTACATTGAGGAAATTACCACCTAATCAAATATACATACTTTAGAGGTCTAATGTATATCTATTCATGGGATTATTGATCTGTGGAATAGAAACAAAATAGTGAAAATATCCTGGGAATCTTTTGGAGCCAGAAATGCTTTGAAGCCAGTGCCTTCCTTACGAATGACTATCTTTGAGATCAAATCCAGTCAAGATAGATTCCTGCCACAGTTGTTTGAGAAAACCTTCTTTTTCCTGAAGAAATACTTTCAATCACACTCTTTGCCCCTCTTTCAATTAAGAAATGATCACCAGTTCCAACAAAACTGATGCTATAGCAACACCTGATACAAGTTGATTAAGAGAAGCAGTTGCTAAATGTCATTGCGCCTAAAATCTCGAAACAGATAGTTTATGATGATGACTGGTCCACAAATGCAAAACTTGAAGCCTGGCAAGACAGATTTTCTTGTGTTTTTCTTACTTTTAATCATGAGCATTCCATAACTCACTCATATCCATGTCTAAACTTAAGAGATGCAAAAGAAGGCTTTGTTATATTTAGACCTGATGTGTTGTACTCAGACAGCAGAAAAAAATGACCTATTTGGTGGTTGATGTTAATACAGAGCTACTTCCGGACGTGCCCCTTCAGATCGACCTGTTAAACGTGGGATGATGAGCCAACTATCAAAAAAGAGCTGCAGTAAACCAAAATCATATTTTAGGCACAACTTGTGTCTTCATAAATTGTTTATTAACCAGTATGACAGTGGGATGGTTAAAAAGACAAAGTGTGTATTAATGTTGCATTTGGAAACATGCAGATGTGTGCATGCATGCTCTCCGACTTACTTTTGGCCTTCTCACTCTTGCGTGAAGGCTTCCAGCGGATGCAGGAACGATGTTCATCCAGGTAGAAGAGTCTCACCAGCCCTTTGGATCCTGCCTTCAGCTTCACCATCTGTGTCCCAGACTGCATCACACTCATGCATCGCTCCACTGCGGATAACAACACGTACACAAAACCAAACAGTGAGAGCTCAAATTTAAAACACAAAAGGAGCAGGTGTTTATTTGTATTTTCTAAGGAGGAAGTAAGGTAACGTGTCATAGAATGGCACAGTTAGTAGCACAGCCAGCAGCTGATGCGAGTCAGCGTCCAAACTTCAACAGAGATGCTACTGTGTGAACACACAGGGGTGCTTTTCTGTTACCCACTGACCTGCTGCTGAGAGCAACTCAGAGGAAGAGGAAATAAAATGTTCTCAAAGAAGGAGACTCATCTAATGTATAACTCTCCAAGTTTCCCAGCAGGCCTGAAGGCTGTACTAAAAAAAACTTAACATCATGCTGAGGCAGGTGGAAGTGACGATTAGGTTGCATTCACTGCTGCTACATCTCTTTTTGAAGGGTCTGTCTTTAGGATTTTAGTCCCTCTCCAATGGCAAGAGAAGTAAAAGCCTTTGTTTTTTAGCAGCTCAGTATTGGAAAAAAAAACTTAAATAACAAATTATTTCAAAAATGTAAAGAACATGAAAATAGCTTTCAAGAGTCATTGAACCTGTTTAACTGGATTATTACTTCACTGCCATCACAGCCTCTCAGAATCATGTCATTTACTGCTAGCAGTTCAGAGCAGGCTGGACCTACATGAAAAAGTATTAGTATTTTTGTCCTCATGTCCAATATATAGCAGTGTCACAATTCTGAGTTTAAAATCATGAAACCATACCGTATGTATAGGCTGTTTTGCTCAGGGGCGCATCCACATGTTATACCATAGCTGCATGAGATATTAATCATGTTTAGCATGATGTTTTTTTAGCCCTAACTACGTATCTAAACATCTAACCCATGTACTTTTAACTCCTGATTATATGGCACTGATGTCTGATAAAGGACCAGAGGAGATGGAGTCATTACCTCTACAGTAAAAGCCCAGGTAGACCCTGATGTTTTGGATACTTTTCTCAGTCCAGCAACTGAAAGGTTTGCTGATGGTCATGTCATTTTTCACGATAAAATGCATCTTATGACAGCAAAGTGCATTCAAACCTTTCTATCTGGGAAGATATGTCAGCTCAGTGACATGGCCAGCAAACAGTCTGGATCTTAATCCAATTGAAAATTTAGAGTGGAAATAAAATTAATTAATCAATTAATTAAAGCAAAATAAAATAATGCAAATCTGATCTGTCAGCTACTGTATGAGAAAGTTAGAGCCTGATTGATGAAGAATATTGCTTTTCATTTGTGAACTCCATGCCTCAAACAATCTGATTTCTGATAAGTGAGGGTTTTGTTTTTTTTTGGTTTGGTTTTGGTTTTGGTTTCATGGTTCCATCATTTGGTCAGACAAACAAATTAACTGATTCATACATTAATGAACATAATGGAAATTGTTAACATATTTAGGTATAAGTTACAAAGAAAGAATCTATCAAAATAAATTGTTTAGTGTCATATCTGTGTTTTATTACTTTATTTTTGTTTATTTACTTAAAAAATGAATATATATGAATAAACATTATCCAAGTGTGTTGATTGCATTATATTTTCCAGGAGTGGTATAAGAGATAAAATTAGCACTGTACAGCAGCAATGTGGCATTTTGAGGTTGAGCATCATCCTCTAGCAGGAAAGTGGGTGAACTAGAACCAGTATACCCTCACATAAGCTGTTTTTTTTTAATAGAATAATTAGAAATGAGAGTGAAAAAACCTGTGGTGGTTAAAAAAAAACCTTTATTGTAAAACTACAGTGGTTTTGCTTTGGACCACTGTAGCTATTATATCCACAACCATGAAATTGGGGTGTGCATTTTTTGTTGTTTTGCAAGGGTCTTGTGAATGTTTGGATTTAGATTAAATCAGCATTGGTATGCATTATGATTGTGTTTCTGCAGCTTGTTTTAAATTGTGTGGCATTTACAAATGTATATGCCTTGCAGCTTCAACATGACATAATCACATGCTGATTGCAATGTGCTTAACATCTGAGTACAGGTTGGTGGAAGCTCGCCAATGCATCATTACACAACCGTAAGCCTAAGATATATTATAATATTCTGGCAGTTTTCTAAGGCGTAAGGTCAACTAAAGGCTCTTAAAAGTAATAAAAGTAAAGTGGTAGAGGGGGGGGGACAGAAGGGCAGAGAAGACTTTGAGGAGTGAGTTTATGCTCGTTTGCTTGGCTGCCAAGCACCGTCCAGCATTGAGAATGGATAAAACACAAAACATCAGACTTCTTCACTTTGTGACTGTGTTTGTTTGGCAGAGATACAGATGGACCAGTCAACAGAGAGAAAGTGAGATTTCTATCCTCATTAGTAGAGCCTGGCTATGCAGGGATATGTGTGCGAAAGTGCTTGTATAAAGTGTGTTTAGCAGACACTGCATGCAAGATGTCTATATAAACAAGCTTTAATGCAACATATTGTCATCACTTTGTTTTGGACGCACAAACCAACAGAAGTTTCTATCATGGCTTGGTTTCACCGCCTTTTAACATAATTTTGGAAACATATTCACTTCAGACAGCTACAGTACAGAAACACGTAAGAGTTACAGAATGCCCAGTGATGGTGGTACACATACAGTAATACTCCGATAGCTTATATGCCCAATTTCTGAAGTTTAGGTTCAATGAAACATTTATTTATTTATTTATTTATTTATTTATTTATTTATTTATTTATTTATTTATTTTTTATTTATTTATTTATTTAAATAATCTGTCTAATAATATCTTTAGCAGCAATAATATGAAGTAATTTCTAATCATTGTTAATATACTGAAAGAGAGATGCAAGCATTGCTTTCTTCTGTCCGAAGCTGAAATGAATAGCTTGAATTTCTTAAGGAAACTTCAGTTAGATGGATGCTTTCCAGCACAAAGCTGGAGGTTAGAGCAGACTTGTCTTCTACAAAGTAATATCCAAGACATCCAGACATCTGTAGATCATTTACTGTTGCTAAATAAAATGAATGATTATGACTAGAATGAAAAAACTAACAACCCTGTGTGCTGCAGTTCTTCTATTATTATACAGATATAATTAAAGAAGTTTAACAAGAGGTTGTCTTTTTGGATCAGCAATTGATGATGAATAACTTTTAAAGAACAGTACTGCAAGTTTTCAGTGGTAAATTGTAATCTTGAAATGTTCCAAAGAATATATAATCCATCCATCCATCCATCCATTTTCTGTACCGCTTAATCCATGCAGGGTCGCATATAATCTGATTATTCAATTATTTGAAATAGTATAAATCTTTATATTGTTTCAAAACATGTAACTCCTTTCTAAAGCAGATTGTTGGCTGACAAATTAACTGATCCCTTCTAAAGCATGGCAGTAAGTGGATTAACAGTCAAGTAGGAAACTGGACTGATCTCTTCCTTTATGTGCACAATTCATTGCAGCTCCAAAACTATCAGGTTAGGAAGCAATTGCTGCAAGGATCTACAAATCTGCAGTCCCATTGAAATTATTTATACAATCACTATTTTCTATTGGTTGGTCTTCTCACAGTAACTGCAAGTTTCAGGTCCTTTAAACAACATTTATTAAAATCAAGATCCGTTCCTAACTTGGTGTGACAAACATGAAAACACATCTAATGATTCTAAAACTGTAATGTGTAAACTCCTATGGATAAAAATTCCATGTGAACCATTTGTCATACTTTAAATTTTATTTTACATTCTGAAAGAAGGTTGGATTTTGGATTTCAAAACTTTCATGTTTCATGAAACTCAGCCACATAGTTTTGATGTAATCTTGTGTAAAAGATTAACCAACCACTTTGAAACATACCATTGCCTAAGGTTTCGGTCTCTTGAAAGAAATTTAACAGCTTTCGGGTCTTCTCAATTTTCGTATGGCTCATTTATAATTCTCTGGATCACTAAAGAAAATCTGCCTTTCACATATTCACAACAGTCCCCAAAAATGATCCTGAAAAATTTTATTTATCCATCTATCCATTCATCTGTTTTCATGCACACTTTATCCTGTCCAGGATTGGGAGTGGGGTGAATGCCAGTCCAGCATACAAGTACAATTTTATCTACAAGTAGCATTAATAAATTCAGATACAATTTTCTGCGTTGGTTTAAATCACATCAGTTGTGAAAACGAATAACTCAAAGTCTTCACAGTTTATATTATAACTACAAACAGTATCAATTTATTATCTCTGTGGGGAAAAAAATCATAGACAACAAATGTTCTAAAGTTAAAGGGTGTTTGTAAAAATTCACAAATGCACAAATGCATGCACACAAAGCTACATGCAAAAATATAGTAATGCATATTCTGATAACACGGGTGATTATCTTCAAAGACAGCTAAAGACAAACCTCTCATGGCTCTAAAACACATTTAAACATACTTGACATTACACACACTCAGCAGAGTGCTTGTCAACAGTCTATCTGTCCTGAGGATAAGCTTAACAGTGGCATGAATTATGTTTGGAAATTTGATGGGTTCTTTCAGTGGATACTCGTGAATTATTATCAAAGACAGGCATAAGAACAGATATCCAGGATTTGTGTATAACCGCCCACAATGCATGGCAAACATTACATTACGGGGGATAATCTGTGATAGATTTGAGCAAATTGCAGAAAAAGGAAAAGGCCCTTTCTCGAAACAACTGGTAAGTTCAGGTCTTATAGTCTATTGGATAAAAAAAGCAGTCCATTAACCTTTGTTAATGGACTGCTAAACTCTATAGCACAAATTCTGTGCAACTTATATAATATACATGGAATCGCTTACATCAGATATTACAAATAGACATTCAGATGTGGATCTTGGTATATGAGTTAAAAACATGTACAATGAAATATTATCATATTTTAGAGTTTAAATAGTAATTTTGCAAACAGTTGTCCATTACATCCAGCAGACAAACAGACATGATCATCACCTTGTGCGTGTCTACTTCATGAGTCACTCTTTTTTTAGTACTGTATTGTTACTATCAAATCCTATTTAACTTTTTAATTGTTTAAAGTTCCCAGTATTAATCTTATGGAAGCCAAAGGATCAACAGTTAATAATCTAATCATCTTAGGATAATGAAGTTTGTTTTGCATTGATAACAGGTTTATTATGTCAATATTTATCAGCTTTTTTGCTCAGTATGAATTATACTGAGCAAAAAAGCAGACATAATGACATAATTACATTATAATAATGCTATCAAATATTTTGTTAATTAGTCCTTGTTAAATTGGTTTCTCCATCACCACACAAAGTGAGATGGCCTGAAGGGTATAGTAATTGGCAGAGGCTGAGCAGGGCTGGTGAAATTATTATGCTAAAATTCAGTGCAATTAAAGAATTACACAAGTATACCTTCACTTACTGTGGCAGATCCTTCTCAAATGTTACAGCGACTATGATGAATGATAAAAAATAGGTGTTGACACAATAACCATTCATTTTTGAGGTCATCATAATCATTACATGATCACAGAAAACAGTTTGTTTTCTCATGATGACATGTTAGGTTGTGATCTTCAGACAACAGAGGCACAAATTCTTGAGGAAACAAGATATATTAACTTGTGATCTCAAGATAACTGAATTAACAACAATAAAGCCATCAAAATATCTAATTGCAGACAAGATTTCAGTAATATCTACTATACTGTAAAAGAAAAAATTGTTGTTGTTAGTTGTTTTTAAGAGAAAGTTGATTGGTGAGAGTTGTAACAGAGGGGTCAGAGCAGTCATGTGGAGGTTACTTTGGCAAATACCACCAGGGTGTTTACCATTGTGTAGTATCCCCTCTTCTTTTAACAACTTTCTGTAAACATCTGGGAGGTGAGGAGACCAGTTTCTGGAGTTTTAGGAGAGGAATGTCCCATTCTTGTCTGATGAAGAATTACAGCTACTCAACCGTCCTGGACCTTCGTTGCCAGATTTTTCATGTCATGATGCTCCAAAAGGTTTCTGTTGGACAGTAGGTAGGCTAGTTCAGCTCTCAGACGTCTCTCATGCAAAATCATGCTGTCATGATGGATGCTGAATGTGGTCTAGCATTGTCTTGCTGAAATATGCAAAGCATTTGTGAAGGAGACGTCTGGATAGGAACATATGTTGCTCTAAAACATCTATTTTCAGTTTTGATGGAGCTTCACAGATGTGAAAGTTGCCCACACCGTTGGCACTAATGCAACCCCATACCATCAGAGATGCAGGCTTTCTAATTGTCACTGATAACAAGCTGGATGCTCCCTCTCCTCTTTAGTGTGCAGAACACAATGTCCATAGTTTCCAAAAATCATTTCACATTTTTATTCATCTGTCCACAAAACAGTTTCCGCTCTACCTCAGACCATTTTAAATAATTTGGTTCAGAGAAGACAACTGAGTTTCTGGATCATATGGTTTCTTCTTTGTGTGATATAGGTTTAACCTGCATTTGTGGATTGTGCATTGATCTGTGTTCACATGCAGTGATTTCCAGTAGAGAATCATGTCCGTTTTTAATGCAGTTTCAGAGCCAAAGCTCATGAGTATCAAGTTTTGACCTTCTGTCTTGTCCCATGTGCACAGAGTTTCCTTCTGATTCTCTGAATCTTTTGATATTATACATTATAAATTGCAGGATCTTCAAAATTTCGTAGTTTTCAGGATAATTTTTCTGAAATTGTTCCACTATTTTTAAACACATTTTGTCACAGATGTTGAACCACTGCCCATATTTGGATCTGAGAGGCTCTCACTGTCTGAAATGCTCCTTTTACCATAACATACCCAGTCATGTTTCTGATCTGTTCCCAATCAACCTAATTAATCGTCAAATGCTCCTCCAGTTGTTTTGGATTTGCACCAATTGCTTTTCCAGCCTTTTGTTAACTGTGTTACTGTCATCAAATTAAAAAAGAGCTAATATTTTTAATGAAATGATCAAATGTTTCAGTTTCCAAATATGACATGTTATTTGTGGTATTTGGGGAATTAAAGGTGGGTTTATGAGATTTGCATATCATTGCATTCACTTTTTAGTCATTTTTCCCAGTACACCCCATTTTTGGTGGAATCAGGGTTGCACTTTCAGCTTCATCATCCGCCAATTTTATATAGTTATTAAAACAAATTTATATCTTCTCATAAAATATCAGTAAGTACTCCCGACTGTTGTGGGAATTTTCCACTGCTGTCGAACATACTGAGATAATGAAGAGGGAAGATACTTGAGGAGAATGGATCAAAAACTCAAAAGTAGATCAGCTTGCATTATTCATCTCACATGGTCACGTCTGAAATCCAAAGCTTCATTAACGATAGAATTAAAGGAAAGTTGCTGTAAAATGTGAGTTTGTTGTAGTTTTGATCACAGTCTCTTGTGAAAAGGCCTTTTGTACTGGGTCTTCTCACAGAGGAAATCCCCGAATCATATTAGATGAGCTTGCCAGCATTACTCTAGCCCTAAGATATGCAACATCAAAAGATAAGTTTAAAGCAAATAAATACTGATCAGTATCCAATACCAGATAAGAACTTTCCATTCTCCGATTACTCCCTCAGACTGAATATAAATATTTTTTCAAGAGGTACTTAGATATATACATCACAGGAAAAAGCTAGGGAAAACAGAAGTCTATTTTTTCTCTTGTTTTTTTTTTATCCAGCTCATGCGGCAACACAAAGCAGCCTCCAGAGATACAGGAATGACATGTACAGGTAGTTCCATCACCTGAAACAGGGTAAAACAAGTCCACCTCCTCCCCTCTTGCGCCTCCTTTTTTGTTTACCCTACTTTCCAGACATCCTCCAATCACTGTCTACATCACCACCTTAAAAACCTCGAGAAGTGAAACCTCAAATCAGCATGAAGTCAGAAAATCAGAAACAAGAAAAAGTGAGACTCACTATCAGGTGGGAATCAACTCATCATAATAGATGAGAATTGATGCAAGTAGCTCCCAAAAGCCCAACGGTGGTTACACAAAATGGTCTGAGCCCTGAACACCATTAAAGTTCGCAGTTTCAGTATTTATCTCTCATCAACCCTGCCTGTCATGTCTCTACAGGTTATCCCCCCATAGCATTTTCTTTGTTGTGCTTTGCTGTTTGGGGTTGTGTGTGCAGACTGCTAATTCTTTCCCCTCAGTCTGACGGAAGAGGATTTAAAAAGCCTTACATATCAGCTCTAACCAATTATATACATTTTTTTTCCCCCTTTTAGGAAGGTAAAGGTAAAAGAAAAGAAAATGTGTAGCAGCAGCCCAGCCCTCTTTTTTTGGCTTCCTCACCTTTATCTGCTCAGTGTACCAAATGTTGATGTGTGTGGATGCTTACATGTGAGCTCATCATCTCTGTCGGCACAGAGCAGAGAGCGGATCAAAGCTTTGTCTTGCCACAGAGGCTAAGGCAATTCAAATGCATTTTAATAGGGTAGGTGATGAAGACATCTCTGTGATAACCTGATGAACAAAGCCCTTCCTCACTTAGATCCATACAATAAGGCCTGAACACCTGGTGTGACATTATCAGTAACAGCAGTTTTCATTCATCACTTTCAATCTTAACTGTCATTTTTAATCACAACAGGATGTGAAACTCTTTTCAGCCGGGGCTGCAGGCAAATTTCTATCAGTAAGTAATCAGACAGAGCTAATATTTCAATTTTTGAACACATCTGCATGCGATTTCTGTTAAGATTTGGTCTAGAGGGCAACTAGAATGAACAAGAGTCCAAAGATTTATCATAATTTATTCATAACTACATATATTCATATTCACCAGCATCTGCCTGATTCTTCATGCACTATTCATGGGCAGAAGGCACCAATGCCCAACTATCCAAGCCAGTTCAACTGTGATGAAATACAAGCAGTACAATCAAACAAAATACAATTGGGCGAATGGAGTGTTGGTATCTACATTTGCAACCATTCTGTTTTGCTTCTTGAATACCTGATGGTTTATTTTGTGCAAAAGTTTAATGAGGATGTGATTGGGTTTTTGTTGACTCGAGGTCCACAGGACAAACTGAGTAACATTTAAACTTGATTAGTGCAATGATAAGTGATGAAATGTACAGGAAAATAACATACAAACTAGCCAGATCATCTATTACGAGTAATGAGCAACAAATCATTAAGGCAAAGCTTCTGCTAGTTCAAAGTAATAGCAACAGAGAGTGATAGATTTGATCGTCCTGGGGGATATTTTGATACATAAACATGAACTCCTGCTCTGTAAGTCCTATGAATAGCACTAACAAAAAATATGCTCAATATGCATGAATATACACACAGTTATGCAGTAACAGAAATCAACAGCACACAAGGTGTTAGATAACATGTCAATTAAAGTGGAATAAGTGGAAAGGGCAGAGAAAAGTGGATCTATTTCTATAGTTGGCTGCTTTGATCTGAGAGACAGATTGTGTTATTGTCTAGACTCACATAGGACACAAATATACACACATATTTGCTTACCAATTTGTGTAAGCCTGCATTTCTGTGGTACAGCCACGGTGCCACCAATATGGTATATGTTACGTGCCAGAAGGGTCGCTCCAGCACACTTTTCCGCAGAACCATGAATAAAGGTGGATCGTACTTTATGTCGTGGTAAAGCAGTGGGGCCAAATACTGAAGAGCAAATTTCCCCCATTTCTTCACCCGAGAAAATCAAAAGCCAGTCAGGATTCAGCTCAGTCCCAGTACACAACACAGTCTGCTACACCTGTAGCTAAAACTTGTAACAAAAAAAACCCAAAAAACATAAACAAAAGCTCTGCCTTTCTTCACATCAGACTTGACAGATACTCCAGGATGACCGCAGACAGTGAGCCTTCATACTCCAAACAACACGCAAACACACCAAAACTCCTGCGGTTCATCTTCCTCTGAGCTCTGCTCTGATCTGCAGTGGCGCCTACATCTGCCAGTCTTTTCTGTCTGGAAATGCGCACACACACATTTCCACCTTCCTCTTGGTCATCTGTTTCCACTCCCACCTCCTGCTCTTCCTATCCAGCTGTCTCTGATGTTCAAGCTGCATCAGAGTGGCTGCTAACATGCTACTCTAAAACACAGATTTAGATTTGGCATTTTGCAGCATTGTTGTGTCATTTATTCTGTGATTATAAAAAGCAGGGGGAAGAGCATAGAGCAGCTTACCAGCTGAGTTCATTCAAGTCAACTGGGAATATAGGGATAAGAATTATGACATAACATTCATGATAATGCACTATCAAGAGTATGACTTAATGGGTTGACATGTCGGCTGAGTATGTCTGCTTGTGTGCTAACAGAAAAGTCGTGCACGGTACATCTGTCCATCTTGCACTTAATGCTATGCTATTTCACACAAGCTTTTCCCTCCTCATCTTTCCACGCCTACTAACCACACTGAAACAGTCTTCTTGTTTCAGCTGTTAAATAGGGAGTTTGTGATTATGCTTTAATAGGAAAACCTCTAACATATTGCTTTTGTCTCAGAGAGTAACAGCTGAGGAGCTTATGAATGGATGGATGATGGTTGATGAATAAAAAAGATCACAGTCAGATTCAGTGATTGCTTAAGTACAAACACTTCCTGTATCTCCTTGAAGAATGGAAACCTGTCCTGCATATTGTCACACCTCTGCATCTAGACAATTACCAGTATGCTGGACCGATTGTTGGTTTTGTAGTGTCTGATCATAAGCAGTAATAATCATATATAGTTTAGTTAACTCTGAGAAGTCTATAGTTGGGATAAAGCACACAAACGTAGTTGGCATTTATGACATCCTGCACGCAGGCAGAGGCTAGTCTCTTAAATGATTCCCCAGAGGTTAAATTCTTAGCCTATCTCTTAAGTAACTCTCCAGAGGCAAATCTGTTAAGAGATTTCAGATATGACTTAAAAGTTTTCTTTGTTCACAAGACCTATATAAGCAGCTGATGTGAGAGCATCAGTAGGATCTTCACATTGGCTTCCGAAGTCCTCACAGATTCTGCAGATCTGTTTTGTCAACTGACTTTTTTGTAATAAACCTTTTTTGTTATAAAGTCGTTGTCCGGAGACCTTTTTTCTGCAAAGCCATCCACATCACCTGCACCAGTCAAGATACATCAAACACATTAGGGAAGAGCGGGAGTAAGGAAATGCCAGGACTGTTTGCAAAAAACATTTTCCCCCTAATGGAGAAAACTGAGGACTGTTGTAGATATTCTTTAATTTTGGGAACAGCACCAATGCTCCTATTATTATTATAATTATTATAATTATAATAATAATTATTATTATTATAAATTTCTTGCAACACTCATATATTTGTATGATTTTAGTGGCCTTTCAAAATGCCTGGGAAACTGACAATGCTATAATTGTGACTTCAGTACTTTGTTATTGCTAATTAACAAGTCAGTCTATCACTAGCATGGTAGAAATCCTTGAACACTGAGCAAGCTAACATATTTTGATCTTGTTAAGCATCAATGCTTTATGCTAATGGTTTAAAAAAAAAAGTTGAATTCAACCTGAAGTATAATAAAAAAAAAACATTTTCAGTGACTGAATTTAAGACCAAAAGTTTCTTACCAATTTTCTTCAAAAATAGCAAGTAAACACAGATTTTAGTAACAGAGCCAAATCCCTATTGGTACTTTTTAGTCGTTTTTATTACTTTAATTTTATATAGCTATGGATGATGCAAGCATCATGTGTTGCTGGGAACAGAGTCCTACTTCAGAGAATTCATGTAATAGCCAGTTTGTGTTCATGGCAGTCCGCCCCTCACAGAGTAAGAGTTTGTAAGGTGTAAATTTCTCAAAACAGGATTGTGATGAATCAAGGAGAGATGCTTGATGAATGCATTGTAATTGGCCCCTACAACAAGTGATCTGTCTCTCATCAAAGCAGGACACATACTGTATCCTCCTTGTAGATATATTACAGATACAGTGACCTTTTGATATAGTTCCTCCAGCTGGGAAGGTGGTTTTGAAAAATGCCATAAAATTATCTGTAAAGTCTGTGCTGATTATCTCATGTAATAATTTGCAATTAGATTGGTAATCTTGGGAGGACGTCTCAAAATGATGTGCTGAGATTATTTAATATTCATAGGAGCACTTAAGCATGTTTTGTCAGATAATTGGTGATTTTTAGAGCAATGAATAACATTTTATTGACAGTCTATGCATGCAAAAGCATATATCAACAAAAAATAAATGAATAAACATTTTGTTTATCCCCTAATCAAATAACAATATGACCACAGATCGTCATAACTCAAGATCTCCATACTGTAGTATTCTGGAGTTTTCAGTCGCATCACACTTCATATACTAATGAAATTAAATCTAGTGTTATTAGAAGCAATGAATACATTGAAATCTTGCCATATTATCTAATCATATTTAACCATCACTGACACACTCACAGCTGAGCAACTAACATCCAGTGATATTAATGTGACATTTAGCTCACTATTGCTCCCCTGGTACACTCCTCCATATGTCCCACATCCTTGGGCTTGTTGACTTAAAGGCCCCATGAAACAGCTTGGACAGAATTTAGGAAGGTTGGATCCCCTCCACAAAGAGCCAAGTCTGCTCTGTTTGGTCAGCTCCAGCGGTATAGGTTAAGTATTACCCCCTTCTGGATAAGAAGAGATATGTAATATCAGTTGTGTTGAAGTGCTGCTTCATCCAACATAAAAACAATCATGCTCTCTTTACTTCTCCATGTTCAGATTCCCACAAGTCCACCTGACCCTGCCAAGCAGAACCTGTAGGTACACTAATCAGAAATGACACTGACTCACTTGCTGAAGGCTGACATAGCTGTTGGCAGTAGCAGGATGCCTTCAGCATGTCTGGGTTGTGAAAGCATGTCAGGGTTGGCAGACAACACAGCCTCACACTCAATATGTGCTGCATACTGTGCAAGTGTTTGACTTATGCTGTTTCAAATGATACATGCACAGTGGTAACTGGCTGTTTCCATCCCTATAATCCAGATGTGTTCTCTCTCACCTCTCTCAAGTGTACCATGTTTCAGGTCATTATGAGGCTGGGATTTTTTATTTGCAAACGTAACTCCATCTCCAGCTATCTCACATTTACAATGACTGGGTACAATTTATTTCACATTGTGTTAGCTCCAAAATGACTTGCATCCAAATAACAGCACAATGAGCCACTGGAATCCATCATAATACTTACAGTATAAAAAGTTTGGACATGCCTACCCATTCATTTAGAAGAAGCTGGTGTGTCCATGGGCTAACTTTAAAGTGGAACACATATTCTCTAGCACTCATTTTGATGCCATATACTTCTCCCTAGAACAACCATCTTAAAATGTGTTGGTTTTTTTTGGAAACTAAATGCCCCACTTTACTGATCCTTTATTGGTTGTAGGACATCTTGATTCTGATGGTTGCAAGCAAACACTGTGATAGAGTATTTTCCATCACTTGAATTAAACTTTCTCTGAAGCTTTGAAAATTTCACGACTTCAGACCATGTCCATACCCATAGTTTAGCAATCCCCTTTAAAATCATTTGAAGTGAATTTTGCAGACATTCTTTAAGCAAATATCTCTTTAAAGGAAAATGTGTTTTCTCATGTGTTGAGCTCTTTCTGAATTGTGCTTAAACCTCTTATCTTTAAAAATTTTAATAAGCAAATCATGTTGTATTCCACACAGTGTTGGCAAAACATGAAGGAACAAAGTAAATACACATGAAAGGATTCTTTATTCCGATGGCATTACAGATGAATCCTCTTGTTTCCATGGAGATTGCCCCGCTTCTCAACCCATGATCTGGGGAAAAAGAACAGAAGAATCATGAAGTGATTATCCGCAAGAATTGATCAACAAAATATTGCAGAGATATATGTAGTTGTGAAGAATGATTGCTGGAAAGTGATAATGGTAAAAGGAAATATCTCTAAACATGTGTTTAAACATTTAACGCTGTGTCATTTATGAACTGTTATCAGATACTGACGCCGTTCATCCAGCTGATGTATGCAGAGACGCGGCTGAAGACGGTGGGCTTTCTGTATGCATTGCAGCCAGAGGAAGAAACGAAGCTGGTCACACCATGGACAACCCATTTACCGTTGACACTGCAGTTCAGGGGGCCACCAGAGTCACCCTAAATACAGAAACAATAACATATTGTTGATAAAAGCAAATTGAAATCAATTAAAAGCTCTACATGCTTTAAAGAAATTTTCTACGTCCCCTCCCCAAACTCGTTCCCTTTTCTTGTATCCACTTTTAATCTCAGTCAGCCTGGAGCAACTTTGTGAAGAGCATGAGCTTGCAAGACTTTGACACTTTATGCAGTTTAAGCAGTAGCTTGGATCATTGCAACTGACTTATGCCCCTGCTGATGCAGCAACTAATCCTGCATATGTCCTCCAAAATATCTTGCCTGACAGGAAGGGGTCAGCCCACAGCTCAGTGGGAGACATTCAAGTTAACTCTATCACAGAGTTACACTGGATTCTGACAAGTTCCTCCCAGTGTTCCCCTGAGCATGATAATATCTATAATCTGAGCGATGACAACATGGTTAAGCAAAGAAGTCGCTTGTCAAGCACCTCGTCAAGCATCCTTGCTGAAAATGTTAAATATCTATAAGTTGAAACTGATTACTCTTCATGTTGCATAACCTCCCTGTTTATGCTTTATGAATTATTATTTAGAATTAATGCTTTGTAAATTAGTTTTGATCCACTGAAAATGAATCATGGGTTGACAGGTTGTGGAAAGTGACAAAAAAATGAGGGCAGTGTTCATTCTTTCTCGTGTCTTTTTCATAACGTGGTTTACAAAACCTTTAGTAAATATATCTTGATGCAGTAAAAGATTTTCTGAGTTGAAATTACAAAGTCAACACACCTGACAACCAGATTCACTGCCACCACCAGCACAGACCATGGAGTCCTTGACAGTGCTGCCCCACCATCCATAGCTGGAGCAGGTCCTGTGGTCAACAACAGGCAGGTAGGCCTGCTTCAGCTGAGCGGACAGCTGGCCTCCAGCTGGACACAGCGGGAAAAAAACATAGTACATCTGTATTAAACCTTGGGAATATTTCTATGTATGGAAAAAATAGAAACAAAGAAACAAAGAAAGAAAGAGAAAGAAAGAAAGAAAGAAAGAAAGAAAGAAAGAAAGAAAGAAAGAAAGAAAGAAAGAAAGAAA
>JBBBVU010000009.1:14524453-14536748 GCA_037177055.1 Atherinosoma microstoma | reverse complement strand
CACTTCCTGTTAGAATCCTATTTCAAGTCTTTTATTGCTATTTCCTTGGTCTGTTCTTTGCGTTTCAACTTGGCTTTCCTGGGTTCAGGATGAGTTTCTTTGTGTTGTGATTTTGTATCTTGTTCCCTTCCTCATGGTACACTGAAATCCTTTTATTTGAAGTTTCCATATTTTGGTTTCTGCGATGGACTGGCGACCTGTCCAGGGTGTACCCTGCCTCTCGCCTGATAATTGCTGGGATAGGCTCCAGCCCCCCGCAACCCTGAACTGGATTAAGCGGTACAGAAAATGGATGGATGGATGGATGGATGTTTTGGTTGAATTTATATTCTAGTTAGTGTTACTTCCTCCTTTATTTCTGTCTAGTCTATCCCATTGTGCATTCTGCAGGATTTACTTACACTGCAGGATTTGTTACACCTGATCCTCATGTTGCTGGTTACTACACCCGTTCCTTATTTAGTCATTAGCTAACTCAGTAAAAATACTCCTTGGTTTCCTTTGCTCTTAGTGAGATGGTTTGCCTTTCTGATTGTTGGTAGTTTATTGTGATTTTTATTACTGATATTATGTTATCATATTTCATTATTCATGTCATTGCAGTACTTTTAAGTTTATTTAAATAAATCTTAGTTCCTCTGCCTCCTGCCTTGCATTCCTGTGTCTGGGTCAGTCTTCCTCTTGTCCCTTGACTATGGTAAGACAGAGTTTAAGCTTTAGGGTATGGTAAACCTTTAAAATGATAGGAAATTTTATATTTGAGGGGCAAAGATGATAAATTATCCTCTGAAGAGGCACTTTATAGATGGGTGTTGCGCTGTAATTTAAAATGTCTTTCAAGTGTTTTTCCACTCCATAATTCTAAACATAATTAAACATTACATACATACACATTTGATGTATTAATATAAGGAAGAAAGCCATATTTCAGACTCTTCGAGCCAACTTTTGCCCTTTTGAATTCTTCTCTCTATCTCTCAACATGTGTTCTCATTTATCTTCCTTCCGTTTCTCATCCCCATTATTCCGTGACAAATTTTCTGCTTAGTTTTCCTGATTTCCGCTCATTCCTCACACTCCCACTCCCAGCTCTTAGTGATTCCCCACCTGTTGCTCATCTGTCTGTTTGATTTACAACTTCAAACACTCGATCTCTGCCTCTCAGACACACACAGAGGATGTTTAGATCTGGAAAGGTTTGGAGCCTCTGGGACATTTATTGGCGTCTGGTGCCAACTGACCTGTGAGGAGGCGACTGTTGACCATGTAGAGCTCAGGGGTCAAGGATCTTTGGGGTGAAAGTACTTTCCTGTGACCCTGCCACCTCCTGTATGGCAGACCATGTGGACTGAGATGGATTTTTCATTTAGGATTAGATCAGAATCACTGTGGCCTAATCTAGCAATGTATGCATTTTTGTGTCAGTTTAGCAATTTCATAATACAGTTAAATTCAATATTTGTTTGTCTTGAATTCTTTTTATAGTTCTGGACTGGATCATTTGAATGATACAAGCGCAACATGTAAACATGAACAGGTTAATTATTAATTCAGCTATACACACTGATGATTGTAGGTGCAGGAAATTAACACTATAAGAAATCAGAGAGAACTTAAAGAAACGTAAAACCTGGAAAATTCGCCTTCACAGCAAAGACATAGATGAAAATTTCCAAATGATCCAATGTGTAATGATATCTAATGGTTTAAATGACAATTTGCAAACAACTGAATGTACTTCAACTTCTCCTGAAAACATTGTAGTCACGAATAAGTTCAAAGATCCACATAAGAGCCAGTGTTTGACTTGTCCTCTCTCAGCTACTGTAATAACATGGTGGTGAGACAAGGCTGTCAGGCAGGAACAACCCCTCCATGTTTCTGGATTTAAAGTGCCTTTTCTAACTTGCTGAAAACATAACAATCCCCCACTTGGTTCCACACTAATGAAAACACAGTTATGAATATTAAATAGAATTTCTGCCATTAGATCATCCTAGTCTGGAACTGAGAATATCAATAAGTAATGGCACAAAAAGTCATCTGAGGCTTTTTCTAAGTCATTAAACTGCTGAAACTTATCTTTTTAACGTTTCTGTTTTACTCTGAACTCACAGTAGTGCACGGCCTCATATGGCCCACTGCTTAATTATATAATAGAGTCTCAAAATTACCATATGTTTTCATAACAGAGCTCAAATTATAGGCCTGAGATGAGCAACAGGAGATGATGACTAGGGACATTGTTTAAGTGGTTTTAATGGCATGTCAGGTTGTGATGTAGATAGACTTCATAAAACCACATTCAAAATAGAAGTTTACATGGCCAGAAGACCAAGTCATGGAATATGTCAGCAGTGGTTATTGATCTGTAAAGACACAGCAAATTAATGTATGATTTAAATCTAATGCACATACCATCACAGTTCAGATTTCTTTAGTTTTATTTCAGTTTTAAACATTGGAACACATATTCAAGTTCAATTGTTTGCTTTTTTTGGTGGTGGTGGTGGAGGGGGGGGGGGGTCACTTTTGAGTCATGTTTAGTGAACAACACTACTGTATTTCCCTGTTGGGTTTGGGATATATAAGTGATATAAATCAAAAATGTTTGATTAGAGCTAGAAAGCATATTCTTCACATGTAATTATGTTATTATGAAAAATGTATTCAAATTGAGTTAATTCACCTAATTTGTTTTTTTTGTGGATAAAAGACTTGCTGTGGACTAACTATTTCACTAGACTACTTTTACTGGACCTTCGGACCATTTTTGTTGCAGTATCATCTGCTACTGGAGTACAATGGGTAAATTACATTTGCGACATTTACTGAATCAGTTTTGATTGTAGCTTGGTTTGGTAAACATCATTCAAATCTCAAGAATCTTGTCTCTTCAGTGGTGTAACATGTGTAGGTAGGCTACTTGAAAGGTAGACTGAGTAGAATACATAGTTATGCATCATGTCCCACCAATTAAGTCTTTGGTAATTAATTTGTGAATACCCTTAGACAGTGGTATAGTTGTCCCTGGAGAAGTGGGTATACTAAATATTTTTGCCCTTTTTTTTTTCCTTTTTAAAGTAGCCCAGAAAAATACAGTTTTAGAAACACAGTCACATGTAAGACGACTCTATTTATATAAATAAAACATGTAGACAAGCTGTTTTCTTTTGTTGTTTTTTTTTTAGTTCTGAGATTACATTCAGACAATAACACAACAATACTTCACTTAAAGACGCGGTAGGCTATGTTACTTTCCGACCTAAAAACTCCACGTTCCTGTCTCGTTTGTTTTTACAGTGACAGTAATTACGTACATTTCTGGAGGCGTTTCCGCCCTGCGGCGTCTCATGGCCGAGAAACCGCACTTGACAACTCCTGCTTCCGGAACGCTACAAGAGGCTACAGCTGAGTTCTTTACCAGTCTTTTGTTGGGTTTCAGCAATATCACATGTTTAGGGTTAGAAATCAATGCTATTTGGACCGGATATTTTTTTTCTTTAAAAAAAAAAAAAGACTAAAATACATTCTTTGTACAACACCACCTCCTAAAGAGAATGTTACACTAGCAGTTCAGTGTAATGGAGAATAATACAAATACTGTACACAGCATCAATTAAACGATGGAGTGTCTTCAGTCAGAGGCTTCTTCATTTCTGCTTTGGACTGCTATATTCATGTTCATGGACAAAACTGAATCGAGCATAAATGGGCCTTAAGGGATCCGCTTTCAGGTTACATTTAAATTTTCAAGATAATTATAAAATAACAACATCAACAATGTAACAAAATAATGAAACAACTGTTTTTCCATTCACAATTGATTGAGAAAAATAAAGTCAATAGTCAAATTAGCTAAACAAAAGCAAAACCTGCTATTGGTTAGCTCTCATTTACAGGCAAGTAAAGAGAAACTGCAAGAAAAATATCGATCTCATCATGCTGGTATTGAACGATGGTACTAGCCTTGGTATCGATGCTATTCATATTTGAATCGACCCGCCCAGCCCTAGAGACAACCACTCACACTCACCTTCTCTCCTTGGGACAATTTAGACCGACCAATTAACCAAGCATGCACTTTTTTGGACTGTGAGATTGAAAGTAATAAAAATTTCCAAATGACATAGGTGATTTGTTCTATTGCCTTCAGCATCGTGGACAGCAGCATTGTTTGTTTGTTTTGTATGCCATGAGCAGCTCAAACAGAGACCACTTCATTTGCTGATTTTGTGGTTGTTAAAAGAACTCTCCGTCATTATACGAGATCTTTCTGATCGTATCAGCTACATACAGTAGTAGCAGAATGTTACAGATCACTGATATATGTGTGCATGTGACTTGTAAAGTTGGGATGCATGCCTGAAAATAAGGCTCCCCCAGAAGCGCATGTGTAATTCAAACCCTGGTTATGTTGTTATGTAAAGAACCACTGATGCAACTTACTTCCCTTGAGGATTAATAAAGTATTAATCAATGCACTTAATAATAATGCAAATGTTTGCCTCAGGTAATACTGTTTCCATGCGTGAGGGATTTTTCTGCTTGTGTGTGAGTGCATCCATGCTCATGTCATGAGAATCAGTAAAAAGACTCTTCTGACTGATGTAATTCTAGCAGCCTTCTCATCTGCTGAAACCTCAGGGGAATACAGTCTGTTCTCTCTTTCCATTGGGCTTCTTACACGGAGAGAGAGCAGCTTAAAAATAAATATTTCACTGCCAGAGTGCCAGCACTACTTTATCTTAGCCCCTGAAAGGAAGTAGGTCGATGATGCCTGCAAGTGAAAAGTTTTATTGTGGCTGGTATTTAAATCAAATAAGCCAAGTAACATGTGAGACAAAGCAAAATGAGTACAGCATTTGAATGCTTACATTTGAATACATTCAGTTTTAGTCAGATACCCATCCAGACACTGATGCTGAATTAATACAAATGATTTTAGTTGCATTACCTTTGTTATATCACAACCTCTGACTACAGAGGTAGTGCTGTGTCTAAAAAATAAGTGTATTGCACTGAGCATGCCAGTGATTTTAGATAATCAGCTTCCGTCTTGAGTTTTAAGTATCTATTCTCAAGAAGTAGCTATTTTCAAGAATAAAGAGTAATGGTAATAATTATTGAGCATTTGCCTGAACTCCTTGTATACCTGCAAATAATAGGGAGATGGGAATTTTAAGTCAAGCAAACTGAGAGAGCTTCATTACTGTCATGATACATGGCCAGCTTCACTGAAGCCTGAAGCAAAAACATCTTGAGGGGATGCTAAAAAGACTATCAGCATATTAGAGCTCATGAAATTGCTCCAGTTATCTTTGACAGAGGTCACATGTTATTCAAAAACAGTTGAATATTAGATATTATGAGAGAAATTAAAATGGGACAAATTACGTATTTGGTTGAATTTTCTCACTGTTTAAAGAATAAAATAATGCTAGACATACATTTCATCAATTTTTGAATGTCTTTTAAGCTGTACAATTTTAAGGTTGAAGTCTCAAGGTGACTGTATGTTTAACTGTTTGGTTAGGCAGTTATTTATTAATGTAAAAAAAAAAAATACATAGTAAAAATCTATATTATTCATAGCTGTACACAAAGAGAAAGGAGGAACCCTATTTTCTTGCCACTAAGATAAACCGTTGCTGATATATGTGTACAAGGGCATGACTATTACTTCAGATTTGGGTACAAGAGATAGTTGTTTTCATTTCAGAGACACAAAGAGAAATGCTTCTGTTGCTCAAAGATACCACCTCTCTGACAAGAATAATTACAAATTCAACACTTTCTTTAGATTTTTGATGACTGTTATAAAGGCTATTATTTTGACTCACATGAAGCACACATTTTATACTTCTATTTACACGTGTGAGTATCTATATACATACATGGAAATTCAAACAGATCATTTGGGTTCAACATGCATTTTTTGACACCAGAGTATATTACCACACTGCATTTGTTTCCTAAATTACTCTGAACAGAATAATAAAATGGTCTCCATAAGCACAGTCATGGGTTCAGGCTCAGATCCGACTCAGTTATAATGTTATTTGAGGATCTACCTTAACTACAAGTCCCTTGGGAATGGCAAAGATCCCAATCAAACTCTGGGCGTGAGCTATATATGTTCTGCAGAATGAATGAGGAGCTTGTTATTGCTTGTTAAGCAGTAAACAGTCTTGGCATGCTGATGCCTCAACAGATGCCTTCCCAACATAAACTGAGTGACTCATTCATTGACACCATAAAGGTATTTCTTGTAGCATGGGAAAGAGAGATCAGGGAGTGATGAAAGATGTAGCGTTGTAACAGTTTTAATACAGTATTACACATTGGAAATTCTTTTTTTTATAAAATTAAGTTTCATTTCTTTGTGTTTTTAAGTACATGCAAATGTATTCATGATCCAAAATGGCCTTTTCAAACTAGAATTTCATAGCAGTATGTAAACCTTTCGTAGTATATGCAGAACAACTACCTGAAACCTAATTACTTACACAACTTTGACAGAAAATCATAAATGAAAAATGCAAAGCGCATTTTTATTGTCAAGTTAAAAGCTCACCAACCAAAAACTTTTCAATGAAGTCTGACTTGGAAGTGAGAAAAGCTGGAAAACATCCAACTTTCAGCAGAAGAACCAAACATTTTCATTAGAAAACTCTTTCAGTAATCAAGCAATTTTCCAAGCAGTTGCTTCAGCTCTGCAAATAACTATAGGATAAAAAGCGAAGGAGGAAGACAAGCAAGTTGATGAGTCTAAATCGTCCAGACAGTGATCCTTTGACCTGTTAAGGAGACAGTGACCTGTTGGGTTAATCGGGGGTCAGGCAGAGGGGCGGCATGATCAGAACTGAACAGAAACTGCAATGAAAAATAAAAACAGTGAAAAGAAACTAAGGTACATCTAAATTTAGGCTAGATATAAGAATAGTGATGGTGATATTTGGAATCAAATACATGTCTTTTATACTTGTACAATGTTGCAACAGTAACTTTGGTGTCATTTGCCAGTTTGACATTTATGTGGTGGGCTCGTTAGGTTGTACTGTGGGATTGAGTGTTGGATAAGGTCATGAGTCAAACTTACATCTATTTCAGGAACTCCTCCACTCTCCCTCCTGTTCCTATCCTTTACATTTACTGTAGTTTACAAACTTGATCAACCTGCACGTTGTGCAATGTGTCCTCATTGACAAGACAGAACTATTGCATGGAGAAAGTTACAATGCACAAGTTTCTGGAGATGTTCCAGTGCATGACACAGTTTCATTCTTTGTGAATGATTGTGAAAAAAAAAAAGTTTGACATTTCTTAGTTTTATAATTACTCTGACACGTATTAAAGTATAATAGTAAGTAAAGTAAAGTATTTTTTTTCATTTCATTTCATTTCATTTCATTCATGGCTAGTTAATTCAATCCCAAACTGCTCATTCTTTTGCTTCTTCCCCTCCTTTCCACGAAGAAAGTTCAATTATTCATGAGGGATCACAGCACCCACAAGGAGTCATGTTTCCCCTCCTACAAGCCAACACCAGCAAGCTGATACACTGTTCACAATACTTCCAGTCTCATAATAACAAGGGAGTCGCTTTACGGCTGATGCATTCCTACACACACACACACACATACACACCCACACACAGTCTTCACAGTGCATGTGGGTGTGTTATGGAATAGCCCAGTGTTATAACGGCTTACCAGCGTGTGTTTACTGTGACAGGAGTAAAAACAGCCTGCATTTGTTCACAAGAAAATACTCATTTAACACAAGCTAATCGCACATGAAAAGTGGCTGAATTTAGACTTGAGGTCACAGATTTTAGTTTGCACACGTTTATGTAGAAAGGTGTGTGAAGCAGGAGTCTCCAGTGTTGGAGAGTTACCTTTCTACATTAGGTTGCATTTAACTGAGTGTCACACCAGCTGTCTCTTTAAATCTCTTTGTCTTTCACACCCGGTCAACCACACTCAACCCACTCAAATCAAATGAAAAAATCCCCAAGGACTGTGGTCTCAGATGGGGGAGTGCCCACCTCTTTTTTTGCTGGGATGGCTACCGGCTGAGTGTGATAAAGGCCTTTGTTATGCTGCCCTGCCTCAAACAAGTGGAAAAGAGCCCCAAAAGGTGACTGAATTTCTATGTAGCAGAAAATTTCTCATCAGTCACAATGATTAGCTATTGATTGTAGCAGCAGAGAAACAAAAGCACATGACAAAATATAAATAAATGAGCACACCAGCTCTCATAATCGTTGGTGGTCAAAATGATCTTGAAATAAAAGCTTTTCCAGCCTGAGTGGCTCTTTGTTACCTGGAGCAGATCAGTAAAGATAAGGACTGAATTGTCTTGAGTTTTAGTTTAACAGAGCCTGTGTCCAGCAGCACGGGTTGAACAGGTGCACAGCTGCTTGGATACTACATACAATATCCTAACAACTGTTTTAAAGTGACAGCTACATGTGTGCAGACTGTAACGGTAAGAAAAGTCCACAGTTAGGACCTCTAAGCAAATAAAATGCATCTTATGATGGGATGCGGTGTTGTTTTCTTAAAAGAAAGAGACAAAGTCAAAAATCAGATCAAGCATCAGCTTACTTACGTTTTTCCCTTCAGTTTCAGCTTTTGAAACTATCCTCTTAGTTTCCTCATAAAACCTGGAGTCCCTTCCATGTGTAGCAGTTCAAGCAGTCCTTCAGGAACTGGACGTCCATGGAATTAAGCAGTAATTAAAATCAGTAATACTCCCAGTGATTTGTTTTCAGGCAGAGAAGGTCCCAAGAACTTAACTGTGTGGGTTAGTACCCACCACTACATCAAGCATGGTGCCTTTTCAAAGTGTGAGACGAGTGGAATTTGCAAAGCCTGGAATGGATTTGGGAGAGGAGCACTTTTTTCTCTCTCTTTTGACTTTTTTTGAAAGACAATCATTTCGTTGTCCCATTTTCAAAATTTGAAGGTAAATTCAACAACCATCTAACTGGGCTTTGTTATTATTTATGTTCAGTTTTAAAAAAAATTTGCCTGGCAGTCTTAAAAACATAATCAATAGCAGCCATGTTTCCTTCAAACACTATTTTCTCCCTCCTTTGCATTAATAAAGAACCTTTTTTCACACGATATGGCATGCAATGATTAAGTACACTGATGCAAACTTATCTTATCTTAACTGATCACTGCTTTCCCTCTCACTTGCACAAGAGAGATGTAAAAAAAAAAAAAAGATAGATGTGATAGCAGACAACATATCACAAACAAAATCTTCAGCGCGATCAAAGCAAACTCTGTGATTACTGGTTTTAGAAGCTTTTCTCTGCCTTCTCAGTTGTTGCCAGTCTCAGCCATGTTTTCCTTCTCACTCCTCCCTCAGTGACAGTTCAAAGTCTAACAGCAACAGCCATCAGTCCCAAATGCACCTTACAATTTAAACCATCCCACCAATCACAAGCTGTTTTGGCAGTAACAGTCGCTAGTAACATTTGCACAACAAAAGAGAAGACAAGCTGATTCATCAACCCCCCAACCCTCCACTCCCTTTCCCTTCCTCTGTGACTCCTCCTCTCATGCCTTTGTGTTCCCAAAATCCCCTTCTACCCCCTGTGACCCTCCTCCCCTCTGCACTAATCTCCTTGTGCCCAATGGACTGAATGCTCCAGTACTACCTCTCACTACACCGAGACCCCGGCACCCTACAGGACACCTCACAGTTTGGCCTCATTTATAGACCTCCTCCTCCTCAGCCCTGCATGAATGAGGCATGGATAACAACCAGACAGGGTTTGGTGTCATTTTGGTAGACCTGTGTGTTAAACAGTAATAAGGAAGTACATGAGCACAAATATTAACATAGGGAAATACCCTTCGAAGCGGATGTTGATATTCATTCATTAGAATCAAATTAGCAGCTAAGATTGTAATTTCTTTTTTCTAAAAGCAAAGGTCAGTTATTCTCTTCCTGTCTGTTTCATTGTTTAAATAATCTGTCTTGGTCACATTACATCTAAAAAGGGTGTGCTTTAAAAGCACTTAAGGACCCCCCCAGACACTACATATAAGGCTCCCATGGGGTCTGAAAGAAGCCAATATAGTTTAGCTCGCTTTGTGTTTCACATGTGGTGTTTCTATAGTAACAGTGGACAAGTGGACCCCCTCTCCTTTTTTTGAACATTAACATACCCCGCCCCCTTTTTGTGTTTAGTGGAGTGTCCCACACTAAACTGACCAAGCTGTTCTTAGCTGTTTAATGGGTAATGAAAGAACTAGTATCAGGATTCAGGACAGTGCTTTTAGTGCATCATTTTTAATCAATTTAAATTTCTAAAGTCTCAGAAACACAGAAAAAGGGAACATTTAAACCTAAGCAACAGGTGTAATGGGGGTCGAGTGCAAAAAGAAATAAAGATCTCACTTCTTGTATCAGAGAAATCAAAATGTTTTCGTATCCCAAGAACAAAATTAGGCACTATGCAAAGTTAAATGGGAATGTTTCTCAAGGTGAGCAGCAGCTTTAAGCCACTTTAAGTGCACAAACTGCTGATTATTTTCAGAACTCACAACAAACTGTATGACTTGGATTAATCACTCATTTCGAGCATCAAGTTCTTTTAAAGATCCTCCTCATCAGACTGAACAAAGCATTGTCCCTGACCGCCTTGGAAGTCTTCTCCCACAGACTCTCCTCCTTCCACAGACCTCGGCCCTTTCTCTCAGCTTTCACCTCTGCTCTGTGTAGCCGTTTGTGTAGGCGCCAGTAGAGGCGAGAGTCAGGCAGGACTCCTGCGATGGGTGCAGAGCGAGCCAGGCCAAGCCTGAGGACCTCTTCGTTCACACAGCAGCTCCACATTGACCCCTGCTGGGGAGATGAGGAAAGACAGGAGAATAAATAACCACAGAGAAAAATGCTCCTGTCAACTAAATACTCTTGACAAGTATTAAATTTTTTTCTCATACAAAATGAATACCCTATTGTCTTAATAATTAAATGCCTCACTTTGCTCTGGGACACTAAACAGTGCAGAGTGTCATCCTCTCGGCTGATAAGTTTTAGCCACACAGGTTCGGCAGGTGCCAGGTTCTTCTGCAGCCATGCCTTTCCCTCTGGAGTCAGCTCTACACCTGCAAGATGCACCAGCAATGGAGATGTGGACACATCTAAAGAGGACACAAGAGTGGCATTTATTAAACATGTTACAGTAAATCACAATTTATACCTGTCCTGAGGCATTCATGCTCTATGGAATGCTGCATAAAAGTAGGGCTCGATATTTTATTACAGTTTTTATAGTACAGAAAAAAGAACCACATAAGTTTTTGGTAGTAAAAATAAAAAATAATGCTTTTGTTAATTCAACAAAAGAGTCAATTTTCTTAAAAGGTGATATTCAAACTCAGGAAACTGGACAAGGTCCTAAAGTCTGAACAAAAATTTGAAGCCAACTTTATGTGTATTTCTTACTACTCATATTATGCCTGGCTGACCGAGGTATATGGCACACAGCAATCTCTGACAAATAAAATGTATGAAATATCCGTCAAAAATGTATCATCCTAAATAATAAGTCCAATCAGCATTGGAATATGGGAAATGGCAAAAGTTATATCTGAAACACGCCCGTTCCCTGATGCAAGTCCTTCACATGAAAACAGCTGATGAAGCAGTCTATATAAAGCGTCTTGATTTTATTGCTCTGTGAGGACCGTGATTTGATAGTGCAGGTTAACAGGCTTATTTGTCACTTAGTCATAACAAGATTATCAAATTAAACTGAGTTTCACTTTACAAAGTAAAAATGCCACACTGACATTTTTGTCTAACAAGATTTTTTTTTTTTTTTAAGAAAAAAAAATAATATAAGTTACAGTCACCGGCTGTAATTCATTAAACAGCTAAACTGATGAGAGAATTAATGTGCGAGTTTGGAGTTTCTTTTGGTGTCTGCCCCAGCTGCTCTTGTAAAAAAGATAATCAGTTTAATAAACACAAACGGTAATAAACATAATCACTATTTCTTAATAAATAAGGGCCACGATGACTCACCCAACTCTTTTATGTAGAGAAATTTCTTCAAATAATAACTGGAGAAATCCTACAGGTATACTCCAATTACCTTTTTTCTTATTTCATGTTGACAAGTGAGGTTGATTTGGGTGATGGTGGTGTACTAGTCTGTATTTCATTTAGACAGTTTCTATTTTGTCCTCTTCATACATGTTGCTGTGGTGAACCTCACTCACAACCACGTGAATTTTAGAAAATGGCAATTAAAGCTGAAAATCTGGAA
>JBBBVU010000009.1:14507660-14524353 GCA_037177055.1 Atherinosoma microstoma | reverse complement strand
ATACATGTTGCTGTGGTGAACCTCACTCACAACCACGTGAATTTTAGAAAATGGCAATTAAAGCTGAAAATCTGGAACCAAAAGTCAAATTTATGCCAAACTCTTCTTTAAGCCCAACGAGTCAAATCAGTTGGACTGAGTTTAGTTTCTGGAAAATGTTTTAATCTCATCCAGGAGAGCTTCTTCAGTTCTGATGGAGATGGTGGGAAATTTCACTTTAGTTGTACATGTTTTCTCTGAAAGTAACAATTGTATTGAATAAAGTCAACATTTTGGTAATGAGAAATTAAAAAAAAACCAACAACAACAACTTTGAAGTAAACATTGCAAAAATTACGTCGGTCACACAATCAGATTTTCAAAGTTTCATTTTAGTGGCTGAAATACTCTTTAAAAACAATTTTTAGCTTTCTTAAAATGATCTTAGTCTAAATGTATAAGTCAAATTTACATTTAACTCTTGCTTATTACGAATAAAATTTTATGAAAAAGGAATGTATTGGACAGATCCAAATGCATTATTTGTTGGCACATTGGCAAATTATCAAAATTTGGTGTAAAATATAGATCATAATACCATACCTTTTGAAAAATGGTTCCCCATACTAGAAAGAAATTGCTATCAATTCTATCATTGTAAAATTGTCAGCCACAAATATGTTGGATATCAATAGGCAATATCCCCAAGAAGTTTAAATCCAATCAGCAGGACAACAAAAGTAATTCAAAACAGGGATTTATGTTAGTAGTAAATAAAGTTTATAGAAGTTTTCACTTTTCTTTTTTTAAACAAAGTCACTACATGAACTGGGATTGCTCATTGAGTTAGTCTATAATGGCCCAGTATTTCTTGTGTAATGGTACTCATTCTTTCATGAATATACTCAAAAGGATACCCCCCACATTACTACCCTTGTGTTTGGTCAGTAATGGAGAGAGAATTGGCAGATAAATAGGCACGTGCTCCACTTCTATTCCTTTCTCGGTGATGGAGTGAACCTTCCCACGAAGACTGACGTTCCTCTCAATAAAACGTGCAGGAATCTCACGTGCAGCTTGAAATTTTGTGGTCTGGGGAGATGAACGAAGGGCAAAATGAATGTAACATTTCGTGAAAATGCACCTATTTGTCACCCTACATGTCTCATATCATAATATATAGAATATTTGGATGCTGCACAAATGCTCTACACATACTTCCCACATTTTCTGCAAAGTAAATAACTTGTGATGTTATTTCTGTACAGTTTTATGGTAATTTTGCCACTGCGTGTGTCTTTCTCCCTTACCAATTTGATGCTTCTTGCAATTATAATCACACCAGCAACAGCCAGTCCAGTGCTAATGTTCTGTGTGAAAGACAAGAGAGCAGTGACGGGTGAATAGTTGACAGGATGACAGTGAAAAGTTAACCCAGCTGAGCCTGTGCACCCCACTGACAATGACAGTAACACTAGAGCTCTAAAGCTGCTGCAGACAACTGGTGATAGGATGTCTGAGTGAACCATTACGTGACACCACATGGCGGAGAGACACAACTTTGAGGAAATTTGTCATGGATTTGCCTGTTTATTTCGTTGAATTTCTTCATCCACACTCCATCATTCCTAGCAATGATTCGTCTAGCTTTAAATGAAGGTCCAGGCTGCTCACGTGCAGCATACTGTACATTGACTGCCATGCGTCACCGCTTTCAAACAAAAGAGACTCCTACCCGCACGAGTGACAAATTATCATCTGCGAACTGAGAAAATACAGACACGATGTTACTAGAAGGCTTGTTTCCTTTGTCTCTTTGTTGTCTGTCCCTCTCTGCCTCCCCAGTTTCTGTTTCTCTGAAAGACTCCGGCATGTTGTTGACATTTTCTCGACGCATCCAACGCTCCGCCTATTTGGGTGGGACGTTCAAGGCAGGCTCGCGCAGTCTCCGCCCGGTGGTCTGGTTTCAATGTGACAGGATGGCGTTGAAGTTCGCCTTTTGGATGGATCAAGTTAATATAAAAGCCAAACAATAAATAATTAAATAAATTGCATGTGCAATTCCCATTTCGCGCGTTGAATGTTAAAGTTTGTACATTTATCTTGTTATTAAGCTCATGTTGTCCATGCATACAGATGAGCTTCTTATTCTTAACCTGACATATAAATACCAATACAATTGGTTAATTTGATTCAGAATATTTCAGATCTGCAGAATAATGCAAGGCACAAAGTACATTTCTCAGAACAGCCATAGAGTTTTGATATTCATATTTATTAAAACTTACAACCTGTACAAAAAGCCAACTGTCCGCACAGAAGCCATTGAACATCTCGAAGAATGATCACACTCATTAGAAGTTCCACTATGACTACACAGCTAAACATGTTTAGTAAGAGACATCACCCAGGAGTGACCACGATATGACAGATGCATTGGATCTCTCATCTTGTAAACTGTGAAGTCATGGAGCTACTTGAAGCCGGATGACGCCCCCATTACCACAAATTGGCCAATGGGAGCTAAGAGGCAGAGTTGTCCTCCTGGCCGCCATTAAAGAATTCAATCCATGAACTGAAATAATGGAAATCTGCAGGACCCATGGATCAGGCAGAGAAGAGCACCCGATGAGTCGTCTCGCAGATTTGGCATTTTACCAGTTTTAAGAGCGTTTTTAATATGACAGAGCACTGTAATGGTTTTAGTGGAAATGAGGGCGGTGTAGCTAATTGTTTTACTTAGCTAGCAGGCTAGCGCTGGAGCTCTGGTATGTTAGCTTGTGTGCTAGTAGGCTAGCAGATCAGGGGGAGGGGAGAGTTCCTTTGCTTTGAAATTGTTTCAGATCCGCTAGCTGACATTAGCATTAGCACACCAGGGAGTAAGATTTTGTGATGAAGTTTTTTTAGTTTTCGAGCTCATATTTTTATTGCGCATATAACTTTTTCTGTTGTTGTATTTAAGGCTAGTCTGTTTGGGATATGTTAATGTTGACTGTCTGATGTTAAGGTAATGTGACCGCAAGCTTGCGGCTAACCAGATCAGACAATACATTTCAAATAGGATTGATGAATCGAATAGCTAGAAGCCTACAGTTGACGCTATCTGGCTGCCCGTCTAACGTTAGCTTAGCCAGTAGGCTAGTGGTGGCTAGCGCCGGGTAGAAGTTGTCTGAGTAGCGGTAGCTAGCTGTAGTTAGCAAGTTGGTCGGGGTTTTAACGGGATAATTACAACCGAACATCGTTTTGCTGGCGAGTTACACCGATCAGCTAATGCCCCGAAGGTGTTTGACACAATGGACTTTAACGTGACCACCACGCAGTGAAAGGATGACTTCGTGCTTTGTACCAAACGGGGCCAGTTTGGAGGATTGCCACTCCAACCTCTTCTGCCTGGTAAGACTGCTGTGTGCGCTAGCTAGCATTAGCTCTGATACAGAGGCCAGAAAGCCATTTTGGCTAATAAGGCAACAAGCTTTGTAACGTCAGTTGCAGTCTGGCGTGAAGGCATCGGGCCTGCAACTTGCAAACCGTGATCCAGCTAACTTTCATAACAGAGAAAGCTCACATTGCATGGCAACTTGGGGGAGAAAAAAAGACTTGCTCACGATCCCGTGTTTACACTGCAGTTGTTACAGGAATATTGAGCGTTAGCTACATGATAGTAACAGGTCGGGTCAACAGGCGAATTATTTAGACATCTTATTTTTCCTAATTTAAGGAGGCCTTTCACTGAAATGATCTATAAATAGAAAGTGAAATCAAACAATTAATGTTTTTAAATGATAGAAACTAACTTGATTTTTTTAAATTTATTTTACTTGCAGGTCTACAATAGTTGCTAACTTTAACAAAAGTTACTGCTTCATGTTTTATGGCAAATGTGTGGTGACATGTACACAGAAACCAAAACTTAAAAATGTCAATAACCCACTTTTTTTTTCCATCTTCCAAGTTACCAACTTTCTGTTTGACAGCAAAAGCAGTTTTCATGTTCTCACTGTTATGTGTTTGGATGGTGAAACAGATGCATACAGAGCTATGCAGTCAACAAATGACAACTGGCATAATGCTGTGCAGCATTGGTATGTGTTCATTCTCACACTGTTTTTTTTCTTTTTAGGCTGATTTGACTGGAATAAAATGGCGGCGTTTTGTGTGGCAAGGACCCACTTCGTCGCCCATCCTTTTCCCAGTGACTGAGGAGGACCCGATCTTGTGCAGTTTCAGCCGATGCCTGGCGGCAGATGTGCTGAGTGTGTGGAGAAGGCACCACACCCCGGGTCGCAGAGAACTCTGGCTTTTCTGGTGGGGGGATGACCCCAGTTTTGCAGAACTTATCCACAATGAGCTCTCGAGTAAGTGAATGCAACATTTGCATATTTATGTAGGATTTGTGATCCTCACAATATCAAATTCTTGTCTTAAGTTTGAGATCTACTTGGGATTGAAAGAGGTGGCCAAAAAGTGAAATCAAGATTTGTGTCTTTTTTCTATTTTAGTCAACGGCACTAAATTATCAAGTAATAGAAAGTTGATCATTTTAGTTAAATCTTTGCGTGTCAACTCAAGACAAAACCTCACTTTTAATATTCTTTTATTTATTTAAACTGATTGCCAGGGTTCATTACTAACTATAAAAAACAGCACTTGCCATGTAGTAGATACCCATTATTTAATTTTAGAGCAAAAATATTGGATATAGGAACACTGGTGGGCATTGACTGAAGAAACATCTAGAATGAAATGTTGCAGTGAAACATTGTGTTGCACCAGTTCCAGTTACACTATGATATTCTCTTGTATTTGTTTTATTGTTCATATTTAGAATCAGGTGTTTTCCCCATCCAAACAGACCTAGTCTCCCTGTTCTTACTTCATGAATTTAAATTCTAACGCTTCTTTAATTTTTTTCCCCTTGTCTTGGTTTTGTCATATGGTCTGAGGCCAGCAAAGAGACATACATTCCACTGCATGCTTTTTTTTATGGTGCTTCTACAGGTTTGTCATGCTGCTGCTGCTGGTCTGAGTTACAGTAAACTTTTAAGAACACCAAAGCACTGTCAAAAAGTTCATGTCTCATCTTGCATAGCTGAACCTTCTCCATGTTTCTGACGTTACAAGACCACCTTTCCTTGGCATTATTTCACAGCCTTCAGTGACTGTAAATGTCATTAATCAAACTTGTTGACTAGCAAAGCTCATACTTGTCTCCAAGGAAACGGTGACAGCTCACGTAGCTTTCGTAACTACATAGGTGTGCTGGTATTTGAGTGACAGCTGCAGTGCTCACCCCAATTTTGTGGTTCTTGTTTTTAAGGAATTTTTCACACTGTTAAGAAAAAAAGAAGTTAATTCTGTTTGATAGATTCCCAAGCTAAACTTCTACTCCAAATATTGTTTGTATTCACATATAATCTCAGTAGTTAGTTCTGCGTGGTCATTGTCTCAACTTCAGAAGTCTTAACGATTAACGCTCTGGAGAGGTGTTTTACAAGAGAGCCACAGGTCAGATAGTTAAATTTGAGGAAACTTTTTGTTCAACAACAACAAGGTCAATCTTTCTGAAGTGCTTCAAAGGATTGTTCATTTTTAATAAAGCAAATTTTGATAAATCATGAAAGTCAGCCTGATTTAAAGACTTTCTGGCTCCATGGAGCCATTATCTGTCAGTTAAAGGTAGAGACTTGTATGGTGGTATTAGAGCAAGCTGTTGTGCATCAGAATCATCTGACTCTGCTTGATTATTTGTACGCTTGTTTGTTTGTTTGTTCCTGCTTTGTTGACATTTGTATTTGTTAAAAGATTCCCCTTAGGGGTTGACACAATGATCAGGTTTTTGGTGTCTTTTCTCAGGGTGGGTCAAGTGTTACTGGCAGACCGCAAAGATTGGTCCATACAGATACAGAGGCGGCAACATTTTGACATATTTCAGCTAAGCTGCATCGATAGTTAAAAGGTTTAAACAGTAGTTGAAAGCAAGTATGGCTGTTCTAGAATATTAATAACCAGATAAGGATTTCCTGAGTACAATGTCACTTAATGAATAATTGTGATTATTTCATTCTGTATTTAAAAAGATGTTATTGATCTTATCTGTTACATGCATCGGTAACAGATAAGACAAATGTTCATATCCAGTGCTTTATACATTGTCGGCTCATTCAGTCATTAGTTTAGTTTATTGTTTGTAAACCAAACTAAGTCTATAAATATACACTATAAAGGTCTGACATACCTCGTAATGTATTTAACACAAGGTTAATTTCACACCATAACTTTACTAGGAAGAATATATATTTGTTCAAATCATATGATTTAACCTATTTGTTTTGTTCCAGGTGAGGAGGATGGCGAGTGGGAGAGTGGCCTGTCCTACGAGTGTCGAACGCTCCTGTTCAAAGCCATTCACAACCTGTTGGAACGATGCCTCATGAACCGTGGCTTCGTTCGCATTGGCAAGTGGTTTGTTAAGCCATATCAAAAGGAGGAGAAGATCCTAAATAAAAGGTAGGATAAGTTTTATGATGTCTGACAACAAAGCTTGGACCCATACATTCTGAATTAAAGGCAGCGCTTTATGAATAGGCTGGCAACTCATAGCTGGGATGAGTTCAGTTAAAAATCGGTAGGATTGACCTGAACCTCCTGTAAGTTAAACTGAAGCCATAACAAGCCTCAGTTTAATAGAAGTACCTTTTGCCACAGGGGATTTTTGTTTTTTTTTCTTACTGATTTCACATTTCATTGTTGAGCTGAATCTCTGCTGATGTTTCATCGAAAACACTCCTGAAAGAATGAAGTGTTTGAAGACTCAAGTGTTTTTAGATCCATTTAAAAATCGGAGAATAATGTCAGTCAGCCAAATGAGGTCGCTTTGGAACAAGAATCACTGAAAGTCCTTTCCGCTGAACACCTACTCATGGCACACGTACTTAGTCTTTTTTTTCCTCTTTCTTTTCATAAAACAAAAGCAGTAACACAGTCGCTGAAGGTAAATATGGCAGCAGAACAGCAGGTCATGAGTTTTACTTGTGCTGACAAGCCAAACCTTAGTCATTATCTGCTGTCTAAGTATTGGTGGAGATTTGTGGGGGTTGGCTGATAGTTTTCTTTACACAGAGCTGGAAGTACTGCGAAACGTGACACACTTGTCGGGAACAGTATTCATATTCAGAAATTTTTTATTAATCCCCAAAGGCTACTTAGTAGGCATGCATGCAACATTTTATACAAAGACTGTTAAAGTGGGCTTGTTCTAGTTATGTTTAAGATTTTGAGATTTGTTCATGCCAGTCGTCTCAAGTTTTGTTTTGTTTTTTTTATATTTTTGTTTATGTATCTATGTGTTATCACAAATTGAAAACTTAGAAGGTTGCATTGTGGGTATGATAGTTGTTTTTGTTGTGGTATCTACATAATGTGAGACAAATGGGATCTGTAGTCGAGATACTCATGGACAGATAACTAAAACAAAATCAGGCATCAAAGCTCCTGATGAAACTGGATTTCAAATTGGTCTGAGTTGCAGAAATGTAAATAATCCCCTGTTTTTTTGCAGAGTTTTGTGGTTGACACTTCTACACACTGTTAAATCCAAAGGGTATAAAGCGAGTTAGCCGCCAGCCTATGTGCCAGTCCTCAGTAAAGACGCCTAAAGAGAAATTCCTCGAGACGTTACTTTTCCTAGTATGAACTGCTATGAGATAACGGGAAGACTGTTGGATCCGTTAGATGTTTTGGTTGTCGTTTTCCTTCAAGCGGTGCCGAAACGTAGCCTTTCCGATATAACAAGGATTAGCGCTGCTTTAGTTTTAGCTTAGCTGGTATGATATGTTGTTTGCTGGATGTCCGCAGCAAAGCTAAACTGAGTGATTCAAAGATTGTTTGTTTGTTTGTTTGTTTTCTTCTTCCTGATTCGGATGGTGATTGGCAAATGTATACTTCATGTTTGCGTTTTGGTCATTTTATTTATCAGTGTTTTGACTGATAAAGCGAGATGATATGATTGTTTGTGTCTGAATTTCGGCTGCCTCTTTAACTTAAACTTTTACCTGTTTATTAGCATATTATCTCTGACAGAAGGGAAAGATGTTCTTTCATTTTTGTGAAAGTTGTGTTTAGAAGTGAATATAACTGTCGCTGGCCTTTCACACCAATTAATAATGAAGACTTTTTTGGGGGGATTGAGCTGAGAAAATGGTGCTACAAGCTGTTCACTGAAACTGTCTTATTTGAGTTTCACTTTCTTGGAATTAGACACCATCGTCAAGAAAAAGAAAATGCTGTAACATACATGAAAATGTCTGCTTCCTGGATCTACACCAGATGTAATAATGTAATGCAGTATGATGGTGTTATTACAGCTAGTTAATTTGATCATTTTTAAGACGCACTTTTATCTGGTTTTACAAATTGTGTGAAATTATAGCCATTCACTGTGTTGCATCTTTTTGAAAAAAGATAATTTCAGAAAGTAGTGGAAGGATAGTTCCATGCTGATGTTTAATGTCAACAACTCTACTTTTTCCAAGTACAAGGCTGGCCTGTGTTTTTGTTGTAGAAATAAAAGCTCGAGGTTAACCAGCAGCATATAAATATCTGTCTGATTCTGAATGGGCTTCTGCTCGGCTGTTTTTTTTTCTCATTGCCCGTATTTGAGCGGGCCGACATAGATTTACTGTCTTCTCTCGAGTAAAGGGCCAAAGAGACCCTAGAGTTCCGTGATGAGCTAAATTTGAGCCTCAGCTTTTTGGCGATGTTCATCCAGAAATGACTCGTGTTTAATGTGCAGCTCTTTGGTCCAGCTCCATCTGGCAACTTTCTCATTGATTTTTTTTGAGAGTTTTAGGTGCTCTTAAAGAGTTGTTGCATGGAAGGGGATGTGATTTATTGTTCACTAAGGTTCAGCTTCTGTTGTTCTATAAATGAGGCCTACAAGTGTTTGTGTGTGTATTGAGGCTGCAGAGCAGCACCTTTAACAGGAGACTCTGGCAGTCTTGCTGTCGCCTGCCGTCTCTCGCTGGTAAACACAGCAGTCTTTGGAAAATGCTGAGTGTGCGCTGTGGTTTTACAGCAACCATGTCAACAAGTACTATTTCAGTGCATGTAGCTGCCTGGACCTTCCAGACATAGTAAGAAAATAAAGATGAACATTGTTTTAACATGTCAGGGATATGAGGAAATCATTTTTCTCATACTTATGATCATGCATACTTTGCAAGAGGTCTTGATTAATAATTCAGACTGATGAGGTGGAGTGAGCTGTACATGTGTCATCTGATTTGATATATCAACAGGTGTTGATGTTTCATCCCACCACTGTTGCCTTAAAACATAATACAAAGGATCTCCCCCAAATGCACCACGAATGGAACTGTAGATTTTGCATTATCTTCATCTTCTTTAGGAAAAGTGAATTTCCTGATGATATCAGTGACCCTCACAAGGTTGCTGCTGTGTGTTTTTTCTTTGATATGTTTAAAATGCCTAAACATTAAAATACCTGTTTTGACTTTGCAGCGAGCATCTTTCTTGCGCCTTCACCTTCTTCGTCCACGGCGACAGCAACGTGTGCACGAGTGTGGAGATCGCCCAGCATCAGCCTCTGCAGAGACTGAGCGAGGAGCATCTCAGCCTCGCACAGCAGAGCTCCAGCCCCCTGCAAGGTATGACCTCAGTAGTGATGCTCAGTAAGAAACACTTCAATTGAGTTGTTTTAAGTCTTTATACATGTTTGTTTTTTTGTTGTTGTTGTTTTGTTTTTCAACTGGATTATCAGTTGAAATCTGATGTGTGTTGTGACTCCTCTACCCTGCAGTTATCTTGAGCCCATATGGCCTAAATGGGACCCTCACTGGCCAGGCGTTTAAGATGTCAGACCACCCTACTCAGAAGCTCATAGAAGAGTGGAGGCAGTTTTATCCAATTTGCCCTAATCCCAAGGAGGTCCAGGAAGAAAAGATGGAAGACACAGACTGGGAAGATGAGTCTCTGGCAGCTGTGGAGGTCCTTGTCGGTAAGGCTTTCTAATACTTTAATATTGCGGCGATGGGTGACGGGAATGCCAACAGTTAAGTCTTCATTAAACTTAGGACAGGGCAGGCCTAATCTATATTTTTAGATATGTGTGAAAACGATCATTTGGACTGAAGACAACTTCCAGAGTGTTGGGATAATGACGATTACCTGATATTGTTAGTTTTGTGCATTGATTTACATACGATTGTCTGAAATTTGTAAATTTGTTTGGTTCCAGCGGGAGTAAGGATGGTGTACCCTTCCTGCCTGGTGCTTCTTCCCCTGTCAGACATTCCTGCTGTGGTCTCCCAGGGTTCTGCCAACACCCCAGGAAGCCAGTTTGGTGCTCACCAGGGTCAGGCTGCTCACAGAGATCCTGCCATATCCTCTGTCACCCTGACTCCTCCAACGTCACCAGAGGAGACTCACACAGGTACGACCTGGATCACCAGGTTAACCAGAGCGAATCACTCCCTTATCAGCTTTTAGTCTGCGTACTAACAGTGTTACACTTGAGTTTATTTGATTTCTATTATTTTGCCTTCCCACAGACTACCAGCCCTCCCACAGGTGGCTAAAGGTATCCTCTGCATCCGATTGCTACAGTTCTAACAACACTCTTCATGGGGGTAAAATCCCACACAGGCTGGCCAGCCATATGGTGGAGTCTGTGTGGCAGGAGTACAACATAAATCGTATAGGGAACAAGTATGTTTATTGTTCTCTTTTCAAGGAAATTTGTGTTTTCTCCTCAAATACCCCTTCACTGATTTGATAACATGTCCATCTTAACTACCAGGAGGAAGTTTACAGCTTTGACGAATGGGGCCTGTGAGGAGGAATCGGACAAATCGGGACTCTGGGATTTTGTGGAATCAACTTACAGGCCATCTTGCAACTGCTTAAGGTATGCCGAGAGGAACGCGTTCAGCACTGGTTTCGGTTTTGTGATTAAAAGAAAGTAGCATGTGGTAATTGTTTGTTTCCTCGAAGGCATAAGGGTCAGAAGCAGCGATCCAGCAGCACCTCAGGACACCCGCCTACTTCAGGCCAACCTGCCCAGCCGCTTCCCAAGCACAAGTTGGGCGAGAAGCTGGAGAAGGGAGAGAAGCAGCAGAGGAGGCCGCAGACGCCCTTTCACCACCGCAACTCTGTGAGCGACGAGCAGTCCCTGGAGCCGCAGACCCCGAGGCTTTGCCCCAGACCGCAGGAAGAGGGCTCATATCCGAGCCTGCACCACGTGGACACGGTACCGCCCAAAGCTCCCACGCTACTCGCACACGGCCCTCCCGCAGACCTCGTCGGATCCCCGCCTCCCCCTCCTCTCAGCCCACACCCCTGCGATCTCGCGGAAGGCGACATGATCCCAGGCGGCATGAAGAACTCCTCAACGCCCATCCATCAGCCGTTCTACCCGCCATCCATGGAGCCCTGTCTGATGCCACAGAAGAGCTCGTCTGATGAGCCTCAGCTGGTGAATATGCCCATGTCTTTGCCCTTACCTCCCAACTTCAATGAAAGCCTGGAACCCACCATTTTTGTAGGCTCAGCTATTAGCCCCGGTGAAGACTCAACTCACAACCCCTGGAAATATTTGAGCCTGCCCAGGAAGAAAGACTCTAACTTCCTTCCACCTCCGCTGCCTGTGGATAAAATACGAGATGATCATGGAGGGGGCACAGAAGGGGTCGTCTCTGTCACCGAGTACGTTTTATTTTCTCTCTCATCCCTCAGATAAGTTAAAACAAACATAGCTTTTTCTTGAGAAGCAATGCCCATGCATCCCTGTACGATTTACTTCCCCTCAGGTTGATGTGCGACTCCTCGCAACCCCTGAAGGTGTCCCAAGAGCTGGTTAAGACTTACACCCAGAGGAGAAACAGCCATCTCGTCTCCTCCACTGGAGACGGGGAACACAGCGAGGAGCCGGACCCTTATGCCTTCGTAGAGGGAGACGAGGAGTTCAGCTTTACTGAGAAGAAGGATAAGGCTGCAACGGACAAGGACGGCAACAAAAAACACAAGGTGGGTTCTTGATCCTGGTTTATGACGCTCGCTGCTCAAATCTGCTTTTGTTTACGGGTAAATTGATAAAGAGAAATTTTAGAATTTGTGTGTTAGTTCAAAAAAAGAAGAAGCAAAATTCCTGATTTTTAAGTCTCCTCTTCTTATTTTTACTGAGGAGTTTGTAAATCTGAGCCTTGCATGCAAGTAAAAATAATAGCGTTGTCCCTGATGGATCTGTTTGAAAGTTTTTTGTTTTTTTTAAAAATTGGTTTAATAATTTCTGTTTTCTTGTACTTTTTTTTTCAGTCGGATGAAGGGGCTGGCGGTTCTGCAGATGGTGAGAATGTCTTGGTTTTTTTTTTTTTTGTTTTTTGTTTTTTTTACCTCTGTTCAGCCTCCAGCTTGGATATTTGATTAAATGAAATATTTGGAGCCTTGCATTTTGTTCAAGGTCTTCTCTCTGATTTGTTATGCACTGCAGATGGTCAGGGTCCATCCGGCAGTAAACCTTCAACCTCAACCAGCCTCATCCATGAAAACGACTTGGCTGTGTCCTACAGTGATCTGGATAAAATCTTCAACTCAGATGAAGATGAGCTAGCGGTAAGAGAAGTCCGGTTGGTTACATTTTTAGTCCAAAAGGGCTGTTCACGTGCTGGAAAATGTACCTAAATATTGTTTGTTTTTCTCTGTCACACAGCCTGGATCCAAGAGAGCTGGAATTGGTACAGAGGACAAGTTTGGCAGTAAAGAAACCAAATCCGTCTCGCTGGACATAAGTAAGGAAACCAAGCATCAGTCAGTGATTGTGCATCATGATATTTCTGCACGTTTACAGAGAATTAATGTCTTGCCTGTACAGGCTCAGCAGACCTACACCAGATGTTTCCCACCCCACCCTCCCTGGAGCAGCAGGGCTACTCCCCCATGAACTCCGGAAGCAAGGACAGCCTGGAATCGGGGGCGAGCCTCACCCTGTTGGATGGGAGCCAGCTTAGCAGCCACTTCAAGATGGAGGTGGAGGAGGGTTTCTGCAGCCCGAAGCCATCTGAAATAAAGGTGCGACACATGACACCACTGCCTCGAAGGAGAAAATCTTAAATCAAAACTATGTTAATGTTTTTTTTCTCTTTATAAAATGATGTTGTTGTTTTTTTTCTGTTTTCAGGACTTTTCCTTTGTATACAAGCCAGAGACGTGTCAGTCATACATTGGTTGTTCTATGTACGCACCCCTGAAGACGCTACCCAGTCAGTGTCTATTGCCTGTCAAACTGCCAGAAGACTGCATGTACACGCCGAGCTGGACCATGGGCAAAATGGAACTGATGCCTCCCGTATCGAGCATTAATATCCTCACCAAAGACAGGTAAATGCATTTAACATTAAACACGCCTCCTTTTTTTTTGTTTAATCGTCATTTAGGATAGTTTGTTTTGAGCAGACTGGCTTCTACACATAGTGTCAGTTTATTTATTTTACACCCTCTACCACAAACTAAATATGTCAGACAATCCAGATACATGAAAATCTTGAATGTTGTCAAACAGTGTGTTTAACACACGCCTAATTAGCATATTGATACAGACAGGCAATACCAAAGCGCCGCTGTTGCTTTATTCATGTCAGAACATTTAAATACTCTGTTAGTCTACATTAAGCATCTTTTTCACACGAATAAAGCAGCTGTAATTCACCAACAGCTGTGAGCTTGTTTGCAACTTCAGATTCCCATAATGGGAATACGGTAATATGTTCCAGTGAAGCTACTTTTCATAGGATATCATCATATTATCCTCTGTTGTTACGGTACAGTTAGCATTTGGTTTTGGATGTTGTTGGTGTTTTGTTTAATTTAGTTTTTTGGTATTATATCTGAATCTCTACTGTACAGAGCACTCACAATACCTCCTTTTTATATCCTATAAAATGTATTAAATCAAGCTATAACCTTTTTAAGCACACATTTGCTTATTAGATATTGTGTGTATGTTTTGAAGGGTTAAAAAAAAAAGGTAATTGTGTAGCACAGTTAATAAGGGTGGGAAGTTGAACCATTATAAACCAAACCCAATGTTGGTGACAAGTTTTAGTTTAATAATACCACTGTAGTTCTAGTTTTCGTCTCCATTGTAACAGAACAATATCATTATATCACTTGTAATGTGTTGTTTGCACCTTCCTTTAGTGTATTCAGAATTTCTGTTAAGGATCGCAGTGTAGGGAGACGGTTCCTCTCCACAGACCTCAGATCGAGCTTTCAAAGCCACATTCTCGCCCACGCTCTCTGATTATGAGCTAAACACAAATGCAACATGTATAACCACTCGCACTGAAGTGGTTCACAATTGACCCTCAAATCTAACATCTGGAAATTGTTTGGATTTTAGAAGAGAGAAGGAACATTGTACAATAGTCTATAGAGCATTAATCCATTACAGTAGTGGGATGACCGATCTGAACACTGGCCTGGTGAGAGATCAGGTCAATCCCTGGATGCTAATATAGTGGAGTTTTTTTAATAATTTAAAATGGAAAACTAAATGTTTGAATTAATAAATATTAAAAACGCTATCAAGACGGCATCAGATCACACCAGATCATTGTGTAGAAAGCCCCTGAATATCACACACCATCTAACTATGTATTGGAACATCTAAAACAGGCTCACAGTATACAGTTTGTTTCTCCAGGTATATGATGTAAAGGCTAAAATGGAAAAACAGAGACCACAGTGTTACATTTTTTCATTGTTTATCTTTCTGTTACAGCAACGTCCCAAGTGTGGAGCCGGACTACAACCAGTCCTACACCCCTCAAACCCACACACCCTTCTTGTCCAGCAGCGCTCCTCCCAGCAACAGCGGCGCTGGCATCCTGCCTTCCCCAGCCACGCCTCGCTTCTCCGTGCCCACACCTCGTACGCCTCGAACCCCACGCACTCCCCGCGGCCCATCCAGCGTCCAGGGCTCCCTCAAGTATGACAACTCTGATCTATACTCTCCAGCATCCACGCCTTCCACTTGTCGACCCCTCAGCTCCGTCGAGCCAGCCACCGTGCCCTCCATCCCTGAGGCTCACAGTCTTTACGTCACCCTCATACTTTCGGAGTCGGTCATGAACCTCTTCAAGGACTGCAACTTCGACAGTTGCTGCGTGTGCGTCTGCAACATGAACATCCGAGGGGCCGACGTAGGCGTGTACCTCAAGGACAACGGTGAGGCCCAGTACCCCTGCACTTGCGGCTTCAGCGCTGTCGCCAATCGTCGCTTCGGTCAGTCGGCCGGGCTTTTTCTGGAGGATGAGCTGGACGTGGTCGTGCGGGGCTCGGACGCCAGCCGAGACACCGAGCGGTGTTTCGAGGAGCTGCGAGCTTCCACGACCCACAAAGCTGGCAGCGTGAAGGAGAAGCCTCCAGATGATCTAATCCTACTTCTGCAGGATCAGTGCACCAACCCATTTGCCCCAATGGCAGGCGTGGAGTACTCCAAGCAGGGCTCAACCCCCAGCTCATTCCTGAGGGTTGAAGAGAGAGACTGTTATAATGACTGCTACATGGCGCTGGAGCATGGCAGGCAGTTCATGGACAACATGTCAGGGGGCAAAGTAGATGAAACACTAGTGAAAAGCACCTGTCTTCATCAGTGGCCAAAATGCAAAAGTATGTATTGTCGTATTTCTTTTCATACCACCAGATTATTTCTGCTATGCGATCCTAACATCAAACATGGTGAATTAAGACTTGTTCACCTTCTCCTCCCTCCCGTAGCAACAGACATGAGCAAGCTGTTCTCTCAGGACGTCCTGCGGGTGTTATTGTCCCTCCAGCCTGTGCTGCAGGACACCATTCAGAAGAAGAGGAGTGTGCGCTCCTGGGGCGTTCAAGGACCACTCACCTGGCAGCAGTTCCACAAAATGGCTGGCAGAGGCTCATATGGTATGTAGGAAGTGTTTTTTTTTTCTTTCGGTGCAACAATGTGCTCTGCTGCTAGAATATTCCAAAACCAATCAGTTTAATGTCCTCTTTTCATCCCAGGCACAGATGAGTCTCCCGAGCCCCTACCCATCCCAACTTTTTTGGTCGGTTACGAGTACGACTTTGTGGTGCTGTCGCCTTTTGGGTTGCCTTATTGGGAGAAACTTCTCCTGGATCCTTTTGGTTCCCAGAGAGATGTTGGATATGTTGTCATCTGCCCAGAAAATGAGTCCTTGCTTCGTGGGGCTAAAACCTTTTTTAAAGAGCTGAGTGCCATGTATGAGGTATGCACACTGGAGATTAGAAAACACGTCCTTCCTGTGCTGACATGCCCACAAAAGGTTTGATGACCTAAAGATTTGATTCACACCGTTTGGTTCTTGCATTCTCTTTCTTTCACTCTAAAGGCATGCCAGCTGGGCCAACACAGGCCCATCTGCAAGAGTCACCCAGAGGGTATATTGACGGTCGGCACCACAGAAGGCAGGAGCATGACAGAGCAGCCCCTCAGTGACTGGTTCCTCAACATGGCTGCCAAAGAAGGAAGCAACGAAGCCTTTAATAAGCTCAAACTTTTTGCTCAAGTGTGTCGGTATGATCTGGGTAAGGGTCGATCCTAACGCACAAAAATCCAAACTTGTAATGTTCCTGGAGTTTGGAAAAAAAAAAAAAAAAAAAAAAAAAAGTAGACCACCCTTCTCCACAAGCTTGGCCT
>JBBBVU010000009.1:14476896-14487017 GCA_037177055.1 Atherinosoma microstoma | reverse complement strand
AAAATTAATATGTTTGTATATAAAGTGGTTTGAACCTTAATTCTACCACATGGCCATAAGGGGATGACTAGAAGTCTGAGAGAAAAGAACCAGACTCCTCACTTGATCTGCGACCTTAAACATTTTTGCTATGATTACATGACCCCATCTACAAATTTCACGTTTTCCTCAATGGGTTATAAGGTTCATTTAATAATTTTAGTATAAAATAGACAATAAAGCTCTTTAAATACAAAATGTGAGGTTACAAAACATGACTCCATAACCAGAATCTGACTTACCTGTGTGTGCATCCATCTGTTTTACAAACAATTAATACTGGTTTGAGTTAATGTGTTGTGTTATATACAAGCCTTCCGAAACTATGGGCAGTGCTGTCATAATTACAGCATTTTAGTTGGCAATTATTTGCCATACAAATAATCGGAGGCACGTCTTAGCCCAGAAATCTTCGCAAACATAAGAGGTCCAAGGACTGACCCCTGGGGGACTCCACAAGTCATGACCACTTGCTCAATTTCATAGCTGCCGATTGTAACAAAGTATTTCCGGCCTTCTAAGTAAGACCTGAACCAGTTAAGGACTGCTCCAGAAAGCCCCACCCAGTTTAAGCCCCTTTTCCACTTGTACTTTCTCTACTCTACTCTACCTGTCCAGCTCTACTCCACCCGTGTTCTGATGATTAGAAAACTACTATGTAATAATTACACTGTAACCTTTTTATTCAATGGTGAAGTCAGTAAACAACAATCACACAGCCACTGTTACCGGTGGTCTTTAAAAACAGGGTTGAGAGTTGCTATCTAGTGACTTCACTACATTAGGCTAATCACTGGCTTCACTCTACCTGCTTGGAACCTCAATGGAGTAGGTAACGTCAAAGTACCTACTCGGGAGAAGGGTAGAGTAGGTACAAGTGGAAAGGGGGCTTTAAAGATGAAAACATGATTCGGTGTTCAAGATTATTTCTGCTCCGACAACATGTCTGCTGTTTGTGGTAGAGATCCCTCCTCTTCAACAACCGAGCCCGTGGATGAAGCAGCGCAACTCTGCTGCAGCAACAAGAGACTCACCTGCACCTCCTTGCAGATCAAAACAGACTCTGCTTGTGTTGATCATCATATTATTTCTGGGGCTGTAATGCATGATTGGAATAGATCAATACCTCTTCTGTCTTGAGGCATTGAAATGAAAACATTCAGAGCTGCAGACCCAGGCTAAATGATACAAATCTGACCCACCTTTAAACAGGAGATTTTCTAAAAGAAAATAATCTATACCTCCAAAAACATTTAATGATGTAGATATATTATGTAGGGAATTATGTAAGTCATGTGTTTTAGTATTGCTCAACACTTGTGTGTTTTGTTTTTTATGTTTGCAGTGAACACGTTTGTATAACAGTTGATTATGATGATTAGATGAGCTAAATGAAGATCTACTACATGGATTAGATTGAATTAGATTAGATGGACTATGACATAATTTTAGAGACTGATCCTTTACCTTTCACCTAGAAATACTGTGCTATACATAGAGCCTCAGAGGAATTGAGATTACAACATGGTGTCTAAACAAACTAAAACATAGCATCAACTTCAGACTATTACAAAATGATACAGCAATTTAAAAAAAACTATATAAGTTTGTCCAGTAGGCTTTCTATGGAAAAATTCTCAGATATTATGGCATGCCCACAGCAGAGAAACAGGGTGCATCGATATAATGCCATTAAAAAGGGATCAACTCTATTAAATGGTGTAAAACAAAAACAAAGTAGAAACATTAAATTTCTGTGATATTCATCCAGCTGTTTTCAAACAGGTCAGATATGATTATGACAATTATGCAACCCTGATGACAGTTAGGTCAAATAGTTGCATTTACATGATTGTTAATTGTGACAGCAGGCCTCCAAATGAGGAAAAATGCTTTAAAAGAAACAGTTAATCTGACAACATAAAACTGAATGCAGCCAAGTTTAACTGAGTTTATGGCATCCTTGATACCTAAGACTATTGCTAGTCTCAGCTGGAAACTCCCTTTTTTAATGTTAAACTAGGAAAAAATACCAAGAAACTGTTGACGGTGGATGATCTCATTTGGTCATTTGGTTAAAAACAAAGTACACCGATTTCAGTATCAATCCCGTTATAGCACTATATACATCTACATCCATCCAACAGTACAGACAATGTCTAAAAAAATAAAGCAAAAACAAACAACTTTCGTATAATTATATGTATTTGAAATATACAACACTAAAATTTAACAATATAACAAGGCTACAATAAAAAAAAACAATGTCTTTTTTAAAATCCTTTGCTGAGCAACATCCCTGGAAATATCTCAAAAAACAGAACATGGGTTGCCACGGAGGTTCTCATCTCCCCTGAAAGTTTGGTCAGAGACAATATTTCCGAGATGATCTCATCAGGAGGAGATGTGACAAAGCTAAGCTCCAACATTAGAGTTTGTAAGAACAGCGATGATGAAAGCAATAAAAACCAGTGTAGGAATGTTCCTAATGCAGCACAAACACTGCAGGAAGCTTTGGTTAGATGGAAACGGGCTCCAGTCATGGCTCCACTGGCAGAGCCAAAGCCAAAAAACTAAACAAAACATTAAAACAGGCAAGCGGCAGCTACACAAATGTCTACGGGACATTAGTGATTCTACTCAGTGTGCAATCAAACCACATCCATGCCAAGGCCCCTTGCAACCTCCGTCAGAGCCTGGACAGCCCCGGAACTCCCACCGCCATCACAGTCCTCATGCGACAGTCCTTCGGGATCGTCCTCAATGTGAGGAATGGTGCTCATCACACAGTAGAGAGGAGAGTCACTACCTCTGGGGCTGTGCTGAGAGGACATATCCTCTCCTCCAGACAGGTCTGAGGAGTATGAGGAGGAGGAGCTGGAGGACGGTGAGGATGAACCTGTCGGAGAGCTTCGCCCGCTCTCTGGTGTGATGGCAGCCCTCTTGTTCCGGCTGCTCGTTCTCTGACTTTGTCGAAGGCTTTGCGGCTTTTTGCCCATGTTCTTCATGATCTCCTTGGTCACTTCAACAGTCTCGAATCGTACCATGTTTACTTTTAGGAAGCCGTCTACATCCTTCTTGTATCTGTAAGGAAAACACAAACAAGCCCATAAAAAGATTTGAAGTATTTTCTGTTTTAGAGATATGAATATTATGGAGCTGAGATCAAACTGGTGAGCTACAAAAACACGAGACTCACCTAAAGCGGGAATGTCCAGAAGGCCATTTCAACTCATGCTTCTTCCGAAGGTGAAGTGTGAGAGTGTAACACCAAGAGAACACCTTATCACAGATATGGCATTTATATTTAGACATCCCCCCAACCTGTTGGTAGACAGATTATATTTTACAGCAGGCACCATTATTTACAGCAGGTTGTACTGATGATCTGAGTAGGTCACATGTCTGATGATGAATACCAGTTGATGCTGGACAAACCTCATGGGCTCTCTTGAAGTGATGGTTCATGGTTTGGAATGTGTGACAGGAATAATCACATCCCTCCACAGTACAGTGATACACAGTGCCCTCGTTGTGAACCTCGGTGTGTTTTTGAAGGTCTCGCTGGTTCTTAAATCTACAATAAAGAAAAAAAACATTCAAACCATTTTTAAAAAGACGTGACTGAAAACTAATTAGAGCTCACATTTATTGGCTGTTCTTCTGTCTGCACTTGTTTAAATGTATCTTTTATCTTTAAGTTTGAATTGTAAGTGTGTTTGCGCAAAGATTCCTATGTATAAATAGTGTACAAATAACAATTTAACTATCTTATTTTACAACAGTAGTAACTTGATGTGGGTGTCGTTATACTCCCAGTGTGACAAGCATAGCTTGCCCTTTCTGCCATTGATGCTCTACATTTTAGGTAAAAAGGAAATTATCTTCAATAAATGTGGACTGCAATGGCAAACAGATTTACACCTCAGATTTACACTACGCCAGAACAGTTACAAAAACTGCAGAAATTCATACTTTCAAGATAATCTTAAGGTAAACTCACGTTTACTTTTGCATTAAACTGGTAAATCCAGGAGCACCTTTAAACAAATGGAAAACATCATCTATAGCCAGCAATAATAACCTATTGCCCATCTTTATCTTTTTTCTCTTCAAAATGCTCCTTCTGTAAAATGTAGGACTTTGTAACAGCAAAATGCTACATATGATGCATCATGCTGGTTTTAACATACAGAGCCCTACATCACCAAACACCAGTCTATATCTGCAACCTTTTACAGCCCTATGCTCCCAGCAGGTCCCTGAGATCGTGTGATCTGCTGGTTGTGAAGCAAACGCAGCTGAAAACCAAAGGAGAAAGAACCTTTGCAGCAGTGGCTCCCTTCCTCTTAGCCTGAGATCTGCAGACTCAGTGATGTCTTTTAAAAAGCAACTAAGATCATGCAACGTGCAGTTTTCTCTCATTCAGACTTAAAGCTACATGTAAAAGGAAGGTTTTCTTTGAAGCCTGATGACACGTGAGCGTCGTCATTTTCAGGACAATGACTTTTAAAGAAAATATTCATAAACACAAAGACATTAAATTTGAAAAAAATCCCAAAGTTTAACCTCTGCTATTTTGATCTCATATTTATAGTTGCTTAAAGGGATACCGGGTAACTTTTGACCCAAATATTAGCCTTAGCTAAACACATTTTTCATAAAACAGTATCTTTTATTCTAAAATCTTTTTTATTAAGGAAATGTCAAATATTACAAAAATAGAATTTAGTAAAAACAATATTTAGTAACATTAAAAATAAGATCTGATTACAACATTCCTTTTAAAAAAAAAGCTAATATAGTACCAATTTAAATAGGGCTATCCCCATAAAACAAGTAAGTAGATTTTTCTTTTTTTTTAATAAAATAAAAACATGCTTGGTACCATGACTTTTAAAGAATTAAAAGAGGTGAAAATGGCTGCAATCTGTACACAAAAAAAGAAAAACAACTCTGACTTCATTTCAGATTTTTTTTCCACTTTCAAAAGGGAGGCAACATCCTGAAGCAATTCATGGGCCCCTATTCAAGTGATGCAAAAGACGATGTGCTAACAAAGATGTAGAAGCAGACTTTCTAATTGTTTAGAGGTAAATAAACCACAATACTGAGGGCTGCCAAATATTGCAATTAGAAGACCGTTGCAACAGGACTGACGGGCATCCACCAAATCCGTCCACCCTTAGAAATATTTTCAATAAGCTAGCTTTACAAAAATCAACTCTGTGAAAGATTAGGAAATTTATAATGGAGCCTGAACTGGTTTCAAATATAAAGGGTTGGGCTGCGGGCTGCCAGAAGTGTTGAGCAGCATTGGCCATATGAGCAGGACTATCAAAGATGAAAAAATTTAAAGAAGCGTGCCTCCAGTTTACACCATGTGGTATCCGCAGAATTAAACCAATGGGTTATTTTGTCATTATGGACCATTAAAACAATTAAAAATCTGAATGTGTGAGACCTCCACTGAATTTATAGTTCCATAGAAAATAGCTGCAACTTTATTAAATAATAAATAACCAGCAAAAAAAAGAAAAGAAAAAAAGACTAAGTTTGAAGGGTGTTATGATTCCAGTTTGTTTTGAAGCTCTACCTTTTGTCACAGAAGTCACATGGGAAGGGTCGCTCATCACAGTGGCGGAACCTGATATGGATCTTCAGGGCTGCTAAAGTGGTGCAGGTCATATCACAGAAGGGACACTTCACTTGATTCACTGGAAGTAAAAGAGAAAAGCGCTAACTATAAAGAATATCGATGAGGATGATTGACAGCTGGTGAACATGTTATCATCCTGCAGGAACCTGTTTTACAAAGAAAAGAAAATCATACCCTCATTCTATAAGAAGAGTTGAATTGTATATAATCTGAAACTAAGCTGCTGCAAAAACCAAAAATCAATCAGTTTAAGATGAGACTTTATAAAATGTCATTGTAAAAAAATTTAGAGTCCCAAAGAACAATTTAATCAAAAACAAAATAACATATATATTTCAAGATTTTCACTGGTTTCCTTCGGCTTTCCCATGCTAAACAAAATGACACATATTTATCGGCTTGTAATTACACAGGGTTGGTTAAAGTCCTTCAATAATCCTGATCAGATCTATTCAGAAATAAAACTCTCGGACGTTACTACCATGCTGGCGAATGTGATCCCTCAAAAGCCTCTCACTGGAAAAGGCTTTGCCACAATGTTCACACACCAACGACTCTGTTTGAACAAAAAAATAGGTAGAAGCATCAGAGATAATGCAACACGTTTAGAACACCATCATCCCATGTATGATATTCATCTGTTTGACCTATCGGCTCGGCCTGTCTGTGGAGGTGGTCGAACAGCTTTGTGTTGCTGGAGAACATGCTGCCACATGTAGGGCAGGCTACAAGTCTCTCCTGAGTGTGGCTTCGCATGTGCTCTCTCAACCGGTACCTGATCTTGAAGAAGGCGTCGCATCCTGAGACAGAAACGTAAAAAAAAAAATCAGAAGAGATACAGGAAAACTAACACTTGTTCAGCGTCCTCTTACTCAGCCATACCTGCCCAGTTGCAAAACAGTGCCTGTTGTTGTTGTGGAAGAGACTGTTGCTCGGCACTTTCTACATGATTGTCCACATGACGATAGAACCACTCAGGATTATTAAAAGTACTCTGTAAAAAGACAGCAAAATGCTCATTCCAAAAGTAATAGCGGTGTTAGAAATCCTGAAGCGAACAGTGAATAACTTCAAAGGAAAATGCCTACATCACAATGCTCCCACTGGCAAACATATCCATCCGATCCTTCCGGCACCAGGTTGTTGCTGTGCACGACCTGGTTGCAGCTGGGTAGGTCAGGACGGGACTTTAGCAGATGAGACCCAACAAACTTGAGCTTACCATGGTAGTTATGGAAATAAGCATGTATTTCCAGCTCTGTGGGGCTGCCCATGGATAGAAATTCACATCCGTTCCAGAGACAAGCATATTCATCTAAACAAAGACCAGATTTTTGTTAGTAAAGTAACACTATAATAAATTCTGTCAGATTTTTTTTTTAAAAAGATACTGCACTGCCTTAGCCATTCATAAAAAACAATAAAGCCCATTTTATTAGGATCAGTTGACAGACAGTAGTTTGATGTGATTATTGCAGGTAAAACCATGGAGAATGAAAGTTTCAACAGCACTTGGCATCATGATCAGTCAGATTCCTCTGAAACAGCCAATCATATATTACACATTTACCCACTACTACCGTTTTTGTCTATTAATGTGACTGCTAAAGTAAAAGGAAGGTATAGGTAGAGGTAGAAGTAAAGCAAAAGTGAAGGAAGGTTCATTGTGTTAGTTTTTGTGGTGAAGCAATGCATGATCTTTTGGGATGAGGAAGTATTACTGAAGAGCAGGATGTTACACTGACAGCTTTCAATAAAGTTGGTCAAAATTACTTTAACACACCTCTGAAAAATGATCAACAAATCCATTCACAACGACTGCATGTTGTGTTAGCCTGGCTTCTTTAGTTTTCCTTATAAGTTAGCAGCTGTTGGCATGTTGGATTTCTGAAAGCGTGGACTCAAGTTTAGCTTGTACACACGTTTCATCCTCACTCACCCAGCTCCTCCAGGGTGTCTTTGTCTCCCAGGTAGTCCTTCAAATGCAAGGACATATGATCGCTTAGCTCCTCCATTGTGTGGCCCCTGTAGCTGCATGAATCCCACTCACACACTACCTCAAAGCTATCGAGCCTCTTTGTTGTCATCATGGTGGTGAGTGATGTGCTGGGTTCTGGGCAGCTTAATACAAAAACATACAGCGACAGATGTTCATTATGATAATATCTAAGCTACAACACTTTAGCTGGGAGACTATTCGACCAAAGTATAAGCTCATTTTTTATCACAAATGATCTTTCTCGACAAAATTAGCTAATGGCAGCCAAAATTTTGTAGTTAAATATCAAAGTTTTTCATGTAAGACTTTGTGTTTTAACAGTTTCGCTACCGCTAAAGCTGTCATGGTGTTTACACTTTTTAATCTGGCCTTTCCTTAACGTGGCACATTTCTGACATCTTAACCGGAAATTTATAAAGAGACATTAATGAAACTAATTCCTTAACGTGTACGTGACAATTGTTTTTTCTTACAAATATTAATGTCCCAGCAGCTCCTACTTCTGGAGATCCTCTTCTTCCCTCCACTGAGCTTGTCTGAGTTTGTTTATTTCCTGTGTAAGCCTCCAACCGGAAGTTCTTCTTCTTCGTTGGTTTTTTTTTTTTTTTTAAATGAACGAGGAGCAATCCTTGTATACCGCTAGCCAGTGTCCTCCAGGATAAATCACATTTTCCCAAAATGGAGCTGCAGATTATAGCGTTACAATAAATGCGTTTTATAGTTGAAATGAAATAGATACTTCAGTAAACAAATGCTATGCAATTCAAAATAATCTATATATAACACAGAAGCTAAAAGGCTCCATACACAACATGACAAATTTCTCTTGTAACTTTTCATTTAAAATTAATCTGATTATTCACTTATTGGGAAATACCCAAGATACAAATTGACATTTCCAGATTTTTTTCTCTCTTTCTTTTCCTGCTCATTTTTGACCAGCACTTTAAATGAAAAATAATACTAAAATATATATATATATATATATTTTAAAATCATTCATCCATCCAATACATTATCCATTTTGAGACTCAACAGCATTCCCCTCAGACCTACAGTTGACTCAGAATCATCAGTTTATCTAACATACATGTCCTCAGATGCTGGGAGGTAGATACACTGCAAAGCAATGAGGTTCTATGATGTTGGGAGACCCGAAACACCCGATGAACCCAGGTCACATCACTGAAGATGCATCCCAGCGCATCCATAGGATGTATCTTTTGCTTGGATTTTTTTAAGTTAATTTATTTTGTTTTAATCAGAGTATGTGTTATGGAATACTCCATAGCTGAATTACAGTATGTTTAGGAGCTAAGTGATTGGGTGTTCAAGAGCAAGTTTACAAACTCAACACAGAAAGGCCAAGAGTCAAACATAGTCAAATATAGCTCACTGTAAAACAACAGTGCTCCATCCTCAGGTCAAGAATGAATATTTGCTTCAAGCAAAATAGTTTAAGGACTGTTCACAAGGTATTAGAATGGAACAAGAGATGAATAATTAATTATCTGTCTCTTTAGTTTTATTTCTATGTTTTAGTGCTTTGAATCACAGATCTCAGCATTTAATTTGATCTAAAACACCAACCAAGCTCATCCAAGGATGGTGTAAAATGTTGTTTTTAAGCCTGGTCTTTCCTATCAATTATCTATTAAGCAGGTACAAATAAGAAAAACATCAATTTGAAAATACTTTTTACTGTTAATTTTTTTAATCTTTTAAATCCAAGTTCACATGATGCTCTAAGATTCTATAAAATACCTTTTCCACTAGAGGTCAGGATTTGCAGACTGTCTGGACCATGTGAAAGATGCCTGCCTACAAAGGTCTCTGTTTTTGAAGTCAGTAAAGCACTTTTTTCCAAGATTTGTGACAATGCAGAAGTGCACACAGTCTGTTTATATTATAGAACTTATCTCTCAAATGTATTCTATGCATATGATGTGTTTGTGTCATTGAACTGCCCACATGTATAACATACAAACTCAAATGTCCCATTTGTGTTGCCCATGAATGACTGAACATTCAAATGATATTTTCCTATTAGCACATAAACCAATAAGGCTTATTTGTTTTTTAGCAGAATTTTTTTTTTTAGCCAAGGCCTCAAAATGACTGAAATATATTTTTTATTTATACAGTTTATTATCACATATTGAAAGAAGTGCATAAAACCTTAGTTCCATCCCGTGACAACAGATGAGACACTACCCAGACAGACGAATATTTTAGAAAGGGGGCAGCGTTTCAGCACATCCAATACCATCACCCAGCTCTCATTTAATAATGTATGTTCATCAGCAAACACAAGGACCCATAGACACTGAATTATTCATGCAAATTTGTGTCTGGATGACTTATTTACAGATAAATAACTACCAACAACAAAAAAGTATGAAAATGATAAAGTTTCCATATTTG
>JBBBVU010000009.1:14460612-14475507 GCA_037177055.1 Atherinosoma microstoma | reverse complement strand
GCAGTCAGGCTAGCACATGGAGGTCTGTACGGCCCTCCAAGGATCTGCCTCCCCAGACCATCACTGACCCAGTGCCAGTGTTTCCTTTATTTTTTTGAGCAGTGTATTTGCCCACTATTCCTGACAGCAAATATGGAAGATTTTTTTTTCTATTTCTGTGAGTTCAGTCAGGACAGTCAAAATCAACACATAAAATTATGAGGCACTCCTAGATGACAGCCTTTACAGAGACATCAGGATCTCAGGTTGAGGTACATGATTACGTTTCAACAAAACAACACTCCCCCAAAAAACGTAAGAAGTTTTTCCAGAAAATCTGAGAAAATCTTGGCATCTGGGACCTGAAAATGGCTGTGCACTGATGCTTCCCATGCAGGTTTGCTGAGCATGTACAATTATACTGAGAAGAACAGGAAACAACTCAAAAGAGAAGACATATCAAGCTTGTAGGCTCATTCCTAATAAGACTTAAGGCTGCTGCTTTGGTTGTCAAATGAGTATCTTCATGTCTGAGGTGGAAAAGGGTGGATTGCTCTCTCCAGGCTAAGGGAAAGTTGGTGTGTCAAGTTGATGAGTTTTCATTTCTTGAAGTTTTGTCCATGATGACTGGGGCGTAGAACAGAACATAATACCAATACTTCATGTAAAGGATGGAAGAAGCTGCAACACAAGAGTTTGTAGCATCATTTTTAATCAGTTCATTCTGAGCAAGCTGAGAATACAAGCACAATATCACAACACAATCTGCAGCGGTATGACATCGTCATCACTTCACTCTGGTCTGACGCCACAAGCAGTCCAAACCAGACAGCATTTAATATGAGATATAGCACCAAGGTGTTGGAGTGCATAGCAGCACTTGTAGTGGTTGGGTCAGACTAGATGCTAGCAGGCAGCAGGCTGAGGAGGTCAGACATGTAAAAAAAAAAAAAAAAAAAAAAAAGCTTCCCCGCTCACACACTCAGAGAAGCAGAAAGTGGAGGCAGACTCACTGTGGCTAAAGCTTGACTAGTTCCCTCACACACTGCAGCCACGAAGGCCACTGAGGGCATCACGGTAGATGACAACCAGAAAGGAAAGGCTGGGCTGACATTTTAGTTTGTAACACTTCATGTAGCTCACAATAAACACATGATTCCAAACAGCAGCATTTTAAAAGAGCTGAACTTTAAGTCCTGGCCCATTCCTTGTCTTTCAACACCTGGAGAGATCAGCCCATTCACATGGAACATAGTTGAGTAAATATAGTAGGTTCTCCCTTGTAGGCCTACAGTTTATGCATATATCATTTTTAAGTTAGCACAACTACAGCATTACAGCTCAAAAGAGAAGGTGGAAAACAATGCCACAAAATACTACGTTGTCAGAAAAACTGCAGTACTTCTGTTGAATTAAAAGGAGTGGATCTCAGTTTTGTTTGCAATAAATCGTGGATGAAATCATATTGCTGGTGTGTTTATTTTACAGCTTTAACTAGACTTTGATTTGACTAACTGTATGCATCTTTTGGTGTGATCAGAATCTATTTCTACACATGCATTACATCTGAAAAGGTCTTCTCTCTATACATTTATGTTGAACTGCTCCATTTACAAGCTAGAATGTGACTGCGGTGCACAGTCTGCTTAAATGTTGCTACTCAACCAAAATCAGGGTCTTGCATGCAAGCTGTAGCAATTACATTACAGTTCATTTGGTTTCTTAGCAACCAAACTGATGAAACCAGATATCATCCAGAACAATGAAATGAAAACCAGGACCATACAGCAGAGGCACTGTAATTAGGAAACCATAAAACAGAGTTTGCACTTTCTCCAAAAAATCCCTCGTGTGATTCGGTCTCGGAGAAAAAGCATCTCTTTGACATTTTAACAATAATTTTAATACGAATCTCAGTCATCATCCATTCAAAGATAAAAATGCCCTTTTATACACGTACTGGATGTGTATCCATGGCTCTTTTTAAAGACTGGCATAAAATAGAACTCATATGTGCAAATAATGTGCTCAATAATATAAAGCAGCTCTATACAAAGAAATCACTTTCACACATTCACATATTCACACGCATAGTTTACAGTGAAATTATTTGCGTTATTCTAAAAGCGTAACGTCAGTGCTCGTTCAAAGGTGAACTGTGTAAGACAGGAGAACAGGTAAAGAGGTAAACCAAAGGGAAGAGATTTAACTAATTCATTGTGTAGCCTAAGTGTAGCGATGGACCGCTTCTACTGTTTGGCCTCTGCCAGTCTATTGCTGATCTCTTTGCTCTTCTTGGTCACAACTCCTTCTGGTTTGGGTTCTGTTACAACCACAGAAGGTTTCTTCTTGGCTGACAGGGAACTAGAAATCTGCTTCTCTTTAGCTTTTTTCACCATCTTCCCTGTTGCTGTTGTCAGTGCCTTTTTTGGTTTGGTGCGAGACACTGGCTTATCCACCTGCAAGAGAGAAGAAGTAAAACCACTGACATTAAAGTGATGGTAAAGCAGCAGTTTGATATTTTGGGAAATGGATCAGTTAGCTTCCTTGCTAAGAGGATGAGAAGATCAATGTCTCTTCATTAATCTGAAGTTGCAGCCAGCAGCTAGATGACTTAGCTTAGCATAAATGCTGGGAACGCTGACAACAGCTAACCTGGTTCTAGACAGGGATATTGCAATACAAGGTTTTATGTGGCAGGTTGGGGTTAAATAATAGCAAATTTCAAACTGATGTTCTTTTCCACAGCATCAATTCGCTATTTGACTAGGTTTAGGCATTAAAGCTACTTGGTTAGGTTTAGGAAAGTCATTTGTGGTTTTGGTTTAAACCACAGAAAAAGTTGATCAAATGTTGTATAATGTGTACAATTTCAATGTCAATTTGCAATGACAAAATGTCAGAGAATGAGGACAGACTGTCTTATACAAAGCTAAGATAGTCAGTTGCTAGTTCCAGCTTTACATTCAATGGTAAAGTACAAGAAAGGTATACATTTATTTCCCCAAAAATACCAAAAATGATTTTTAATCAAATTCAAATCCTATTTTAGCATGCAATACATACCTTTGTTTGAATCCTGCCACTTAGAATAATGACAGACAAATGAAATCTTATGGTACAGGTGACATATTTGCATATACACTGTCTGGCCTAAAAAAAACAAGTCAGAACCGGGATTTGGTTAATAGGTACGGGCCTCCTACTGGATCATTACTGCATGGGCAATTACCTTTCAGCTGGTAAGTTATTTAATCCCAAATGATGCAATGAGTGGCTTCTCATTTCTTAAACAACCACGTTGAAAGACACATGACCCATGGTTAAAGATGTTAGTCCATTTAAGAAGGGTCAAATCATTGGCAGGCATCAAGCAGAGAAAACATCTAAGGAGATGCAGAAACTACTAAAATTGGTTTCAGAACTGTACATTGCATTATGAAAAACTAGACGGATAGCAGGGAACCATCATCTTCAAGGAAAAATGTGGTTGGAAAAAATCCTGAATGATCGTGATCGGTGATCAGTAGAACTCAGGCCTATGTTTAATATTGAAAGAAAGAGCATTTCCACATGCACAATGCATATGGAACTCAAGGGATTGAGACTGAACAGCTGTGTAGCCATAAGAAAATCATTAATCAGTGAAGCTAACTGGACAAAAAGGCTTCAATTTGCTAGGGAGCATAAAGATTTGACTCTAGAGCCATGGAAGAAGGTCATATGGTCCAATCAGTCCAGATTTACCTTGTTCCAGAGTGATGGGCGCATCAGGGGAAGAAGAGAGCAGGATGAAGTGATGCACCCACCATGCCCAGTGCCTACTGTACAAGCCTGTGGGGGCAGTGCTAGGATCTGGGGTTGCTGCAGTTGGTCAGGTTTAGGTTCAGCAACATTAAGTGTCCAAAGAATGAGGTCATCTGACTACCTGAATATACTGAATGACCAGGTTATTCCATCAAAGGATTTTTTCTTCCCTGATGGCATGGCCATATTCCAAGATGCCAGGATTCATCAGGCTCAAATTGTGAAAGAGTGGTTCAGGGAGCATGAGACATCATTTTCACACATGGATTGGCCACCACAGAGTCCAATATGCTGGAGAAGGCTTTGCACAGTGGTCGGACTCTCCCATCGTCAATACAAGATCTCGGTGAAAAATTAATACAACACTGGATGGCAGTAAATCTAGTGACATTGAAGAATCTTATTTAGGCGGTCCAAATACTAGAGTATGTGAACGTTTTCTTTGGTGGCGACTTTTTTTTGGCCAGACAGTGTATGTGATTAGTGCAATGACAAGAAATGAAACAAAACAGCACAAAAGGTGTACTTGTACCTTTCCTTCTGAAGAACAGTAGCACGTGCAGTTTCTCTTTAGAATAAACTTTCATTGAAAACAGCATACAGAGTAAAGGAGTATATATTAGTATATGATGTGAGTATTATATGTTTAAGCATGAAATATTTGGTTCAGCCATTATTAGTGGTGGCAAAACTCAGAGGCTCAACAAGCAGGCTTGCAGCTGGATGATTTGTGGCTCAAAGACCAGCTGCAAAAATGTGCGTGCAGAGGTGAATGTGGCCTAAAGTCAGGCATTCGGCTCCTCTCTGCTCTTCTGAGTTGCCACAGCAATAACAGACTGATTGAGGAGCTCTTAGTTTCTATAAATAAATTGGTGTGTAGCAACAAAGTTGCAAAACATGCTCAACTTATGTTGAATAAATAAACCTTATAAACTCATACATTGAACATGATGGAAAAGACTGTAAAAGACTGAAATAATGAAGGGCTCTATTTCTGTGAATAAAGGGAGGGGTGGTGCAAAGTCAGTGGGCTCTAGAGAACAACAAATATTATCAACAGTATACACTGAAAAAAAAAACTAAACACGATGCACTCTATCATGGTGTTCAAACATGATTCAACATTTTTTTCTTTTTTCTGTAAAATATATATTTTTTTACTGTAGACCTTAAAGAATAATAATAATTAAAAACAAAAAAAAAAGATCTTCTTGACCTGAACTGGAAACTGCTACAGCACAAATCAGACAAAAGCACAAAGCATAAACAGGTCTTGCTAATGGAAAAATACCCAAAATGCATAGCATCACTTACCACGGGCGTATACGCTACAGTGCCTCTCAATTATGTGCAGGCCAAACATTTGGAGCAGAATATTTTTCCCAATGTAATTTGCACCATAGTTAGTCACCAAAATAGAGCCTTAAATAAATGGAAAGATGTATACATCTATCCTGTATGTCGCTAGCATATTCATCCCTCCAGCCTCTTGCATAAACTCATGGTCAGATGGTGAAACTACGAAGGCGATTTCTGGTACAGGCTAAAACGTGAGCGCACAGTGAACAAGTGGCTGATAATTCTGGGAGCGTTGCATCCAGCAGCTGGGTGAAAGATGTGACTGCGGCTCACACGGGCCAAGATGCAAACTGTGTGTCTGTGCATGAACAGTATGCACATTTTGTCTGATCAATCTTAGGTCAGCCTCCATGCCTTCTAGAAGAAACAAACAACACACCTGACTACAGCAGATTTAGAGCAGAGCTGCTCTCAGTCTCTGAGAAGTCCTACAAGAATGAAGAGAGGGAGTGGCCACATGAACACACCACTGTAGACACATGGTTAACCATTTAGCCTGGTTCAAGCATATAGAATATTTTAAAAAAGCTGTATTTTTTTTAGATAGAATGGCATTTAAGTTGGTGTTTATCATAACCAAATCCCACTTTGTTTGTGTGTTTCACTTGCAAAATACTACTAAAATACTAAAACACAGGTTTAGATGTGACAAGGTATGTACTGGATACAATCATAAGAGGATACAGAACTTAGGTTGGAAAAAGCTGTATTTTTGCAGACTTGAACAAAAGTCTGTGAATCTCTCACCTTGGCAGGCTCCTTGCCGGGCTCGCTGTACAGGCTGCGTATCCTCCGGCGCTCCAGCTGCTGGTTGTCAGTCACCTGAGCCTTCACCTGCTCCCCCTTGAACGTGGCACTGTAGCTGGTCTCCAGACTAGTCTCCTCCGTAGGCGGTTTATACTGAGACGGTGCTTTGATGGCCTTCACCGGTTTCACACCCTTATATGCTTTGAACTCAGTCCTGCAAAAATCAGTAGAAAACACCGCAGAAAGATTTTTGTTTTTAATGATTATATGAGGGGAAAAACCATCCTCTCATCAGGAAAGCCGGAGAGAGAGAGAGAGAGAGAGAAAGAGAGAGACAAACTAATCGATGAAAATCTGTATCAGCTCGAAGAGGTTTTATATTACAGCAATTGTTAAAAATGCATGTTTGCCGAGCTGTGTATGGATTTTGAAGGGCATGTGAGACCTCATGAGCACGGTGTCTTCCGCTCATATGTAGACACGCGATGGGACTAAGCTGATTCATTAACAAAAGAAGAATTCATGTTGACTATTAGCAGCAAGTTCTGCAAAAAGTTTTGCCGTCTTTTGTAAAAAAAATTTGTTTCATGGTCACAGTTAATTTGTCCTTATTGGAAAATAGTTATCTTTTGCACATACAGTAGGTGACATTTTTATTTGAAAAATAAATATATAAGATATATAAGATGGACATGGACAGAACGTAGAGTGAAATCTAAGCTTGTAATGCTTTGCCTAATTGTAAAGATGCAGGTATTAAAAACAGAGATACGTATCATAAGGTGGAGGCTTTTCAGTTACTGATGATTGTTTTTTGTGTTTGTGTCACTGCTTTTTCTTATCCATTTAACATTTGACAATCCTTACCTTTGTTTTTGCTTCGGTACTTGTACAGCAGATCACATTTAAAAAGTTCACAACATTCATCATTTGTCATTTATTTCTGGTAACTGAAAGCACGGGTGCTGTTGTACTTCTTTTAACCTGAATGTAACAGTTGTTAACCCTTTAACTTGCTTGTGTCCCACAATGCATCCCCAAATCAATTTGGAGGAAGTGTGTGTGTTAGAAAACCATGTTAAAACACACATGATTGCATTTGAACCCTTTTAGTGACATTACTCATTCATGGGATGGAGCATTGATTTGGTAACAATTCCCGAAAAGATATAGCAAGGACTGGGGAGGGGGTTCTATGTTGCATCACTTATCTGTGGTAGTATCAGTTACCTTCTGATAGATTGTGCAAGTCTAAAATTTGATTGATAATCTTCCAATGATGCTTTTAACCAGATGCTGTCTCTGTGGGCTCTTGCCTCACATACTTATGAAGTCCCAGTAAATCAAATGAAAACCTAATATTCTCACTGGTTTAAGTCAAAGCTACACGCTTACCCTCACACACTTACCTGTAGCTGCTAGAAGTCGACATAACCTCCTTTATCTGTCTGTTGAGAGCATCAGCAGCTGCTCTGCCTTTCCGCTGCTCTGCGCTCACATCTGCAGGCTTCTGTCCCTCCGTCTTCTCACCTGCTTTCCTCTCCGCTGACTTTTCCCTGCTCTCGCCTCTCTTCATCAACTCCTTTGTTTCTTTCTCCTGCTGCTTCTCCTCGATCTCACTCTTCTCCACGCCGCTTTCGGCCTCGGCCGCCGCATACTCCTGCTTCCCACCGGCAGTGGCAGAGGGACTGGGTTTGGGGATCCATGGGTGGTCGTGCTTCTTCGGTATAGGCCAGGGCTTGTAATCTTTCTGATACTGAGTTTCGTTGTTGAAAGGGGCCGGTGGCGGTTGGTACTCGTTCCTGGGTTTGCAGCTGGGCTCGGGGCGCACTCTCCACGCCTTGAAGTCTTGGCGCATGACGGACGCAGTAGAGCCATCTTTGCCCGCTGCGGCACCCGTCGCGGGCGGTGCCTTCCCAGCCTCCTGCTGGTCGGGATGCGGCTGGGTTTCTATGGCAATGGCACCGGCCTTCTTCTGTTTCGGCTGCGGGTGATGGGCCAGGTGCTGCACGTCGGCTACATCAGAGTATTTGGTGAAAACCAAAGGCACCGCGATATCTGCTTTATCTAGCTCGGTCCAAAAGCGGTTGATGCAGCAAGCACGCGTAATGCACGGCCATGCCATGATGCTCAATCCTGGAGGGGATGCACAGGGTGGGGGACAAGATCACCTCTAATTCGGGGATAAATGTTTGGATAAACGTCGTACTTACGACTAGAAATCTCTAAAAAAAATTGTGTCCGGTCAGGATTAATCCTCTGTTGTGCAGTCGTGTTGCAGACTGAAGTGAAAGGAGTCTGCACGCCTCCCTCTGTCTCCTCCTGCAGGGTATTTGTTCTCATTGAGGTTTAAGACTTTGGGGCTCGCCGTGGAGTGCACATTGCTGTCTGGTTGCGCATCAAAGCGACCCCACCCACACTTGTGTGATGCCCCGGGTCTGCACTGTGTGTTTGTATGGTGAACTATCACCTGAGCTCGTCAGCATCTGGCCAGAGAAGAGGGAGGAGACACGGTTAACCCCGTGCTGCCATGTTGGAAACTTCAAACTACTGCAGAATTTACAGAAGTTGGCTCATTTTGAAGGAATTGGCAACAGATAAAACTGTGTGAAGCCTTATTTAAAATGTCCTGTTTTCTGAGATACACGTCATTTACATTTCTAGGGCACCGGGAAGAAGGTTCAAAACATTAAGGAAGAAGAAAATGGGCCATTTTTAGTTTAATTTATCTTAGTTCTTTGCAAAGTGTTTTATTGAAACTGGAAAGAGAATTTAAAATCTAGATGGCATCATTAATAATAACAGTAAAGTACAAAAGTATCAGCTACATCAGCATTAAATCCAAGTTTTTACAATAATGTACACAACAAAGCAAATGGTATTTTTTTTCTGCCCTCAGATGTCATGACACTTGCTGCTTTGTCAATAAATGTGAAGTAATTCTTGAGGAAATGTAAGGAGCATGTATTCATAGATGGTGGCGACATGGGAGTAACCCCTCCCTCCTGGGTTCGTCTAGTCTCCATCAGTGGAACTGCTTCCTTTTAAATCCAAGCTATGTCTCCATCATGTGGTTGCACAGTACAAAAGATGTTGATGCTTTACTCAAGAAGCAGGACTCATCAATCAAAACTGAACAAAAAACAAAAAGGGTGATGAAAAACAGCTAAGAAAATGCTCTCCTACAGGTTATAGTGTCCTTACAGAGGGACATATTTTATCCTGAAGCAGAACTTTAGATCACTGCCTCAACACCATCTCAAAATTTTGGGGTTTTCTTCGAGAATTTAAGCTCCAAAGTGTTATTATTACAAATGTAACAAACCATTTGACAGCTGCATTAAAATGAACATTGCTTACAAAGCTTCATTCCCCCCCCCTTTATTCAATTTTGTCCCAAAGCACTGCTCGATCATTCTGTCCCATCTTACTGAGCTATTTCCTCAGCCTCTGTTTCTGGGTCGTCCTCTGGATACAGTCTGCAGTATTTGTCCACCATGACATCCAGGTCATGTTTAACGTGAGTATTAACGTGGAGCATTGCCAGAACTTTGTTCCACTGCTTAGCGTGCATGTTGTCCAGATAAGCCTGCAGCCGTTCGCTTGCCGTCTCACTTTTGCCGTCTTCCAGTTTGAGCACCGGCAGAGTGGAAAGCACCTTCAGGAAGGAGTTGACGTTGGGGAAGAACTTGACATCTGGAAGCTGCAGGGTTTCGTGAATGGTGGTGGGCAGGCGCACCTCTTTGCCTCTGTGCTTCCATTTGATCCTCCAGCAGTGAAGCTCGGCGGGAAGCGTGTCGGGATTGGGGAGGTCGCTGCGGTAAATTTCGGCGTAGTTCTCCTCGGTGGTGTTGAACTTCATTTGGCCCATGACGGCCGGAACCAGCGACAGGCACTTCAGAGCTTTGAGGTTGGCGTCAGAGAACATGTCCTCCACCTCCTGCATGATGCCACGGATTACCGGTATGGTCACATACTCCTTGAAGTACGGCTCCGCGTGGATTTCAGCCACTTCGGCCGCTCGCTGCTTCCGGAGGAATAGCCTCGGAATGGACACGGGAATCTCCATCACGGACGCCACGCTCATGGCCTCCTCGTACCAGAATTCGTGGTAGACGTCGATGTTATCGTTGACCTCGTTTAGAGAATGCAGGACCGCCGTCAGACTGTTGGCTGCAGAATACACATCAAGCGTTTCTCCTTGTAGATTCTTCCCGAAGGCTCTGGTAAACGTAAGGACATTCTTTAAGATGACAATGGTGACGAGGACCTCAAAGTCAGCGAGAATTTCTGCGATTAAATACGCATTCGCTGTGGCAGAGCTGGCAAACTGTCCATCAACATTGTCCCGAATGTTGTCCATGCACACCAACAGCGCAGGCAATATGTCCAGCAACACATCGAAGACGTTGTGCTGCTCCGTCCAAGCCGAACTACAAGCTTGTTTTAGTGCCGTTCCTCTCTCCTCGTTCTTCTGATAGTGAACGGAGATGGCATTCTCTAATTCAGCCTGAGTTAACGGGCATTTAAAGAAAGCCCTGATCCTCCTCAGAGTTTCCATGACAACCTGGACATTAGGAAAAGGTAGGTTGTTGGCCAGGTGGATGTTCAACACCATATGAGAGCAGGGCATGTGCAATGCAAGCGGATACTTCTCCATGAGAAGCACAGCCACGGCTTTCATCTTGGTGGTGGAACTGCCGGTGGCCTTGTGGGCCTGACCGCGGCAGTCCTCCATGCTGAGCCCCCAGCGGTCCGTCAGCTGGGCTTCAAGCCTCTCCACCAGCGCGGACTCATCCCCATCTCCAAACAGGATGAAGTCCAAAAACTCCTCTCTGAGAACGTTCTGCTGATTCACAAAGCGTAAAAAAAGAGGTAGGTGTTTCTCGTTGGCAAATTCAACGAGGTCGCCCGTCACCAGGGAGAAGAAGCGACTCTCTCGCACCTCCATGAGCATCTCCTCCCTCACTGTGTTCTCACAAATGTCCAGCAGCTGACTTTGCTGGGTGGCAGAAAGGTATTCTGTGTTCACGGCTGTCGCCTCGAAGCGCTTCCTCAGAGCTTCATCTCCAGCGTTCATGCAGTAATCGAGGAGGGTCTGAAGGTTGTTGGACTTGAGATTAGCTTCGGATTCTCTGTCAGCCGCTAACGGGATCCCCTGTTTCGCCAACATGAGGAGAATTTCAAACAAGGCCTTCAAGTGATCGCGATACTCCTTCTCCTCTGTCGACAGCTGAGGCTCATCCTCATTGGTGTTCGGGGAGTTTTCATCATTTTTGGAGGCAAGTTGTTCAGTCGAAGATGCCACTGGGGAAAGGCAGAGACAAGTAAATGAATAAAGAATAAAATTAAAATTCAAGAACCAAAACAAGTTTCCAAACGACTCACATCTCCTTTCTCTCATCTTCTTTATATCCTCTTCAGTCTGAAAGTAAACACTCGAGTTAATTTACAGAAATCCAAAACCAGTTTGTTCAATTACTCAGTTTTAAACAACACTGAAATAAAAAGCTGGCAAATATTTTTCTTACAAGTTCTTTAATCCGCTTGCGATGTCTGGTGTGAGGATTTTTTAAGTGGCTTGTCAGATCAAATATGGTTGGGATGGCTGTATCCTTCAATACAGTCCTGTAGGGACTCTGAAAGGCAACATCCTCATATCAGCAATACTTGGGACATACTCTTTAGTGACACGTGCAAACATGTTGCCAGAGAACATGATCGAGAATCAGGTCATACTCACAGTTTTACAAACCATGGCAGGATCAAAGTGTTTGGCACATAACCTGTAATGCTTATTCAACTGATCCGATGTTTTGGCCTCTAGATCTGCCCTGCGGCAGTTCTCCACCCAGATTCTGCATCTGAAAGAACAAAAACAAACAAAAACCACATTAACCGGCTGTCTACACATAATAATAAACATTAATACAAGAAAAAGTGTCTCTAAATGTTATCTTAAAAACTAAATAACTAATTAAAATCGCACTCTAAAATAGCCCCAATGTCTTTATCACCAAAGTGCATGTAAAATATAGCAGTGAAAGAAGTTATAAGTGTAATTATTTAGATTTTATGATACATGGCTCTTATAATTGTTAAAGCAATTTAACATCAACATTAACTAAAAATATCAGCAATTATTCATCACAAATGATGTCCATCAATGAAAATGTAACCCTGTTAGCAAAAGCTATTTATCCATAACTGATCTGTTGACTCCATATGAGCCACCAAGACTTGTGGCATAATCTGGCTCATGTTTGCTTTTTATCCTGCAAGTTAAAACTAAACAAGGAGAATCAGAATCTAGTTCCCAATAACTGGAACAAGCTTTCATAAAAACCCGAGTCTGCTCCAAACCTTAGTTCTTTTTAAATTACGTGTTATTTTCTTTCTTTTATTTGCCACAACTTTTAATCAAGCAAACGTGTTTTTTTTTATTTTAAATATGTACACCAGTGATGATGTAAATAATGATGAAGGTGATTATATAGTTCCTGTCTGTATTATGTAGGCTCTCGTCTGTTCTGCTCTTCTGTTTATGCACATCATGTAGGGTTAGCTCATAAATGAATTATGCTATAGGCTACTTAAACTTGGTAAAGGAGTTAGCATCACATTTCTCCTTTGTCTGTGTCTACATTATTTTTTCACAGACCATTAACAGCTAACACCTTTTTCAATCTAGCATGAATATGCAAGCCTGTTATTTGTGTTATTTATTTTCAGTAGCTCTAAATTATACAATCTGAACAAAACATAAAAAAAAATAAAAAGACTATATAAAGTTTAATCTGACAATGAATGGGTAATTAGTCTGTCGAAACTTTAAACTTGCGGTCAAGAATCTATTGAATCTCTCTATATATTTATCTTAAGTTTAAAAGTATTGGTAACTGAGATGCACCAAACAAAACACACAACAAATACATTTCTTTGTAAATTATATGAATATATATGAAAATATCTCACAAATACGAAATGCATGACACTGTTTTTTTCCCTTTCTATTTTTGAAGCATAAATTTCCCTCCAAAACCGAAATGCCCCATATAGCCTACTATTGTCCCGACTGTATTGTTGCTACTTTGTGGAGGAAAATCCATATTTCAATTCACGTGGACGAATAAAAAAAAGTGTGTTTTGCATTCAAGTTTTTTTTTTCCAGCGGGAGACTGTCAATCTGGACTTTTACCTAGTCAGAGCTTTTAAAAAAAAATATTTTTCAGTCACTTACGCTCAACTTTATAATACATGCTTAAAATGGGCAGCTACAAAAGCTGTTTTACCTTTCTGGGTCCCGTGGAAACCGAAAAAAAGCCAAATCTGATTGAGTGCTCTTCCGTGTACAGTTTGGAGCCGCGCAAAAATTCGGCATGCTTTAGGCTACGTAGTTAGCTTAGCTAAGTCAGCTCGCTACTATCATCCGATGAGTTGGGTGGTTTCTTTTATCGATCAAAGGCCGAGTTAGTGATGTATAAAACTAAAACTCCACTATCATGGCGTCAAAAAGTGTTTGATAGGCATTTACGTAAAAGACTACACTCACTCCAAATAAAATATACACAACGGTTGAATTTAGCCTACATCGCTTTGCAAAGTGATGCCCTGCCCACGACGCACACGATTGGAGGAACCGGAACTTCCAGGCATAGTTATTGGTTGCTCGATTCGCCATATTGACCACACATATGACAGCTAGTCGACTTTTCTTCTATGTTCTTGATTGCGTGATAGCACCTTCTTGTGACCGTATGCTGCCACCTGCCGGTGTCATGCCAAGGCACATTTCCCCTGACTAACTTTTTTATTTTAAGACAGATGAATATTTTTTTTACTGCAGATATTAGGTATGATCCAAAGTGCAAATAGACAGAATCATCTGATTATTAAACATACCATAAAGGCAGGGGGGTACAGATTCTGGCAGACTGCCTGTCAGAATCTGTATCCCGTGTCTAACTTTTTTATTTGAAGACATAAATGGATCTTGTTTACTAGGTATGATCCAAAATGGAAATAGACAGAATCATCTGATGATTGAATATATAACATGCTATAAGCGGGTACAGGTTGTAGCAGGCAAATATTTTCAATCTGCTAGAATGTGTGCCACCTATGCAACTTTGGCATATGAATGCCAAACTTCCTCGTAATTAGGATTTATATTAGGTATCTACAGGTGAACACACATGATGGTAGGATACCATCAGATTATCAGATTCTGGTAGACTGAAAAGGCTGCTTCCAACTTTTGTGAAGAAAGTGTAAACTTTTCCACATTTACTAAAGTTATAAAATATGATCAAGTGTGTGCAAAACACCTTGTGTTGGAAAACAGACTGAGCTTGAAAGACAACATGACAGACTGTATGCAATATGATGGATTAACTTCCTAAGTACTAAGTATTATTCATTTCTGAAGGAAATCGCTTTTAAGATCTGATATAGCCTTCAAAAATAGGCCATTTGCCATGGAAATGTGGAATAAAGGCATTGAATACTGCAAAGTTCTGCATTCCGTCAGTCACTGAGCCAAGGGGCGTGTAACAATCAGGTGTTCCGGATCCGCGGATCGCTTATTATTTATGAACTTCTTTATTAATGTTTTTACAACACCTGTTGTTATGACGGACATGGCAACATAAAGATATTGTTAAATAGTTACGAAAACCGTGATTTGGGAAGGTAATAATTAGAGATATAGCGTGGTTGTTTTACTGTTAAGTGGGTGAACTGAATTATTTGAAAAGCGACCCTATCGGCGACCAGATCTCTAATAAATTCGTCAGAGAAAAAGTAGTCAAATTACGGAAAAATCGAAGCAAATACGGTGCTTAATGCTAATAGAAACTTTGCAAAACCCTGCCAAAACAACAAAAAATTCTAACACAATAATTCAAGCATCTTGTATGCTGTTGTTTTGTCTGTTTACGTGGTGAAATCCAGCATTGTAAGGCGATCATACGCTGCTGAACGACTGTGCGCGCTCCCGCGCCA
>JBBBVU010000009.1:14444861-14460512 GCA_037177055.1 Atherinosoma microstoma | reverse complement strand
AAATCCAGCATTGTAAGGCGATCATACGCTGCTGAACGACTGTGCGCGCTCCCGCGCCAGAGGATACAAATTCTGACGGGGATAAGTGCCTTGGTACTACACCTGTCTAATTAATTACATTACTCGCGTTACTTCTCCGCAGTTACTGACATGCACCTGTGCACCACAAATACAGGGCGACCAGTTCGATTGTGAGCAAGCGATCATAGAGTTAATTCAATCTAAAGATGCAGTTGGTGTGTAAGTATGGATGACATTTATCTGTAGTTCTTCTTGAAAATATCATTAGCTTCATTTCACCATGCATAAGGTGCTTCAAAGGAGAGTTCTACAAATGTATTTAAGTAGAGGGAGACTATTGAAATATACAGTGAAACCTCTACCGAAAGCTGTTGTGTGTCAGGTGATAAACCGTGATTGGCCTCCGTGCATGCATGGCTCGTTGGTCTAGGGGTATGATTCTCGCTTAGGGTGCGAGAGGTCCCGGGTTCAAATCCCGGACGAGCCCTTAAATTTTGCGTAAATCTTGCTATTGCGTCGGGGCTATAATTAAGGATAATTGAAAGATTATCGATTTTCTTATTTTGAAATAATTCTAGAAAACTAAGGACAAGTATAACAGTGGAAACATGATTGAAATTTATCAAAAGTGCTGATTTTGCGACAAAAGAAAATACAATTTAATTAAATAGAAATTTTGAAATTAAAGGAAGCAATTTTATTCACATTTCCTAAAATAATGTATGGGCTCGTCCGGGATTTGAACCCGGGACCTCTCGCACCCGAAGCGAGAATCATACCCCTAGACCAACGAGCCAGGGCATAGATCCCTGACAGTACATATTTTATTAAATCGTACCTCTGTGTACGCCTCCTTTCCTCATTCGGTTTTTCCATTCGATAACGTACTTCGGTCGATTTGTGTATTATGTTAACTGGGTTTGAAAGAAAAACGCTACCGTTGCGAGTTTAATCAACAGAAACAAAAACGACACACAGAACAATTCAGTTAACTTCTTTTTATATATCATACATAAGACTGTCTTAATATAATACAAAGGGCATTGTCATAAACACAGCAAAGTCTTGACTAGATCTTACAATCTGTGGATACATGGACTTATCCTTTCCCCCATGCTGTTCAATTCTATAGTGCATGTTGCATGTACAAAAAAAGTGAAAAAAATGTGAACTCAAAAATGAAAAGGATAAATCCAAATTAAATAAGAGGATTTTAACTTCTGTTGGGTGTTTAGATATGTCAACAAGTATATGTTTGTGTATAACCCACAAACTCAACAGGCTTATGAAAGATGGAACCTTTTTTTTCAACCATGTGCTTCTCATATAACCAAAAAGTAAGGTTTGTGATGTACATGCACTTACAATATACCCTGTGAAAATTATTAAGGTTTGAAGATCTAGCTTTCCCTGTTTGATTCAAACCCTACCTCATAGTGTTGTCCTGATGTAGTCAAGTACCTTTGCCAAAAGGCAAGGTTTTGCCACTAAGAAAACAGGAGTTCCTGCCCACTGAATGGTCACCAAATTGACAAACATAATCAACATACCAGCAGGAGCAAGGTAGTGAGTTCTATACTTCCTTTATTAAAAAAATATAAATATATACATAAATTCTATTTCAACTATTAAAAAGGGGCTGCATTTCATGACAACTGCTCTAAATAAGAGGTCAATCAGCATGATCTGAAATAGGCGCACACTTACGAGTCACTGCAGTCAATTTTTTTTCTTTTCAGTCTTTATTTTTGGAATGTTTAGTACCAGTATGAGTGCCAGTAATAAAACCACTGACAAGTTCTAAATGTCTCAAATTCAGCGGGGTATGAAAAATGATTGCAAATTTGCAATTAACCTTGACATCCAGATAAAACCCCAATCTCAATATAGGTAGCTTTACATTTGTGTTTGGAAATACCAAGAACGACTGCTTATGATGGTTTCTCATAATAAAATAAAATTAAAATTAAAAAAAGGAAAGAAAAAAAAAGGTAAAGAAAAAAATGACAACAGTATGACTTTTGGCCTGCCCTAAACTAGCGAGGTGGCTGTGGACAGGGTTTTTTCTCCTTTTTTTGTCTAATTTCCAAGCTGGTAAAATGAGCAACAGAAGAAAGAAAGCACTTCAAAATCCCTGATATAAAAAAAAAGAAAGGAAATAAAAAGAAATAAATAAAATCTGGTAACTGACTAATGTTTTGAAGACATATGTCTGCCTTGGCAAAGCAATGTGATTGTGGGCTGACAGACACCCTTTCCCTTTGAATAGGACAACAATCATGTGAATCATCTGCCCTATCACATCAGAACAATAGCTTTCAACACAAACTGATTTGCCACAATTATCCTTACCCTGGCAAGAAAATGACAAAGTCTTGCTTCATGGCAGAAACTAGCCAAGTTGACCAAATGATGTATGAAAGGCAGCAACACCCTTTGAAATAGTATGATGGGGGCAAAAGAAAAACGACGACACAGAAATAGAACGCATTAGTCTCCTTTTTTTTTTGTTTGTTCATTTTTTTGTTTGTTTTTTGTTTTTTTGTTTTTTTTCTCTTAAACCATCAGCCTCTATCTTGCTACTCCGGAGCCTGCAGAGTAACTACCAAATTCTCTAACATACCAAAGTTTTAAAAGACTCCCAAAATAATCTACCAATTAATATGGAAAAAGTTTTGGTAAAACATTGCAAACAAATCTGGCCAGAATACACAATAGCCAACGGTCTCGACAACGGTCTCCAGTTTTGCTAAAGTAATATATTGCAGCTGTTTGTGTTGACGTTAAAATAAGATCTTGATAAACTTTGCGTCAAAGTGGTGAACTGCTACATTATTGGTTACAGACACCTATATGCTATAAAACAACTGCTTTGGTATAAAAACATATCCAAAGGGAAAATAAATTCTTGTAAAATTCACAGCATAATTTGAGGAGAAAAAAGGCAGTCACTTAACTCATTTTTTTCTTCAGTTTCCATGTTTTGGATGGAGAGACTTGTGCAGGTGGTTCTGATGAGGAATTACATGCAAAAGGGGGAAAAAAAACAAACAAAACTAACAAAAAAAAGAAAGAAAAAGAAATGGGTAAACTCTGGAATATAGTTCTTTCCACTGCAAAATCCTTAACCAGTGAATTTCAAGGAAGTAATGTTTTAGGAGGTTGTTGTGTACAATAAGACCCTGTTATGTGGGGCCTGCTGAAGACGAAATCTTTGTCGAGAAAGGCCTCAAATTACCATTCTTATTTACCTTTTCTAAGTTGTTTTAATTTCCTTAAAGAATTAAGGGCTGTCTAGAGAGAAAAATAGAGAAAAGCCATCTTAATTCAAATGATAATGTCCAGCTCCATCCCATTCCAAGTCCATGAGTCATAAGGCCAAAGGGTTATCTAGAACCAGCCACTGACTGTCTTCCTTTAGCTGGGCTGGATCCTTTCGTCTCCCATGCCCATCGCTGCTCTTGCCTGTGCCGGGCCCGATTGCAGCTTGCAGGACTACAGGGCCTCTAGGCCTGAGGGGTGGTGCTTCCCTCTCCTTTACCCGATTGGTGTCAGTATCCACCTGCGGGGTCTCCTTTCCACCCGGCCAGCACACGCATAGGGACTCCACTGCTATGTGCTCCCCTTTAACAGAGTCACACAATACCCACCAACAACAAGAAATATCACCGCAAACACTTCCCCTTATTGTCAAGCTACAGGATTCACAAGCAGCTCTTTCACTTAAAAAAGGGCAAAAATAATTAACAACCAGTGGAACAGTAATGTCAGGCAGTCCCCGAGGAGAGGACACCGAGCATTTCATCACCAACAGCTCTGAAATGCTCCTTAGAAGATTTTGCCACATAATACCATATGGTGATTATTTGGTGGTTACATGAAACTGGTGAATGGTAAGATGGATGTCTCAATCTCACTATGGTTATTCTGCAGTATTATTTTGTGCCTAATGATTGCAAAAGAAAAACTGATGAAAATTACATATATACTTTTTAACAAAGGTTTTTCTCTGTAGTAGCGGTTCAGTGATATCTCCCTTCTGACGTGAGCAGCTTTTGTTCTCAACACACCTTGTAGTAAAAAACACCACCTTAAAAATGACGCACAGGGGGAACACACAGCCAAATGTCAGTGCAGTCACGAGCTGGCCATAGAACTCTGCTGCACACACACTCCAGTCATTGGAGACTCCTCCCGGTCCATGCCTTGCCTCATGCCTAGGTGGCCTTCCGCTAGGTAGTGGGCAGGCCCTGTGTTCGTGCCCATGGAAAATGCAGGGTGCGCTGCCATGCCAGTCTCCTGCCGTGGGTTCGAGAAGGCACCTAGCCCCATGCTCAGCCCACCATTCTGACCAAAGTCAAGGGCTCCCGCAGGCAAATGGCGGAGCTGGTAGGCCTGGTTGCCATGGTTCCCAGTGGAAGAGGACGATGTAGAGGAAGAGGAGGCAGAGGAAGACAGGGAGGTCATGGACAGATGGCCATGAACCACCTCCATGGAGTCCTGTGTCGAGGAGCTGTGTGTTGGGGAGGTGTAGTGGCGTGGGCGTGGACGTGTAGCCATCATCTGCCCGTGGTGGTGATGACCATGAGAGTGGGGATGCAGGGCCTTAGGGTGCTGAGGGGGAACATGGAAGGTAGTCTCCTGAACTGGGTGGGTCTCTCCAGTGACGGACTCTGGTCCAACTCCACCTCCCCACACCAGTGGGGGTGGGTAAGGCTGTCTCGCCTGTCATTGTCAAACAAATGACATGAGTCAGAACCATTTTAAATAAACAGTGCCTGAAAACATAAATGTGCACACAGACGTTTAACACAACTGATCTTTTCAATATCATGCAGCAATGGAAGCCTTCATTTTACCACAATATGAAATCCATTTAAAAAGTTTAGAATTTAACAACAAATGGGATTTTTTATTTTTTTGCCACTCGTAAGCAATATGCCTCCATAACAAACTTTTTGTATTTTAAGAGAATTGTACTTGTCAAATTCATTGATGTTTTTCTCATTTGACATAAAACAAGTCAAATCTGTAGAACAAATGTTAGAAACCATGACAAGAGTTTGTGATAACCACTTATTTTAATTTTCCATAATCACAATAACTGCATTTGGTGTCAGATCTAACTGAGGATCATTTGAGGTAAGCTGCTGACCTGTGGACAGAGGCTGTCACCATCGATGGCAGGCATGGTCGTGCCAAAGTGTCCTCCACTGTGCAAGTGGTGATGAGTAGGGTCTGATCTTGCTCTGCCACTGGTACTCGTCCCAGATGATCCTCCTACAGTTTCAACAGAAGGATCACAAGTATATCTTTAACCACTTTATGACAAATACCAAAAAAGGATGAGCTAATATTCACTGTGGGACAAAAATATATATTTTAATGGCTCGCAACACCATGATCAACACACTATGACACCTTTAAAATGATTAAGTAATAGGATGCATTTCTTATATCACCTCAAAACTTAACCGTTAACGTTTTAATTTGTGTCATTGTCCTAGCTGCCCAGAAGTTTTGAGATCAACATTACCTGAACTAGAGGAGGTACTGGAGGTGGTTCCCGAAGACTGGGATTGCTCTAATGCGGGGCTTGTAGATACACTACTGCTTGTATTGGTCCCCTCGTCCGCAGTCTTCTTAAAGAAGCTGTGCTGCAGGGCATAGTAGGGCTGGATGCGGCTCTTAGGGTCATAGTCCAACATCCGGAGGATCAGGTCCTTGAACTTCAAGTAGTCAGCAACAGCATGGCCAGATTCCCCAGCACGTCGGCTACCTGGACCCCCTGTCTCCACACCCAGGATGGAGTGGAGCTTTCGTGAAGCTGGAGGCTTATACTGTTGGGAGTACACAGCCATTAAATAATCAAGTTGCATATCCATTCTTTGTCACTAGTATCTAATAATTTTTTCAAAACAACCACATCTAAACACTGAGCTCACCCTTTTGCCATCTTTGGTCTTCTTAACACTCCATGTACCATCTGAAAGCTTCTCAAAGAACTTCCTGGCTTTTGGGGCTAGGTCCATTATGTGATTAGGCGGGATGCCAAGAACCTCAACTATTTTGTTCATCTGGTCCACCTGGGGAGAAAAAATGTAATTCTATAATTTAGTATGTTTGGCAAAAATAAATATTTGGCATAACTTCAAATCCTTATTGTCTCTGCAGAGCCATTAGGAAATTAAGTTAGATTTTAAATAATGTTAACATTAAGTATCAGGTGAAAGCTATTGTCTTGTCAACTAAATCTCACTACACAACATAGGCAGCATTTCAGATCATTATACCTCATTGGCTCCACTAAAGAGAGGTTCTCCAGTGTGCATCTCTACCAAGATGCAACCCAAAGACCACATATCGATGGCCAGGTCATAGGGCATTCCCAGCAGCACCTCTGGAGAACGGTAGAAACGACTCTGGATATACTGGTATATCTATGCATACACAGAAAAAAAAAAAAAAAGAAGACATTTAAGATTAATTATTTACTTCCATTCCCTGAATTACATAACTTTCATTTAGACTAAACTACAACACATCTCTCCAGGACAATTTCATATACGTTCACTTTATTGCTGACGAGGAAACTGCGTAGATACCCTTTGTCCAAGTTGGCACGAGCTGCCAAAGTCCACTATTTTGATGGCACTCCTCTTAGGATTACAGAGGAGGATGTTCTCAGGCTTCAGGTCACAGTGGATGATGCTGAGCTCAGGCGTGGCCAGGAAGAGTAGTGCCGTGCATAGCTGCTGGGCAAACTTCCGGGTGAGGTTGAGTGAGACGCCACGGAAGTTGGTATTTCGGAGCAGGTCGTAGAGGTTATAAGACAGCATCTCAAACACGAGGCAGAGGTGGTTACGAAACATGAAGTGACGCTTTAGGTGAACTGTAAAAAAAAAATAAAAAAAATAAAAACTCAATTGTAAACAAGTAAGCCTTGAATTTGTTAAAATATCTTACCAGATTGGATCAAGATAAACTTCATTTTGAAATGGATGCATAGTTAAAAAGTCAATTACCAATGTAGTATTTCATCTCAGTATCATGTTTGTTCATGAGCTCCAGTAGGCGCACTTCTATCTGGGCTTGATTGAGGAAAGCTTTCTTGTTTTTGATGATCTTAATGGCAACCCATTCTTGCTCTGCTCGGTCGTATGCTTTCACAACCTAAAGACGACAAAAAGAGTAAATATGAATGTCTCCCAAACATAAATTCAAGACATTTATTCAATATGAACCATCGGTGCACATAATAAATCATAGATGAAAAACCTTAATTGGTCTAAAAAATATATATATTTTAAGGCTATCTAAATAAATAGAGCAATTCTATTTTGTTTTGTTTTTTTAATATATTAATTTATCTATAGTCAATCACATGCAATCAAATCGAGTATATGTTTTTAACATATGACTAAGCACCTGTCCAAATGATCCTTTTCCTATCAAGGAATCAATCTCATAGCGGTCCATCCACTTCTCCCCATTCTTGACGATGTAGTCATAGTTATCATCGTCATAGCCATCATTAAAGACTTTTCTCTCCTTTTTGTGACTGGAGTCTTCACCCTGACCCTGTTGGTGCCGTCGCTTCTTTTTTGCATAATACACCTGTGAATTTACAAAATAAAATTTTTTAATCTCACATAGAAGTTTGGCAGAACTTTATGAGGTATACAAAATATAAACAATTCGTCACTATGTTATGTTGTAAATAATTTACATTGTGAATTGATTTACTCATTTTAAATACAAATCAAAAGTAAATAATTCTAACTTTAATTTGCCATAGTCCACCACAAAATGTCATATTTAGTATAACACTCCCAACTCCTAAAATATTCAGGTCATAACCACTTGTGACAAAGAGAAACATCAAATATTTGAGCTATAAATTCTACCTGGCATTATAAAAATATCACCTAAAACACTTAATCAGTTATCAAAACAATAGCTGATTAACTTTCTATGAATTGGTTATGTCATTGTTACTATTTGAGGTATATTCAAAGAAAAAAAAAATCATTAAACTAACCTCATTGATGTGTTTGTATGTTTTGATAAGGTCAATGGAGAGCTTCCTCAGGGGAGCTGAAGTTGGGTCACGAAAGCACTGGGGCATGTGCCTCTGAAGTACCAAAGGTATAAAATCACATTTCATTAGAAAAAAAATAATAAAATAATAAATTTCAAAATGCACAGCAAATCAATAATTAGCAGCTTCACTTACAAGGTTATCTGGTAAGCATTACATTTTATACAATCAATTTAGCACAATATGATGTGATTAGACTGAAAGACACATTTGACAAGCAGCTACTCTGCCTAGTGACAGCAGAAAAAAGGGAAGCAGAGTTTCATATCACATTAAGCATTGCAATTCATGAAATTCTTGTAAAACCAACATGTGCAAGGGGGCAGGGTTAGTATACCTGATTGGCAGTGAGCTGTGGTGTCTGGTCGCTGTACGGTAAGACCGTAACAGATTGGTCAGTGCTTGGCTGGTGGCGGTCACTGTACTGCTGGTGCGTATGGGGCATTGGAGCAGCCATCTGAAGACCAGCAGTGTGTAAAGAAAAAGAGGGCGCAAGCCGGACGGACGAAGGTTTGCATGCTGAAGTCTCTCCTCCTGGAAGAAATGCACACTGTTAGGAGTTGCACATTAACTTAATTCAATATTACATATAACAAAGGACTAAGAGGAAAAGAGGTAATCATCTTGTTATGAATCAGATGTATTTACTCTTTTATGCGAGATATTTCTATTAAAACAATAAGAGATATTACTTACTGTACAAATATACTATGTACAGACATTAGTTGCTGTTTATTGTAACCAATAGTGATAGCCTTTACACAAAGAAGTACACATTTATCACTGATAATGGAAAATATTTGCAAAATAGAATATCAAGCATATGTATTATTTACATATATGTTGAAACAATCAGGCCCATATCTTAAAAATAAAAAAATAACATTAATTTAAGAATAATAAAAACTGTTTAGTTGGCAAAAGCAACAAGGATTAGTACATTGTTAAGATAAATGCCAGGTTAAAACATAGTGTCTTTTGTTAAGCATTTAAACTAAAACAGCTTTATCAAAAGATAACCAAAAAATAGAATACAACAGTAATAATATCAACCTTTGTGAAGAAGAAGGAGAAAAACAGCAGGTTTAACACTGAAATGGGGTGAAAATACAGCATCTCCACACTGTACAGTGAATCATCCTTCATTTTCAGCCAGAAGGAATCAAAAAATTATTAAATAGCATGTTCAGCTATCAGCATCTCTCACCAGACAACACAATTCACCAGTGCTACACAGTAACCACTATTCAGAATCCCAGCAACAGCACCTAATTAGCATAGCCTATCACCACAGAGATACAGCGTGATTTGGCAAGCCCATCAATGCACAGACCAATCACAACGCAGTATGCAAATAGCCTACTTTTGTTGCCAGGGCAGAGCTGCTCCCATTTTCCAATGAGAAAACAAGAAATAAACAAGAAATAAAATTGAACTTTGGCACACTTAGACGTTGCTTTCAACACAAGAGCCTGACAGCAAAATAGCTGCACAGCCCAAAACCTGCACTCCATCTGAGAGCGTTAGAAAGCTGACCCAGCTTTGGAAAAGCAAAAAATACACATCCACTGACAGAAATAAGAGGAACTGTAAGATGATAGAGCACAGACCAACACTGTATTTAAAAACTAAGACATGGCTTATTTTACCATCACTCTTTTAATGTATTTATAAATTTCATAAATAAATTCACCAAAATATAATTGCTTGTTTTTTTATTTTTTTATTAAATCTTTTTATTATTTTGGTTAAATACATTTAAAAAAAAATATGATGAACAAAAACTGATTTTTTAGAAATACTAATGCCCATCTTCCTGCTTGTTCTACTGTTTAAATATAACACCAAATAAAATAGAACTACTTTGAGTTTGACCTTATAATAAAAAGTTTAACTGCACAGAGTAGAATAAACATTGTTCAAACCACTCAAAATGTTTTGGCCTTTTATCTGCTTCAGAGGATCCAAAAATATTAGCATCTACATGCCAAATTAAAAAAAAGCAATATAAGCAAAAGGAAAGACCAGAAGTAAACTAGCTTCCCACCAAAGGGTTAAGACTTTAATATACAGCAGCTAACCTGGATGCATCTTCTGTAAAATTTCATATCATCCTGGGAGGAGAGTCCAGCGGCAAACCACAACCCACTACAAAGAATAAAAAACATTATTATAATTTTGCATTTTTGGTGGGATTTAACTTTATTGTGGTTCAACTTAAGTAGATAGGTCAGCAGTGCACTAAAAAGGAGATGGTACCCCAAAACTTTTTGAAAAGTCTTTTGTGGTAAATGTATGAATTTAGCAAGAATTTGAAAGCTCAAAACTTAAATTTAAAATGTTGTTTAAACTCTAAAAGATCATGGCTAATATAAAAGGTAAGCTGCTTGTGGTTAACCTGTCAAAAACAGTTTTAACCCAAGCATTCAATTTTCAAAACAGAATACATATGAAACTATTTTGAAGCTGGTGCTGAACACTCTTATCAAGATTAATACAGCTCTTGGCCTAAAAGGGACTTGCTCTCCTATCAGCATATTCATAGTTAGTGTACTTTTAAAATATATTTCATACATGGGGTGTCTTTATAAATCAAATACACTTTTAAAATAACCAACTGTTAGCCAGGACCCAGCAAGTTAAACCCATTTACTGTACAGCACTATGCAGATTGACAAAAAATTGAAGAAAATAAAAAGTTTGATCTGAGACGATTTTGCAAACAAAATAGCTAACATTTGACTAGCAATACTATAGGCTTAATTAAATGTAAAACAAAAAGAAAACAAAAAAGAAAGACAGAAAGAAATCAAACTTCCACTGGAACAATTGAAGCTATAGTATGCCAACAAGCCATTTTGCAAGCACACAAGCTTTTTAAGCTCCTTTTAACATCTCATTATCTCAATGTTCAGTACTAACATATGAACAGTTCCTTTTCTGGCTTCAGCCATTATGCCATTAACGGGCCTATTTAGGTGTAAATATAACGACAGCTAGCTTAATATTAGTAGCCGTATCATATCATAAGTGATCTTTAAAGACCTCGGGAACAAGCCTGTGTGCCATCTTCTCACGCCCAACTGATTACATCCATTCCCAAGCTAAATCAAATGTAACCCACCCAAACCATTAAAAACCTAAGGTTCATGTAAATGGACGGTTCCCGAGTAGCACCGTACTTACAGATGATAAAGTAGATCTCGTCATGGTTCAAATTCAGGAAGCATATTCAATGTTAATTTTCGTCCTTTCTTGCTACATATCGTTCGTGTGGTGGTCCAATTTCTCAAATAGATGACAAACGTATTTAGGCTCACGTTACCGTTGGCAGCCTAACTAGTTAACGTTGTCGTCGTTACCCAGAAAACTGCGGGACAGGAGAGCATATATCTCATCAGTCCAACGTTAGCTAGTGACGCTGTGTGCAGCCAGCGGGTCGTGGGGCCCATTCAGCTGGTTCGTCAACAAGTCAACGTTAACCATTAGCCAAGTTAGCCGAATTAGCTACGAGGCAAGGTTAACCTCGGTACTGTAAATTCCAAATGGTACCCCTGATATTAATATGGCTTAACACTGCACTGACAATAAATCAAATCGTGGATGTAAGCTAACACGTCTTCAATCTTACAATGACAGTGTCCAAAATAGCAGGGTTAGCAATAACGTTAACACCGTGCCAGCATGACTCTCCGTCCAATACTACATAGTCCATTGAAAATAGCTCATAGTCAGCTGGACTGCCGTTGCCCTCCAACATTAAAATCAGTCTCCTGACTTACTGACTGAAAGCAAACGTTAACGCTGGTTTCACTAAATGTTAGCTAGCCGCCACACCATAGGCAACCCAACTACCGCGTCCATCATTGTTAACCATTCACGCTGCAAAGAATATACATCTGCAAAACCCTTTACCAGACAAATAAATGCTAATATGAAAAATGGAAAGTTGGTAACTACTTACCTCTGATGGCACGATCTTCATTTAAAGTCCAATAACCTGTATGATGAGGAAACTTATCCAGCTTGAGATTCTCCCCTCCCTGCACGGTTAGCGAGTAAATCCAATCCCCGTCCTTTGGCCGACAAACTCTAAAATAACTCGCCAGTCACATCTAGTACGCACTTCATGACCTAAGCTTTGATGAGCAACATATGTGATCAAAAATGATTTACTAATGTTACTATCAGCTAATGACAAGTAACATGCTAACTAGCACGCATTACTTACCAGCTAACCTTAGCGAGGTGGCTAGCTAGTTGACAAAATGAACGCAGCTAACATTAGCTACCTGCCTTGGCTAGCCTCAAGCTAACAATTCTAGCTACCGCTAAATAAACGTTATGCAAAATCCTCATTTAACAGTGTCTTTGCAAATTTTGAGTCGGTCACTTCGATAAGTGCGACAATGCGGTTACATCCAAAGCATTTTAATCACGAAACAGAAGCCGTGTCCTCTGATAATTTTGGTTAGGAATTTTGTGTCAATTTTCACAAAATGGCGCGCGGTCCAAACCTGCGCAGTGAACCGGCCCGGTGGACCAGAGACACGGACAACTGAGTTAGTGCGGCGCCGCCTAATTATTTTAACTATGTTAAAACGTCGGCCCCTTTATCTTCTTAATCCGATCCACTATGCGCATTTCGATATCCAAAAACGTCAAACATATATCCACTGACAGCATTATTCCGGCGGGAAGGGAGAACATTTGAAAAGACTGAGCTGGGAAAAAAAACCCTCCTGACAAAATGGCGATGCTCTAGCTTGTTGCCATGGCAACTGTCACTCAAAAAAGAAAAAAAAAGAAAAGAAAGAAAGAAAATACCCGGATGTACCAATGACGAATAAAACAGAACTGGCCAGAGTTACAGGACACACATAGCTCCAGTGGAGTCTATAACTGTCTTTTTAACCGTGTTTAGACTGTTGCTACCAAACGGTAGTTTTAAATGGCTAACTGTTCTCATTCTCAAAACATTATACCTTAGAAATTCTGTAAATTCTGTCCCTAGCTTTATGAAACATTTATTCTCTCCCAGTATGTATCTTTACTCAACTAAGCCATTTAAACAACTACTACAACAACAATAATAATAATAATAATAAGTTCTTAACGCCACGCCATTTGAGGAAAATCTGTGTCAGGTTGGAAAAGAAACAAAAAAAAGAAGAAAAAAGATACAGGTGTAACATGGAATTCTCCTTGGTTAATTGACAAAAAGTCAGAGATATGATTTGTTAGTGTTACATATACGAGCTGTCCAGACAGAGAAGTTTAAGCCGAGGAAGGGTTCAACATTCTACTAAAGCCTGTGACAAAACAGCGTAGCAATTTCAGAGGAATGTTGTTGGTGGAAAACTTGCAAATTGCTTGATAGTTTTAATCATCAGATTCAGAAAATCCTGAGAAATCTCTTTACACATGGACAAGGTCGAAAATGGGTACTGAATGTTGGCATTTCTCTCAAAGAAGTCATGGTTTGTGTTGTGAAATCCACTGCACATGCTCAGGAACACCTGGATCCGCAAATGCAAATTAAAACTCTAAAAAACAAACAAAAAAACAAAACACACAAATAAGATCCTAAAAGGCTGCCACCTTCCCTTTATAGGTCTGAGCTCTATTAAAACTCATTGAAGTACAGTGGATATTTGTCCTGTAGGCTGATGTTATAATTATTTTTTAAAAATCATTTTAAAGATCACAGGACTCACAATGGTGTCATCAGCTGTCCTCATTGAGCTGAGTCACTGCACATTACCATTTTGTCAAACCAGGAGGAGTAGCTTCTCTTATTGTTCAATAATAGTGATTTCCTTTATTTTCTTTTTCTTTCTTTAAGAGAAAACAAATTTATGGGAAATATTAAAAGGAGCATGTTGCCCACTCATTGATCCAATGCATGATTAGTGGGCATTCTTAGATGTACTATATATTTACAAAGAACACTTTCTTTCAGCTAAATGGTTTTATATATGAGAACATAATAAAAACTAATCTTGCCCTTACCAAGTCTTAAAAATTTGAATTAATACAACCTCATATGAATACACATGACATATTTCTTTGTGTCATTATTTATTAAACAGTCTAGGCCAAAATGCAGAACTAGTGCGGAAAAAGTAAACGCACCCCAAAATTTTGTAGCTTGCAGAATCATCTTTAGCAGCAATCACTTTAAGTAATCATTATCTGAATGACATTCTAAGTTTCTCACATCAACTGAAAGAGTTTTAATTAATTTGTTTATTTCTTTTTAGAGCTTTTCTTCTGTTAACTAGTGGTTGCAAGCATTTGTTTTTGTACAGCTCTCTTCAGGTGCCAACACAGCATTTTAAGTTAGTTAGATCTTATTCATTGCATGTTTTATTTTTCAGCCATTCTTCTGTAGATCTGCTGCTGTGGTTATGATCATTCTTCTGTTGCATGACCCTGTTCCAGTAAATTGTAGCTGTCAAACAGACAACATCGCATTTTACTTTAGAATACTTTTGATATACAGAGGAGATCATTGTGGACTCAATTACTCCAAGGTACAGGCCCTGTGGCTGCAAAACAAACCCAAATCATCACCCCTCTACCACTGTGCTTGACTGTTGCATCTGTTTGATCAGATGCTGTGTTTTTTGTTTTTCACCAAACATGCTGCTGTGCATTGTGTCCAAACATCTCTTCATTGGCCTCATTTGTCTTCCAGGAGATTGTTCCAGAGGAGAATCATTGTCGTTTTCTAAGATGCAGCTTTACAAACCTAAACTCTCCTCCTGGGAAGGCTGACAGCTGTCTTGAATGTTTTCCACTTAAGAATAATCTTCTTCCCAAATTGATGGGCAACAAGTTTTTTTCTCTAAGATCATCTAAGATGTCTTTCCTCCTTGGTATTGATACAGTTTTTCTCAATTACTTTGTCTCATTTCTTGAAACAGATTGGACATTCTCAACACTACCGCACCAAAATAACCTGGATGGTTCAGCACAACAGCATGGTTCACTTGCAAAAGCTCATATCTCTCCCAAAACAAATCACTCGTGTCAAAATGAAGTTCCTTTCTCATACAAATAGTCAGTATCCCCAAAATGCATTGCTCTTTAGCATTGTGTAAGTACTGCAAGTCAAAATGTTTAGATGTTTTGTCACAATGGCAGAGGACCATTGAAATATCCCTCATGTCCACCTCTCAGTCTTAACCCAGTCCTTCATTGACAATGGTTACTGTACTCATTTTTTGTCTATCTAACAGAATACAATTGTTTGTATAATTGAAAAGGGAAAAAAATAGGATTTTACAGTAAGAATAGCCTCCAAGATTGCACATCCCACATTGCACTCATACTGTAACCCTTATTATTCACACACATAAAGTAACCTCCACACACCAGAGTAAAAAGAACATGTATATAGCATAATATACTGAAATATAAACATATACACAAAAAACAATAAAATCAATATGCAGCCTACAGTGCTGTAAGTTCTAGTTTCACTTGACTGTCAATTCCTGTAATCAGTTTATCAAATGTTCCAA
>JBBBVU010000009.1:14427210-14444761 GCA_037177055.1 Atherinosoma microstoma | reverse complement strand
TTTATTATGTCTGGTCAAAGCTGCTGGGAATCTTAATTTCTCTTTGGAGATTAATAAAGTATCTATCTATCTATCTACTTAAATTAACTTACTTTCCACCTCTTTAAGAGGGGAAGTTTATGTTAACATGACATTTCTCATGACATGCAAAAAAAACACTTTTGCAAAGATAGGATATTCAGATTGTTGACACAAATATATGTCTCTTGGAGCTATTTCCTCCACAAATATGGAAAATATTAAAAACTTTCATATTTGAGCACCTTTTGCAGAAATGTTATACCAAATATGTAACTCTTCAAAATGCATGATTTATTTTTGAATGTATATTTTACAAAACTTTTACAGTTTTGTAAAATTACATTCCTAAATTATTTGGTGAATGTATACAATAAAAAAGACCCCAAGTGTTTGTTCCTGAAAACTATGACAAATTCAGCAGACATAATTTTCCAAATGTACATTTTATTTTAAACAAAAGTACAAAAACAAACATCAGTTATTTACAATACTTGCATGGCAATGTGTTCACTTTCTTTGGTCATTCTTCCAATTTGATGTTTTTTTATTTGTTTTCTTTTTCACAAGGTAGGCAACAAACAGCAGATTGTAGGTCTGAGTTTATCACATGCTGGATATATTATTCAATCAGACGTGGAGCAAACTACTGATGACTGAACTTAGTAACATTTTTGTAATGTTTGCAAGCAATTTATCACAAGTTTAAATCCAAGATATAAGTTATCTGACAGTCATTGAATTTGCCTTAATCATGTACAATATAAATAGCAAAAAAAGAAAATTAAATTCACACACTTCACAACTACATCCTGGTCTTTTTTTTTATTGTATTTTTTCATTTTTCAATTTAGCAATTGCTCTTAATGGACCAAAATTGTGACATGTACAGCTGCAGGTATTCCATTGTATTCTACAGAAGTTTGACATGAAACATGAATCCTATTTCACATCACAAACTGAAGCAGTTACAGGTAGATTTTTTAAAAGAAGGCAAACATATAAAGGCTACTTTGAGACACACATCTTGTTCACTCTGCGTTCTTGATTACAAAGTGATGCCATGGCTACATGATAAACAATCATTCCTCAACACTGATGGAGCACAATGATTATATCAGTCTTATAATCAGACAAAGTAAAATATCCTCTCATTACTGAATGGTCAAATATGTTTTCATGGGAGAAGCATGACAATAAACCTAATGTAAAACGTGCAGCGAAACTAAAATGAGTTGAATGATGCTGTACATTTTCCCAATCATCTACCTGCTTGTGTTGTGCAGTGGTTATGTCAGATGTACTCTTAAGAACAATGCAAAAGCAAAATGAACTGTCATTTTATTTCCTGATTACATTCAAAGACCAAAAAAAGAAGGACAAAAAGTAAGGTAAAAAAACTGCAACATTTCACTTATTTCCTGCAATGCAAAATGAAAACCGTATCACCATCTATAACTAATGCTGAGTATTACAATATACCCTAAGCCCTTTCAGGAAGTTCACCTCAATTTCAAATTGCTTTCCACCAAGTCAAAAAAACTAAAATCAATGCACGAATAAACAGATTTACTACTACTGCATACTGATGTTGAAGGCAGAGGTGGCTTGACAAAATGGAATGAAACTAAAAAGCCATGGTGGTAATTTCCAATGGTCCCTGTTATTTCCTCAAGAGCCAAAGAGCCAAACACAGACTAATGCAGATTTACTCATCTTTACAGCAAAGGCAACTGGTCAAGTAGTTACTTGCATCAACTAAGAAACAAAGAAGCAATAAAACAAAAAGGAAAATCTGCATTTTCTCACTTTTTCCTAATAGCAGACCAGTTTACACATGTATCAGTAGTGCAGACGAGTTATGTATCATACAGTATCCATTCATTTTTTTGTTTTTTTGAAGGGTTGAAGTGTTGATGGGCGCAGGAAGGGATGTCTGGATATGCGTTTTGTAAAAGTGTCCCTGAAACCAAATCCAAGCTGTCTTCACCCCAAAGTACACTTTTTTTTTTTTTTCCCCAAGACAGAGGTAAAGAGAAATGTGCAAAGGTTTTATGTTCTCACTGGAAAGAAAAGAAAAGAAAAATCAAAACAATGTTATCTGAAAAATTTACATTTATTTAATCCTTACATCAGTACATGTTGGGTGGGTTTTGCTCACTACCTTTCACTTCCCCAGTTCAAGAATGGTTGTCATTTCTTTACACCTCGGCTTTTTGACTGTTTTCATCCACTTTCTCCTCCAGTTTTTTCTCCTCCTCAGAAGATCCGTTCTCTTTCTCACCAGTCTTCCAGCTTCCTTGCCTGTCAGGATTCAAACTTTGTTACATGATGTTCTCATAACTTTCCCCTCGACTATATGTTTATAAAATGCCAAACTTTTCATAAAATGTTAATGAGAGAACTAGAAGACTGCGCTGGGTTTGGGATCCTGTGGGAATTTAGCAAGAACAGGAGCTTTTCAAATTGCTGCAGATGGGAGCAAGCAGCCAAAAAAACATAAAACACACAAACATGTTATACTGACAACAGTCATTCTGGCTGTAACCACACAGATGGAGTCAAGAAATGAAGTGAGAAAAATTATTCGACAGATAAAGTAGTAGTATTCTAGCAAATATGTGCTTATGATCAAACAAGAGGAGACCGCAAGAGACAGTGATTTTTAATTTAATTATTTTCTTATCGTGTGAAGAAAAAAAAAATTCACAAAAAGATATGAGGCTAGATACAACAGCTTATCAGCTTAGCTTAGTTTAGCATGTAAACCGAATCAAATTGTATCTAGCCTCATAAATACAACAGAAATATCTTTCTTACATCTGGGCTTTTGTTACCTTTGAAGTTCAGTAATTAACTTTTTAGCACTTACTGCAAAGAACAAGACCCACTATTTGAGAACTTGCTTGTTGTTTCCAATTTTTGTGCTAAGCTAAGCTAACAGTCTCAGACTTCAATGAGCTGGTAATTTTTTCTTCCAGTTCTCAGCTAGGAACATAAGAATATTTGCCCAAAAGTCAAACTATTACATTTGCATCACAGATGTTTTCATTTCTGGGCAGTGTTAGGATAAAATAATTGGTATCCTACATATATAGAAAAGCTAACAGATTAACAATTTGATTTATACAGGAAGTAAGTCTAATTCAATTGGAAAAATTGTGTAGCTTTTTGTTTGTTTGTTTGTTTGTTTTGTCAAGAGACAAGCTTGATAGCTTCCTGCTGACTTAATGATTATCTTTCAGAACTGAATAATTTTTTTTCAAGTAAATGAAATCTAAATAAATTAAATAGAATCTGAATAATAATGGAAAGTGGAAATGACATGGGAAGTTTGAACAAGCTGGGAACTTGCTTCCTCCCTCCCCAACCCCCAAACATTGTGTGTATAATAAGAGGATTCCCGACTGGATAGTTGACACAGTAAAGTTGATCTTAAGTGTTAATGACTGAAAGTGAGGAAGAAAGTAAGAAAAGTAATCACCATATTATCTTAGTTTGCTACTGGAAAAAGTGAATTTATAAATTCAAGAATCATATGAAAGGTAGGACAATTATTATATAACATTTACAGAAAGGTTCAAATGGATTTCTTACTTGGATTTCTTCATGTAAACCCAATATGCCAGACCTATAACCAGAGTGGCAACGAGGAGGCCGACCACAACTCCAACTACCAGTTTGGTTTGGTCATTGTCATCAGACGAGTCTGCAACCAGGACAAAACAGAAATATGAGAGACATGTTTCGCTTCTCTGCATGAAAATCCAGGCTCAATGTATGTAGGAAGACCCAAAATATCAATGTGCTATAAATGCATTGATGAATGGAGACATCTGCATTGTGCATGATTATGAATTATTGATTTGGATTTTAATGACAGGCATCCAGTTTCACTTCATCAGCCAATGGGACCAGAATAATGTTGACATCTTGTCAGGATGCTGGCAGCTTCATTCCTCTTATTCATTCATTAAAAAAACATATACTGGCTTCAACTGATTCACTAGTGATGTTAGAGATAAATATTTTATAAAGAGTCTTATTCTTGTGAGCAACATCTGATTTTCCCAAAATCTTCACTTATACCCCTCCCACAGTTTCCAACAAGCCAGAAGACTGCTACAACTTACCTTGTTTATCGATTATCACCTCCTTATTTACTGAAATCAGATATAAAATAAAATTAACGTCCAACTGAAAAGGGAAAAAAGGTTTGTCGGACAGAAAATTTACTACTCTACGTTTAATCTAGGTTTGCATGCAAAGAAGGAACAGACTGAATCCAGCATCCCAACATCCAGAAACCGAGCGAGGTGGAAAACTGATGTGAGCAAGAAGCAGCACAAGATGGTATAAACACTGCACAATTTTACACAACAATGTGGAGTCAGTGCATGCATGAGTTACATTTGACAGAAATAGTGAAGGTACATAGTGTGATCTAAATAGGCACAACACCAATAAAACACATCTTCAATTCACTTCTTTATGACTTGTATTCTCTACGGCACAAAGTAAACAATTTGGCTGAATATACAGTGTTCATGTCAGCCCTGAATGTAACTCCTTGAATGAATAATTCAAAAAATAATGTGGTGATTTCATTAAAAAAACATCTAAACATTATGTTATGTCAGCATGCAAACAGAGAGAGTTAGTGGGTAAAGTAGGAAACGATTTAAAAAGACAGATTCCCGAGGAAGGCTTTTGGAAAAGTAGAAAGCAGATAGGTGTGAGAGGATTATGCTACCACTTTGTACTTACAAGAAGACACAACTATATATTTGGTATCAGTGCCAAACTCATTGGAAACTGTACAAGAGACAGTTAGGTTTGTGGAGGGCACAACTGTGATCTTCTGTGTTATCTTGCCATTGGTGAAGGCACTGTCAGACTGTGCAATAAGAGAAAAAGAAACACAAGGGTTACACATCTTTTTGCACCACTAGGCGGCAATGTTGGACAGATAAGTGACTCAGCTTTTCTATGACAAAGGAACAACTTGTGCCTGTGGGATGTAGATTCCACAGTCTCAGAGGAAAACCCCAGACACAAAGACAAACTGCCAACACCCCTCTCACATCCTCTACATATACTGGCGGATATAGCAATTTAGTAAATCAAAGTAATGAGCCTGTGTTCCAGCTTTACATTACTTTATCCCACTAAACAGCTTTAAGGGATATAGTTAAAGGAAATAAACATTATTCTAACTGCAGCAATGTGTCCTTTAAGTGAAAGAGTTCTGTGCACCTTTAAAATCAATAAATTAATGTACACACCTTCTGGGTTTAAGGACATTTTTGTAGTTAGAGAGCTGAAAAGAATCCTGTGCACACCCTGAGGCTCATATGTAATTTACACTGCTTCTCTGAGAGGCTCACCTACTGACGTGCACACTGGTGCACTGTAGAAACAGGGGAAAAACACTTTGCTATTAAAAATCTGGTGTAAAATGCGGTTTACACATAGATGAAAATGAGATCTACTCTCTCTAAATAGTGGGTGCAATCACCTGGAAACGTTAGGTACAGATACGTTTGGGAAAATAATGGAACAAAAGCATCCTTGAGCAAAAACAACTGATTCATGACACTCCAACAGACTGCTTTTGTTTAATCTTACAAAGATATCCTTGCAGTTAGAGTTTCTCCACCACGTAAGGCTACTACAGCTTCATCTTAAATGTAATTGCCGAATTCATAGCAGATGTTGGTTTTTTTTTTTTGACAGCTATACGTTATCTACTGCATGCATTGTCTATTTTTACTGTAGAGGCTGTGGTTTAAAGATGTGTCTGCAGTTGTTCCTTCATAACAAACCTGTTGCTATCTGACATAGAAACACCACTGTCAGAGAGAATTGCTATGACAACCAGTATTGATTCACCAACAAAAGTATAAATCTTTAAAAGCAGAAAGGGACAGAAACATTAAAAGCATTCTGAGTATTGAAAGACTTAACAATTTCTTTCCAGACTCAAGGTAATCGGAAGGAGGGGCTTGAAGAAAAGATGGGATGCCACTTGTTAAAGCTGATATCAGCCTTGTTATTTCAATAAATAAACTTTTTGACCTAACTGTGCTAGAAGTTAACAAACACATAGGGGAGGAAGTGTTCCTCAGAATCTACTTCTGAGAAATCGGCTTGTCTGGGTTGCAGCTGTCCAAGATGTCAATGATGATAAAACTGCACTGTTCAGTTACTGTAATTAAACATAAGTTCCAGGAGTGCAAGGGCTTATTCAAACAAAGAAGAGTCAGCACAAACTTTGAGAACAACACTGTCATCTTTACTGTTATTGATGTCAACGAGTAAAATGTGGAGATTTTATTTGTAAAATGACAAATATTAGGGTGATTAAAAAAAGGATATTTATGTTCAGTATTCTTTGGAAATGGCCTTTGCACTGATTTCCTTTCATTTATATCCTTTCAATGCTGCAGTTCTTTTTTTGGCTAGCGCTGTATTCTAACTGTGTGCTTACACACAAGAGGTTTGCCAGAATGATTTAACAACAAATTCAACTTTACTGCTGGTAAACTGCTTGAAAACCAGCAAACTAACAGCTCTAAGGTCATTTGTCCGACAGTGAGATAAAACATATCGCATATTGTGGCCGTTTCAAATAGAGCCACAAAGTGTGTGCTGGATGGACTAAAACTCAGAACTAACAGTCAGGAAATACAGGCCATGAAAATTCTATATTTGGATTCCAGTTTTATTTTCCTTTGCTGTTGGGTTAGGTTGACACACCAAAACCCACCTGGTAAGGGAATGAAAAGATCATGGTGTGAGCTTTTTCTACTTTGCTTATACCATGTTAGAAAGCTCCAGAATTCACCACAATCTGGTTATTTTTGAAAAATACAAACAAAATAAAAAGGGGAAAAAAAGGAAAGGAAATCACAACGCACCTGTTGTGTGTTTGTTTTTACATTATTACTGTGTTAAATGAAAAAAAAAAGAGAAACTACCAGAGACACTTCAAACTAACTGCTTATATAATAACATTTGGCATTCAGCATTAATGCAGACTGAATTGTATCAGTGGTATCTCTTCAGAACAAACTGCATTAAACTGCCCTGGAAATCTCAGGAAAAAAACATGTAAAAAGCCAAGCATTTTTGCCTTTTATCGAATCTGGCTGCTGGCTCCCTGTCATTCTTTTTAACCTTTAATAAAAGTCAGGAGCAAAATATGTTTTAATACTTGATTTAATGCGATAACATCTCTTCTTCCAAGACTGTCTGAAGCCTGAAAGAATTTGAAGACATTTTTTAAAAAGAGAGTGAAAAAAAAAGTAAACTTCTATGAATAAATGTATGTGCACTTGTATAAAATTGATATATACGACCCTCAGAAATTGCTACAATTATACAGGAGGGAATTTCATGTAATCCTGATAAGGGCTGAGTTTTAGGTATGTGAGTGTGCATACCAAAGTGCCATTGATGTTCCAGGAAACAGCTGGTTGTGGGGAACCTTCAGCCTCACAAATTAAGACTTGGTGTTGGCCGTCGTCACCGTTCTGTTGCAACAGCTGCCTGATAACTGGGATACCTGCAACAGCACGAAACTTGTCAGCTACATCTGAATTAAAAGATGAATGGTCATGGTCGTATTTCATTCAAGATAGAAACACAATGGAATGCTCCACTTCTGACTACTTTATTGACATCAAAGTGACATTTTGAGCAAAACAGCTCTTGGTCATATAGTTAGAATAAACAACACCATGTCTGTTTATCTTGGTAAAATAAAGTAGTTATGTTTCTATTTTTTCTTTTTTGGTCAAAATTCACTGTGTTTAGTGTGAATTTCATTTATGGGCAGTCCTTAAATGACAGAGGTTGGTTGATTTTCAGTTATGCAGGTGGCAACTGGACTTATTTTCTTGGTCATTTCAGACATTTCGCCATTTAATTTCATCCAAAAGGCATCTGAAGTTCTAACTGACTCGAGTGAATATGTCGGTGGGTTGTGAATGTCCCAACAACAGCTTATAAGCCTGAAACCGCTCAGTTACAACTGAAGACGTCCTCTGGATGAAAGGAGAAACATGTCCAACAACCAAAAACAGAAAAAGTTGCCGTCTATTCAAGCACTTAGGAGTATTTTGAAAAGTATGAGCATTTGCTGCCTCACTCTTTTGTCTTTTGTTAAAGATGGAGCTAGAGGCTGGATGCGAGGAGAAACAGTCAACACAGCTCCGCCCAAAGACAGAAAACTCCTTTCCAGTGATATCTATGTTGTTTAATCTGTGCAGAAAAACATGTAAGAAAAAAAACAAGTTGTGGCGGTGAATAACTATCTGGATTCTCCGATGATTTGCCTGGCAGCTTCTGTAAAACCACAAGTTGTTTTTATGCTTTGATTTCTGCGTGAATCAAACAAACACGATATAACTAATTTGTGAGCTTTACAGCTATTTCGAAGTTTCTTTTTATGCAACTTTTCCCTCTGTCTCCAGCGTCAAGCTGAGCAAACCGGCTACTGGCTGGAGCCTCATGTTTGCTCTTCATACATGAGAGAGAGCGGGATAAATCCTTTCATCCAACACTGAGCAACAAAGAATTCCCTCTAAACCGTTACCTTCAACAACCAGCTCAAAAGATGCCTTTCGGCTGAGGGGCTCCATTGTCACTTCGCACTCATAGACACCAGAGTCTAAGAAAGTCAGCTTGGCAAACTTGGGCTCTGCGTCCAGTTTACCGTTATCCTGGATCAAATGAACAGCACATTAGCACTTCTAATTAAAAGAACAAACATATATTCATTGATTTATACTTCGCTCTATAAAAGATGGCTTTTACCTTTGTCCAGGAGACCTTTGATTTTGCAGAAGAATCAATCTGTAGGGTTACATCCAAGGCGTTGCCGGCAAGCGTGACGATGCTCCCAGAGGGGCTTAAATTGATGTCTAAGTCTAAAAAGAAGAGATGGTGATAAAAAAGATGGTTCACAGGTTTGATGAGGGTTAAAGCATTCCTGTTGTTAACCATACAACTTGTCACTTGGCTCACAGGCCTGCAGATGCAGCTTGTTAGAAGGAGTGCAGTTGATACAAAACATTTCTCCACAAATCACAAGAGGACAGTCTGGCAAAGAGAGATATTAGGACTTCCTTTTCTCTCTCAAACATTTTCTTGCTCTCATTGTGACAAGAAAGATAAGTCTGCAGGCAGTGAGGGAAATTAAAATGACAACAATGAAGGCGTGTGGTGAAATTGCAGTATTTATTTATTTTTTCCTTACAGTTGACTGTGATGTTCTTGGTTGCTTCCATTGAAGGGTCATCAGTTAGAGAGCATTTGTATTCACCAGTGGTGTTGCGTGAGACATTCATGATGGTGTACGTGTTTGCATTTTCAACTTTCATCAATTCTCCCTGCAAAGGACACAGGATCAAACAACTGCAGGTTAGCTGTTTTATAATGCTGCACATGCTATATATTGTTTAATATATAGCTCTAATAAGCATAAAAGGAAGGAATTTCTGGGTAAGTGAGGAGATTTCGAGTGGTACCTTAAAGTGAAAGTTGAAGCTGGTTGGTGCTGGGTTACCATCTGCCACACACTTGAGAGTCATGTTGTCTCCTTCTACAAGAGGCGACTGAGCGATGACCTGAAGGGCGATGTTCTCTGTGGAGTCTGTGCAGAAAATAGGGAACAAAAAAAAAAGTCTAAGAAGCGATATAGGTGAGGGTGTAACAACTGGAGCGTGTTCCCCAACAGCTGACTGACCCACTGTGTCAGTACGCTACAGAGAGCTCTATCTTTGTGCCTCAAAATTGGCTATGACCAACCTCAAACTGCAGCTGAGGAGATGGCTGAATTGCTGTTATAATCTGAGGCACTCAACCAAACAATCCTTTCAAAACCCAATGTTTCTGCTCCATCTGAAGTGAACTCTTTACAGAATTTCTTGAAAGAAACTGTTCCAGCACTGATAAATCCCACTTTGGATTACACTGCGCAGGTAGCTTCAATATTTAATGCCGCATTCTGCAGAAATTCCACCACAAAGTTTCAGAATTCCCAATTATTGTATTTTTTTAAACTCTCACCATCGAATTGTAATTGTGTCTCTCCTGGCAAAAGCTGCAAAGACAGTTTGTTGGTCCTTTGATGGGTCAGAAGTGGCTGCTGTGTGCTGTGATGTTGAAACAGCTCAACATCAACTGAGTAGCCAGACAAGCGTTCCTTCAATCTGGAAGCCCATCAGTTTAAAACAAATGACCGTGCCTGTGGGGGCATCAGTCAATATCCTGGGCCTCCGGTGTAACCAGCGGATATCTGGATAACGGATATGTGGGCCAAGACCCCCTTCTCTGTGCACTAGTCTCTTTTTGTTTCAATGTGGATGCATTTTTAAAAAAAGCAATAAAACTGAATCATTGCCAGACTAAATCAATGGGTTTGTCTGTATTGCTGCAATACAATCTTCTTTTTCCACTTCATAAAAAGTGTTTTCATGTATGTAACAAAATGTGATTGCCGAACAGACTACCAACAGAAACTATTAAGATTACTGTACCAAGAATCTTTTAGATTAGAGTTCCTGTGCTCTGACCATATTATACCATATACATTATCAAATGTTCTAATTAGGCAGCTTATGACATACCATAAATATAAATCACATCAGCAGCAACATAACCCCTTTAATGTTTAAATCTTACAAAAATAAATTAGCTCCACAGTTTCAATTACATACGTTTGCAATGATCATGCAAAGCAAGAGAGATTCTTAAACAGATCAACCTGCAGTTTAACAATATGTAAACTGGAACTTTATTATAGCTCTTGTAAGAATCCTAGTTTTGTTCTGCCCCCATTGCAGTGAGTGAGGATAGAGGTAGTTCTTAGTAGGGACATCACAATCTGGTCTCAAGTATCAGACTAGGCTCCAGATCAAGGCACTTTTTGAATGAATCAGTATGAGGTTCACAGAGCACACTCGAGCTCTCAGCTTCTGTTATTTTATGTCCCCTGAAAATTCAGAATTAATGATTAGCACAAGGCTATTTAGCACATCAACACAGATGGACACTGCGACTCACCAATATAATTAAATCAGTAATGACGGGATAGTTTGAGACCATGTACCAGTAAAGCAGGTGTAGAAGCAGCCCACCATGCAATGTTCAATGTCATCATAGCACAAAATGTTGTATCATCATGGAGAAATCATTTTATATTATATATCATATATAGTTTAAGTTTGTATTTCCTATCTAACACATCACAGTTTTACTTCTGCGATGTTAAAGAAGTAGTTAGTTAAATTGTATTAGTTGAATAAATATAATTTATTATTAGTTGAATTTATGCATGGCTATTTTCTTTCTTTTTCAATAAGCCTGACCAGAATCAGAAACATGAAAAAAAAATCTTGAATGCAACATTCCCGGTTCTTAGTTTTTTTCTGTAAGGTTTTATCATAGGAAGTGTCTTTCTGATTTTGAAAATGGTTCCACAAAGGAAAAGAAAAGGAGTTTGCCCGAAGCTTATATCAGTAGTAGACATCTGGTGAGCAGAACTACCCCTTGAGGCTACATAACTCTCAAAGGAACTCCACAAACAGTTACTATCACAGAGTCCCCAGAATTGTTTGGTCCAAAAGAGCAAAGGATAGCCTTGGGTGTCAACTTTTTATATTTTCAACAAATAGTGCTACGGACAAACTTGCACAAATATAGAAAAAGTTCATCATTTCCAGCCTACCAAATGTTGTGAGATAAAAGTGCCGAATGAGCAACATCTTTACTTGGGGAAAAAAGGGACATCTTAACGCTTAGCAAATGTAAATATGAAGCAACAGTAGGAAACCATTTCTTCAGTTTAGCTTGGCAAAGAGAGAGAACATGGATAACAAAGCTGCCTTGCAACACCTCTCAAGCACATTTGTTAGCTTAAAAAGAGCAAGCAGGTGTTGGGCAAGTCTCAGTTAGCTGTTTAAACAAACCATCTGCTGGCTGTAACATATTTAACAGACAGAAATAAGGGGTATCATTCCTCTTAATTAATATACCAAGGAGGCAAAACATGTTTACAATAACATCAAACTACTTTTTTGAGAAAGCTTAGCATGATTGTAGTGTGAAAACAAGTTTTAGAAGCATCCTGCTAACACACAGAAGAAAAAAATCATGCTCTGCAAGAGTATTGTCAGTATTGACTTCGCTTAGTTTTGGATTTGAGGAGCAATTGTTACAGGTGCTCTGAGAGCAGCTCATCTGCAAACAACACAAAGTGTGTTGAGTTACTCACACGTGACGGTCATGGTCACTGGAGAGGACACTATCGGTACATCCAAAGCGTCACGAGTGCTGCAAGTGAACTCTGCGTCAGTGTCTTCCTTCTCGGCAGAATACTTCAGTGTGGATGTTGTGGTAGACAGGCCAGTAGCAGGGTCTTTCGCCACAGAGTCTATGATGGAAATCCCTAGACACAAAACAAACAAGCACTGCCTGAAAACCCTAACAAAGAAAAAAAATCCAATGACCAGAAACACTGCACACACCCCGTCAGCAAGAGGTGCACAATTCAGAGCTGCAGAATGTTTCACACTGAGTGTCATACAGAAGATGAAAAACATCTGCATATTCATAAACATCCAAATCTGTTCATATTTATCAACATGAAACATAAGGAATTTATACCTTTCTGGTCCTTTTCCAAAGGTTTTTTATTCTTCAACCATGTGATGCTTGCAGCTGGATTTGCATCTCGTGCAACACATGTTCCCAGCTGCAGAACAACAACAGCAAAAAAAAAGAAAAGAAAAGAAAAAGAGAAAATAATTAAGAAGCACTAAAAGAGACTAAACAAATGCACTCAAATGTCTGTATTTCATGACTTTTTTTTGAATGACCAAACACATGAACAAATTAGTTTTTCTAGTGCCTACACAACATTTGAGGAGTACAGAGTTTTCTGCCCAAATGAAATGAAATGCCCAAAGCATTTCTAAAGCCCCTCCAATCCTCTGAGTATTCTAATTGCAGTAGGGGGGGGAAGAATTTCTGCTCTTTATGAATTCATGAGCATCACTTCAAAGAACTCATTACTGTAGTAACATGCATGGTCTCTGTTATAAGCCTCAAGATAACTGAGTGCAAGTCAGGGATTTCCCTTGATGAGTTGCTGCTTAAAATAAGGTAGGCATGAGCAACATTTAGCATTAAAAACTCCACCTCAGTGAGTTTGCCAATCTCCAGTTCCTTTGCTTTTTCAGATATCTCCAGGTCTGCAGGCGGTTCTGTAAAACATAAAGAATGTGTTAATGAACAGTTTTCAGGGGAGGCAAGGCTGCTGCTCCTGTCAGTTATAGTGACACTTTAAAGAGGGTATATTATCCGTTTTTTTTGTCAGGTTTTACACCGCTGTGTTCTATAGGATTTGTGTGTGTAAAGGCTGCAAGCCTAATGTCCACAACAAAGGGAGTTATTCTCTCCTACAAAAAGACAAGTAATTCATGAACTGTCTGAAATGCTTTTAAAAAAAATTTTTCCCCATCACATTATAACATATTTACAATTTGCATTGGGCCTGCCTATTATAGTCAATAAGCTAACCAGTCAATGCACATATGGCTTGACAAGGGATGCTGTAGCAGTGTTCTTTATGGAAAAAAAAACTTGTGTTTTTTTTAAAGATTTGTACAATTGTTCTGGTACACCCTAATCAGATCAAGAACCTGTAAATGAGTGTTTAAAACATCAAAAATACAACTACAGATATCAACATGAATGGAAAAAAGCAAAACCTATGATGTACAAAAGACACCTAGGAAGTATGAATCACAAATCAACAACTGAGATCCTATGTGAACTAGCCACATTTAGTACATCTCGATGGAACACAAGGCACCATGGTGTCCAATCTGACCCGGAGCCAACAAAAGAAGAAAAAGAAGCAGTAGCAAATTAACAAACAGCATAGGAAGCACAAGAGAGTTGAAATTAGTGACAACCAGTGTAATTACAACAATGTCTGAAGCTCCTGGCAAGCCAACATTGCCTTTGCCATTCCTCCTTTTCACAAAGAAACCATGTTCAGCAGCAAAGATATAAAATAGCCCCCCCCACACAAAAAAGAAGGAAATCCTGGTGTTGCTTTTCTTAGCTGAAAACAGCCTTTGGGAAGTAAAGGACTGTTAAATAAAAAGCTTGCATTGTTAACATTGTGGATGCAGCTTATATTGTAGCAATAATTGTTCTTGGCTGAGTCCACAATGGCAGTTTGTTGTGTGTAAGCAAGCACACACTGGTGCCGTGCTGACTGATCTGCCTGTGTGGTATGTCAGAATGCAAAAGAGGAGAGGCGGTGTGTTAGAGAGGACATTTCTGCGACTATACGGTGAAATCCATATGTGAAAAGTGCTGCAGTGTTTATATGTTTGCAACCATGTTTGTCTGAAAACAGAGCTAATGGTATAATGTAAACTGTACATGTGTAAATGCTCTTGAATGCAACACAATACCAGAACATGCTGTGACAAAAACACACACGGCAAATCTGTGAAGCTTTGTCCACATAAACAGCAGTTCTTACGACTAGCTAGTCTCTAAAATGTTAAAACTCGGAGGGATGGACCAACAGTAAAGTCGAGATGTAAGATTGATGCCTATATGTGACAGAGGAATTCAATTTGACCTTAGACTTGTGTGATAAACAGCTGGCACGTCATTAAGTTGTGTTATGCAATGTTTTTAACAGTTAAACACAAGACTCTTGAGTGGTTAGGCCTACAAGAGTAATTGGTACCAGCTCTCAGTCAAATATTTATCAGTTTGGTGCGCGGTTGTATGAGCTTGGTTTGATGTGTGAGCTCTCAAGCTATTAACTTTAGGCTCTTTCATTTGGTTATAATGTGTTTTGAGGGTTGAGGGCTACCAACATGCAAAGGGACAGACCCTGGAGAAGAATGGGCTGAACTGGAGTAGGCCACTCCACACCATCACATCAGCAGGTGTGAAAAGAGATGCAAAGTCATGGTTAAAAAAGAAGCTTCTGTACTGCTTCCTGTGCTGTTTTTCCACCAAAGCAAGTCACGTACAATTCATTAAGACCTCAGGAAATGGTGTTAACTTATGAGAAAAGAGCTAAATATGCCTCCTTTAACAACACTTCACCAGGCTGTACTTACTGTAGACCACCAGATTAATGGGGTATTCTGAAATGTCCACATCGGTCCCCACCATGCAGGTGAAAGTTCGCTGGTCGGTCAGTTTGGCTGCAGAAAGCAGAAGACTGGAGTTCTCGGCCATGCTCACACGGTCCTTGTATTCAGCTGGGGCGATTGTTTTGGTTATATTGTTGGTCCTGACCAGCAGGTATCCTGCAAGTCCTTCATCTTTGCCCTGGAAAGAGGAGCAGAGTTCACTTGTTACACATCTATCACATGCAGCCACCAATTCAAATAAAAGCATCCAGTGTCTCATTCCACATCCCACGGTAATGCAGTGTCACATGGAGGCACAGATGCATGCTATAATGCAGCCAAAATGGGGTGTGGTTCAAACATGCTAAGTGGGTGTCCGACGGATGTAGCCATTGTGAAACCATTGACCTGTAATGTGACTTACATATTTCCATTTGGTAATGAGGATGCCTTTTGCTTCACTCTTGCAAGGAATCTCAACTGTTTCTCCATACAGGCCGATGACAGATGTGAAACCGCTAACTGTGAAAGACAAAAGCATAAGCATGTTCTTCAATTATGTATTAAGAGACACTCATCTGGTCAGGTTCAACACAGCATAAATCTTTTTGGACATAAAATTGAAGTTTGTTATTTTACAGCCTTTTCACAATACTATTTAGTCTCTCTCTAACACACAAAAGCAGCAGGTCCAATAGAGTTCTGATAATTATTTTACAGCTCCTTTCCTGCCCTAAATTTCATTCAAAACATTGCCATGGAGACAAAGTGCTTGAAGGGGGGGGGATGGGAGTAGTGTGCCAACAGAAGTGTCTCAATGGGCTGCGATGAGGGGTTAGAGCCAGAGGGCTGCAGGGAAGAAAAAAGCTGCCATGGCCCGCCTGAAAATGAGGTGTTGTTCACTTTTCTGGCATTCGCATTTCCATTTTAGACCCCTTGGAGTTCAGGCTTAGGTAAACGTGCTAGTGGGCGTGTGAAAGCATAAATCTGACAGCTAAAATCCAAAAAAGCTCAACAGCAGAACAAAGCGGTGGCCAGCCAGTCTCTATCTGTTGAATCGCTGACAAGTCATGTTTGTGTATTTATGCGAAAGGAATAAAAAACACGTGAATATTTCATGCAACTTCAACTCTGAAAGTGTTTGATTATAATCGTACACACAAAAACAAGAAAAATAAAAATCCAGCTGCTCACACCAAGAGTTTCCTCTCACAGCTTCACTCTTTACTCATCAGCGCTTTAAAGGTTTCCTCAGAGTGGTGCAGAGTTGGAGTGAATTCATTTGCTGTGTGCGTGATCCTCATTTGAATCCTGTTTGAATGAAACTAAATGCTTTTACTATGGTTACCATTGTTCGCATTATGACAGAGTAACAACTGGGACCCTGAGGGAGTGTTTGCACAGTTGAATGTGATGTCAGGCCAAGGTGGCAAGTTGAGAGGTGCAAAACTGTTTGTTTCCTCCTCTGCCTATTTTGTTTCCCACATGTTGCAATCCATGTTATCAAGTGTCATCAGGACTTAAAATTAGGACTAAAAATATATAATTCAATAGTTTTGCTCTAGTTTGACGCATTACTTAAGTAAAGACTCGAACAGCTTGCCTCAAGTCAGCTAACTCTACTACTGCTATGTTCTTGACACTCAGTCGAAATGAGTTCACACACAAACATTTGCCACTCATCATTATGGGCTGTCAAACAACTCAAGTCTGACGCTTTAGTAACTGGCAAAACCTGTCTTTAAGGCCCCTGCATGAAGAAAATTACAAAACACAGACCATTTAATCAAATGAGTTTAAATAGGGTCTGCCTGCTTCATCAGTCTACTGCTTTTTAAGCTGCTTTTGCCATTTTTTGTGACCGGGATAACGTCATTGCCCTGTGGCCACTTGTCTCGCTTTAAAAGGATGGTTCTGGAAATGCACTCACTTCTCTTGTAGAGAGTTTAATGACATGACAAGACTGATACTATTCGGCAACAAGGAGAAAAAGCTTGTCTGGTGCCGTCCACGGGGGAACTTCAGAGCCCACTGATCAACATGATATACCTTGTTTATTTAACATATAAAAGCTACAAGTAATGGTTATATAGGAGCCAGGGCCAGGTTACTTCCTTACTGCTATTCACTATTTGGGATAAGCTGTCATTCTTCTGGCTAGAGGTATTTATCTGAAATGCAACCCTGTCTCTAAGCAATTTCAAAAGTAGCTTTTATACTTTTTTTATCAATTCCTTTTTAGGTTTGACACTAAGGTTGGCTGATATGGCCAGGAAAAAAGTGTGTGTGTGTGCGTGTGTGTGTGTGTGTGCGTGCCTGTGTGTGTGGTGTGTGCGTGTGTGTGTGTGTGTGCGTGC
>JBBBVU010000009.1:14414026-14427110 GCA_037177055.1 Atherinosoma microstoma | reverse complement strand
CCCCCCCCCCCCCCCCCCCCCCCCCCCCCCCCCCCCCCCCCCCCCCCCCCCCCCCCCCCCCCCCCCCACACAAAAAAGAATTTCATCTGTAAGAAATGTTCAGCAAGCCCTGTTTGAGACTGAGCTGTAAATAGCTGTACTTCTAAGATATTTATGCTTTATCTTTATCCTAAAGTGAAGTACTAATTTATCTTGACACCTGCAGAAAATAAGCAAGTTTGATGGAAGTAAAACATCAGGTATTACCTATACAGATAGGAAGCAAAATACACACATAGAAGGATGAAAGGGCTGGAGAATGGTGTGGGGTGGAGTAAATCAGTGATGCTAACTATAATCAACGTTGACAGCTGCATCCATGAAGCAGAAACAGGTTATGAAAGCAAAGTAACCCACCCAATGAAAAGTACCTGAAAAACACACAGCACTGCCATAGCACTTCTCCAACATTTGTACAATCCCAGCATTTAAATGAGACTCGGCGACATTTACTAGTGACAGCTTGGGACGAAACAAAGCATCACTGTATTTCAACTGCTGACATTTTTACCAAGAATTATTTAGCAGACGTGGGGATAAGCTCTGTCACCCGTCAACTCGATTACTTCTATTTCCTGCACTGATTCCTCTCATTGTCCAGGACACCTGAAATTTGCTCATCTAACATCATAAGGTTCATTAAAAGAATCTTAAGTTTTTTGATAGCAACCATTGATCTGCCTTAATAATTGATCTAAAAAACCCCCAAAAAACAAGGTTATCCTCTCATTAATGAAACTTAAAGTTTTCGCCTATTTTTCTTGCATTCATGAAGAGGCTTGAATTTTTATTACTTTCAGCATTTGATGAAGTTTTAATGACTCCTCATACAACTGAACTGAATTCTCTTACTAAGTGCAGCTCGCTGGACTACAAATTTTTATGTACACTTGCTCCAATCTAAATTTTATCAACTAGGTATGCATCAGTGTAATCCACCTGCAACAATATTGCAGGTAGTTTGAACTCAGCCTGCTGATGGAACAATCCCACACTCGGTTACTTTGTCTTTCTGATGTAAATCTAATGAAACGTGCAGGTTTCTGATCAAGGCACAAATGATTGCACACGCTGGGTGGAAGAAAGGGAAATGGAGATATTGTGAATACATTGTGAGGTGGCTGTTAATGAGCTTTCTGTGCAAGATGTTGGGACATGTTTTGCATATGTCAAATTTGATGACATCCAGCTACGCTTCATTTTTGGAGGTATTTAAGTTGCCAAAAATAATCTGGCAATGTTCTGATAATGTGCTACACCTGTGAGCGATGGTGCCTGAATAATGTAATGGACGAGGAAGAACATGCAAATGTTTTTTAGAGTCTAGTTGGAAACTGGGTCTGCGTGTGTTCTATCTTAGCGCTGAGAGTCAAACATCTCAAGAGAAAATGCAGTACAACCTGCTAGGATGAAGCTTACAGTACAATGGATTAAGAAAAAAAAAAAAGAAAAAGGCCAAGTTATACTGAATATGCACCGCGAGCACAGCAGTGTAGGAAAGGTTATCATTCTTCCTGTATAATAGACTTCTTACATTTCACATTCAAATAGAGTTTTTTGAATATTCAAACAAAGCTGTGCTCAGTGTCTCCGAGAACTTTAAAAGAGTGTATTAAGAAAAATACATTATCTCTGCAGATTACACTATTGCACAATGAGAGCTAATCGCACGTTGAGTTACAGAAGGCAAAGCTCCCGCTGCTTACTGAGATAAGGTAATCCCTCACAACAAAAAGTCAGTGAACAGTGACTTCACACTGACAAATTCTTGCACCAAGTTCACAGAGTACAATGCCAAAAAATCATCACCTCCAACAGTTGTTTGTAACACGAGGGCTCAACGGGAACTGATAAGAATAACAACACATACTGAGATCGGCTTATTTATCTTATTGTCTCACCCTTGTGGTTCATGTGTAAAAACAAAAATAATACTTTGATACATAAGGAAATAGTAATGACCAACCCTTTTCCTGACATGGTCTTGAAGTTACGGTGTGTTTAACAAAAACTAATTCTTTACAAAGTTTCAGCTAATTGAGGTTTGTCTACATTAATTCATGCACGCTTGTTTGAAGGTCCAGCCACAGCATTTCAGCCAGGTTAAGGCCTGGATTTTGACTGGGTCACTGACTCCTTTCTATTTCAGTCATTCTGTTGTAGATGTGATGTTATTTTTGGGCCCAATGACCTTTTGACCCAATTTCATCCAGCTGAAGCACATTTGAGCCTACAACATTTTGGTATACATGGGAGTTCATGGTGGACTCACTCATTACCCTTCTACCACTGTGCTCGACTACTTTTTAGGTGTTAGTGCTGATGATTCTTTGTTTTGTAGATTTTTTTTTTTAAAAATGGTGCTGTAAATTATGGTAAAGCATCTCCACCTTGGTCTCATCCGCCTGAAACAAATTGTTCCAAAAGTCTTGTGGCTTCCTTTAATGCAGCGTTGCACACCTGGAAAAAAAGAGGCCATTCTCCTGGCAAAACCTTCCAAACAAGCCATCCTTGTTCAGTCTTTTCCTAAGTGTACTGTCATGAACAGTACAAAACATTTAACATGCTAATTGAAAACTGCTGAGTTTGAGATAAAGCCACTTCTGGGAAGATGTTTTCCACCTGTGAATAAACTCTCACCATACAATAATGAACTCCAAATAGTTTGCAAATGGCCTTGCAACCCTTCCTAGACTGGTGGGCAGCAAAAATTGCTTTTTCTAAAATGATTGCCAATGACTTTGGTCTTCAGAACCCAATAATAACTCATCTCCCCCAGCTTTCATGTGTATTCTTCTCCACATACAAAAGCAGAGCTCTCACACTGGACATAAAAATAAATAAATAAAATCACTTATACCGGCGTAAAGGTGAATCAAGCAAAAGGCAGGTGAGTGACTGAGACAGGAGGCAACACCACAGGAGATGCTTTCATGTTCCTGATTAAGGCACTTCTATCCGCAAGAAGAGACAGGTGACGACAGCTCAGATAGAAGCTCACCAGGGAAATCAGCTACTTCGCCACAGTAGTCTCTATATCCCTGTTTTTCTACCTTACACCTACCTCCCATTTGAGTGTGTCTGAGTGTGTGCGTGCCTTTCAGCTACAGCTTCCAAAAGAAAACTGAGGGGGCCAAACTTATTAAGTGCTGAAAATGAGGAGTGTGCAGTGAATGGAGATCCCATGGCGCATGTCCACAAAGACTTGATGGCAAATAGCCTTGCTTCAGAGGTGGTTCAGCAGTGAGGGGGGCAAACAGAACCACTCCAGCTAGATCAATAATACTTGTAGAAAGGCCAGATTCTCATACCGAACGGCACTTGCCTGAGGAGAGAGAAATCAAAGAAAGCCTAACCTTCCGTGACTTTCTACTTCTAGTCCTTGTCTTTTCTTTAATAATTCAACAAGTTCTGAATTTTGATGAGCCATATCAAGTACCCCAAATGAGAGAGATCAGTGATTTAATAAGCTCAATCTCTAAGTGCTTTCCGTCAAGAAAAATTGCCATCACACAGAAAGGTGAGAGAGGGCTTAAGAAAATTGCACAGCCTACAACCAGGATCCCCAAAGCATCCTTGTAGCTATCTGCAACCACCTGAGCTCTACAGACTGCTGTTGTGTCAACTCTTTCATTCTGAATGCACCCCACCAGCTCATATATTGCTGACTATGACAGGCACATGACTATATTGTAATTCTGCTACAGTATCAGCTTAGGCTCAGGCAATGTTCCTTACCAGCGAGCTGAAGAGAGACATTAAAATAAATAAATAACAGCTATATCCTCACTATCTGTGTCTGTCTCTCTCAGGGGACGAGGTGTAATCATGTCACTGATGGATAACTGACAGCACAACATCCCTTTCACACCGCTTCTCTTTCTGTTGCGGGCTGAGCCATGGAAGCAACGTTCCAAGCATCAACACTGTATGCTCTGTAATTTTACCCTCTCCTTCCCACTGTAATTGCCTGTCAGTGTCTTTACAGCACAAAACTGAAGCCATCAGCTTGTATTTTTTGACTGTCAAGAGCCAGTGGGCAAAGAAAAGAAAAATAATATGTACAGCTGTTCACTGCTGAGTGATTTTTAAACATGTATTGAGAAGGTACATACAACTGTCATGTGCAGGCAGCAAACTTTTTATCCATGCATATTAAGCAGGTTGCTAGCCAACTGGCCAACCACTATGCTCCAAGCTCCACTTTTTCACAACTATTGGATTTGATGTTTAGTGCAGAGCTTCATGATGCCCAAATAATCATTTCTACTGCATTTAATGATGCTGTGACTTTTCCTTTTACGTGATTTTGTGGAAGCCAGAATGATTACTGTCAATCCTAACCATTTATGAGCTGATTTAATCAAGTGTGTCATTTTTATTTTTCATAATTTGGCTCCTTTTCTTGACAAATCACTTCATCTTTTTGAGTTTTTAGTGCCAAATAATGGTGTTAAAAAGCCATTTAATTATCCCCGCTTTGCTGACTCCTTTCTTGTGCCATCAAAACTCATAAACTCAAATATGTACCATTTACTGTCATGTTAAAGAAAAGAAAGAAAGTCATCTCGCTTGAGATTTTTCTCTCTTGTTCTTGGCTTGAGACAAAAAGCTTGTGATTATTTATCAATCATAACATAATATCTGCAGTATAATCTATGGTTGAGCTTAGTCTTGTACATCATGGTTGACAGAAGCTGTATTATGCAACATGAACATTACACATTTGTGATGTGCATATTTAAACCTATTTGGCTGGTGTATGCCACAAAGAAAGCTACACAACACCATGAAGATGTGACCCCATGTCACCCTGACCTTCAGTCTGAAAAGAAGGTTCATTTATAGACAGAAAGACTTGAGACAAAGCTTTCATTTTCTGAAAAAGATCCCCAAAGACTCTATCTGCAACTTAGCTGAACTTGGCTTGTCTGGTGGATTTTTTTTAATAAGTGATCCACTCTCTTTGGTCTCTTATCTATAACTTCCATAAAAATGTTGTATGAAGTTGAGCACATTTATTAGTTTTATGATAGAAAAGAGTATAATATTGCCTGACATTAATATAACACTGCATTGATGCATGCCCGTGCAATGAAAAAATAGTGAAATTAGTCCCAAGAATAGCACACCAATTACGTTTTGCAGTCTATTCAGCAAACCATGTTTATACAAGATATCACTGTTCAAAAACTTGAAAGAACTGCATTCACTCCCATGATTCATATCATTCAGTTATAATTACTTTTTTTATGAATTAAATTTGTCATGTTATTTCATTTAATATGCACTAAGATACCATTTAGTTGATATATTAATTATTAAACTGATTTAGATAAGTAAATCAGTACCTATTTTGATGCATGGTTTTATGGTTCATGATTTTTACCCACTGAAGCTGTGCATCAGACCAATGATGATCCATTCCTTTGAATTTGTTGCTGAAGCGAGAGAGCATTTCAAACATGCAGAGCAGGGGGCCCCGAGGACCAGGAAGAGGAACACTGCTTTAAACTATGGAAATTCATTCATTGAGAAAATATCAATATAAAAATAAGTTGCCTTGCATTAGTTCAGGGGTGGACAACTCTGGTCCTTGAGGGCCAATGTCCTGCAGGTTTTAGATGTTTTCCTGTTTCAACGCAACTGGTTCGAATTAATGGGCTATTGTGCAGAAATTGACAACAAGCTGTTGGATCCATTTCATTTAAATCGAGTGTGTTGGAGAAGGAAAACATCTAAACCCTGTAGGACTATGGCCCTCAAGGACCAGATTTGGCAATCCCTGCACTAGTTAATCAGTTTAACTTTTCATTGTTTTTTGTTTGCTTAACTTTTAATTCATGCTGTATGCAAAAAATAAAATAAAATAAAGAGTTCATTGAATGGCCAATTGAGCCTTGAAGAGCAAGCTGATCCATATACTATTTCAGTTGCAGAATGGTGCTGTACTAGTTGCAGCATTTCTGGTTATAGTTGAAATTTTCTACATGTATTTTTTTAAGCATGTTTTATGATGAGTAACCGTGTCAGTGGGAGATCTATTTGTATATGGGAGCAGCCTAAGTGATGACTGGATTAGCCTGTACACATAAGCTGAAAAAGAGACGTTTGCAGGTGCAAAACATGGAGAAAATTGGAGGATGTTTAATCTGTTAAATGTGAGATCACTGGCAAATAAAATATTCAAACTTGAAGGGCTGACAAGGACACAGCGGGACTATCAGGAAAGTGGTGTTATCTTTAACAGAGAAGAACATAATCTAGACTTGTTGTTCCCTACCTGGGGTCCGGGTCCTCCAAATAGCACAGGGGGTCCCTAAGGCCTTGATCGTTCAGAGCCATTGTGATTAATGTGCAAACTTTGTCCCTATTTTAAGAGTAAAAAGTAAGGCTAAATGTTGCTAATCCTTTGACACATAATGTTGCTGAACTAGACCCTACCAACTGCAGCAACCCCAGGTCATAGCACTGCCCAGACAGGCTTGTACAGTAAGCACTAGGCATGATGCCTGCATTACTTCATCTGCCTCTCTTCTTACCCTGATGCACCTATCTCTCTGGAACAGGGTGAATCTGGACTCATCAGACCACATGACTGTTCTTCCATAGCTCCAGAGTCCAATCTTTATGCTCCCTAGCAAATTGAAGCCTTATTCTCTGTGGTTAGCTGTCTAGCTACTGTTGAATAAAGGCCTCTAGAGCCCAAGAATCCTAAAAAACAAAAAAACAAAACCAAAAACAATATGGCAGAGTTATTGTCCCTTTGGAGAAATTTGTCTGGGATTCAAATTACTAGCACATAATGGAGTAATATTCATTTTGCTTAAATTGAATTCAGTACAACAATTATCCACAACATTAACACCACTAAGGGATAAAGTGAGTAATACTGATTGTCTACAGGGAAAACCTGCTTCCTGATATTAGGAGGATGGTGAGAATTTAATAGCTGATTGGTGTAAATTCATATCAAAACTTTGCAGCAGAAACCAATTTGTTCTCTAGCAATTTACTCCTCCTTATTAAATGGGTACAGGTGATTTAAAAAAAAAAAACTCACCTGATTAAATTGCATCTAGACTTAAAGCTATGCATTATTATGGAACTTTAAGTCACAGTTGAGTGATACTACATGAGCAATATGCATAATATACTGAGGTTTTTAGATTCACATCTCATTTCCAAATACTTTAGATTGATAGCTTGATGCTAAAATGAAGACTTCAAGATGGAAATACATAAACCAGTGGGTGATGCTATTGTTCTTTTATATACAGTATATGCCTCCAAACTGCCACTAATTGGATATTTTTTCTCCTTGAAGACAGTTTAAACCATTTTTCATTTGTCCAAATAGCAGAAAATGTTCTGTTGATCAGCTATTCAGAAAATCATTAGCATTTTTCAGCTCTACAACCGACCCTTTGGGTATAAACAGGACCTCTTAATCCAGACAGACACAAAAATAAATAAAACCCCTTCATATTTTCCAGTCATGCAGAGCCATGTTTGTCATGTCGTGGCATCTCAGGGCTAAACAAGTATTTGTTGTTGTATGAAAGAGGATGGACAGCAAATGGAAAATGATGTAGAGATTGCAAAACAAGGTATTATTAGTCTAGGTCTATTAAGGATAAGCTCCCCTCCCTCACCACAGTAGCAAGGACACATTTTGAGATCAGTGGACTCCAAAACCAACAAAAGAACTCATGGTTGGCAAACATAACACAAATCACAGAACTCATGATCATTTTTGTACATTTTTCAGGAGCAAAATGCAAATCCAATGTACATGTAAGAGGTTTTATAAAACATATGAATGCAAAAGCAGTGACTGTCATCAACAGGGCTCTTTATGAGTCTTTTCACGTCCCAAGCAATGAATATCCCAACCTGCTTTACACTTCTCTCGTGCCAAAACACAAAGTGCATCTCCAACTGGGAAAAATATATATGTTCTAGGAAGACACAGAGATAGGTTTCTCTTCCCCCTCAAGCAAGGAAAACAATGTTCCCTCGTTGAGTCATGTGTGGTCAACAGACACCTCTGGACCACAGCAGGCGGGAACAGGGCTAATGCACTGCCTGCAGTCTCACCTGTCGAGTTCCCATTGTTGCCTTTTCACTGGAAACGCGGCCTCCCTTTTCTCTGGTTTCAGATTTGTTCTAAGAAGCCCCAGAACCTGTGCAGACCTGCTGGGGAGGGATCAGGTTGCTACTTCTGCCCCTCGCTGAGGATTGAGACGAAAGGACAAAGAAAAAGAGGACGGCTCGAGAAGGAGGAGGGGATTTATTTTGTTTTCAGGCATTGAAGTCCCTTGTGTAATTACTGGCTGCTTCCCTAAAGAAACATGAATGTTGTCAAGAGAAAAAATAATTCATTTTACTGATCTGTGATGCTTTAAAGACCCCTAGAAACCAGTTACCTACAGTGGCAGGGGTCTTGCATTAAAACAAGAGTTAGAACAGCTTTGGTTGTTTAAATGTTTTTTACTTTTTGGCTGTACTTACTGATTCAGAAGGGGTGGACTCAGCTGTAGAAAGATGATATCACTCATTTCCATGCACCAATCAGGGCACTTGGACATTTAAATCAAAATATGACAAAGACCTCTAGCATTGCTCATTCACACAGTCATGATGAAGCACTTTTTGAAAACAGAGATCCATTCAAGTTTAATTACTGCTATCATTCAAAGCTGAATTTTAATTTTGCCAAGGCAGTTTGCTGATTTGGCCTCATCTTTTTTCTCCCTTTTCTTTTTATAGAAAACATGTAGTCTCTGAGGTAATTTAAGGGTATGAGTGACGCTTTCTGGTGAACACAACTCATATTATGGCTTGTTTGCTCCTGCTTTTGTGATTTCCTGCAATTCCCAGAATACCTGTTGACAATCCAGTGAGAACAGGTGGAAACACTTTGCACCTGCTGCGGGTTATTCGTGTAGGTGGAGCGAACAACAGCATGAGCACTGAAACAATAAGCCCAGAGGAAGAAACGATTCCTGCTCTACAGCTGGAAGCATGTGATATCTTCTGACTACACCGCCTTCTGCAGCATTAAGGAGTTCATTTTCACTGAGTATCACTCAGTTCAAGTAATGAAGAGAGTATGCAATGATGAGAAAACAGCTATATCTGTTTGATGCTTCAGGTAGAAGATTTTCCATTAGGTTTCAGTGAGACTCTTGTTAATGCTAAAACATGTTGTCACTTTACCTGGGTTTGGTCTTTTATCTAAGATAATGAAGAAACATAGCGTCAAACAAAAATAAAGACCTCCGACTGGCAGGTAGATTGCTGTAACCTTGTGCCATTAATATCAAACAGTGAAATCCTACACATCAGTGTTATACTTCACACTATAAGCGCATATATGAGTGCAGTACACACTGATTTCACTCAAACTTTGAACCTGGATAACAGACATAACAAAGATTTATGTCATACAGAGAAAAAAAGAGGAGATAAAAAACTTCCACAGTTTGAAGAACATCTTGCATTATTCTTTTTGATTGCTGAGTTTAAAATGAGGATTTAAAAGGAAACCATTGTCAAGCGCTTTAATAAATTATGTTCAAGTTACTTTAAATTACTGACTTTCTCTATAGATGCAGACAGCACAATCAAAGCAGACCATTCAGCTTTGAATCGGCTTAAACTGAACAGCAACGAAACGAAAAGAAACCAAGCTGAATGAGAAAGTTTTAGTCTGTTTTGATGTTAAATAAGTACTAAGACAGCTAAGGAAGCTATTTGTATGTAATGTCAAGAGAGAAAACACATAAGCATCCATTCAGAAGGACCAACAATTTGACACATGGCTAATATCACTGGCAATATCAGAGCAATTTTGCCACATTTTTCTCCTGGACAGGCTGATGGGGTAAGATAAAAGCACATTACCAAAGGGTGATTATCCCTGTAAACGACATGCCATGGGGTTTCCTAGAAATTGATCTTGTTGCACGATCGTTAGTCTTTAAAATGTCCTTGTCTACACACTCGACCACACGCGTGACCGTAAAATCCTCTTAAAAAATGTCATAAATTGCATCAGCAGATGAGCTGTGCGGGTTTGCAGGGACCGCTCTTAAGATCACAGCTGGCTGAAGCGATTGGATGGTAAGTGCACTCTAAAATCACATCCATTATGTTGTGAATTATGTATTTGAGGGGCGCAAGCCGCAGGAACCCAAGAGGGACAGTGGGGGTTGCTGTGAGATGCCTGTGGGCAGACTTGGGGCTCATCAAAGAAGAGCACGTTGTCCTGACTCCCCCAGTATCCCCCAACAACTCCCATTAAAGACATACCATTATGGGCAACATTAGACCATTAACAAAACACAGCCCCACCACTTCCTTCTTCTTTCATCTTATCCATTAACCCTTCCTAATGCATCTCAGTGGCTAACAGTTTTCCAGTGACTTCATGCTTTTGTTTCCGGAAGAGCATCCATTAGCTCACTGAAGTGTCTGGCTCATGAACAAGCATGTCCTATCAGAGTCTAATGGATCAGCAAGTCTTGACTCAATCGTGCTAGTGGCGCCTCTCAGGGAAGAATTTTAAGCACACAACCCTTCCCCTCCAGCCATTCAAATTGTTTCTTGAAAATAGACAAAGCCTGCAAGCAAATCACTAGTTTATAAGGCAAAAGGGTTATCAAACCATTTGTACCTATTAAAGAGATAAAACTGAGGCATTTTCCGACCTGAACCTTCTGCTGCACAGATAAGAGTTATTCTAATTAAACTTGGAAATGATCTTACAACACCTTGCTGAGTTACAATTCACTCAAAGAACAGCAACGAGCAAATGGGTCACTGAGAAGATTAAAATCTTTTCAACATTTAAAATGTGTGTCAACAAAACATGACATCCAAATTTAACAAAACTAAGTTTTAAATCAAAGAAATTCTGTAGATTTCTCACATCTGTAAAGCTAAAGTAAAAGCCAACACTGTGAGTCGGTGTTTTCATTTTTGTGGTTAAAAGCACCATACAGGTTACACCTGCTTCATTTGCTTATGAGATTTCTGCACATGTGGGCTTTGTGTGAAGGATGGCATGGCAGAGGTCTATTAACCCTCCATTCAAGTCATTCAGTCTTAATTATTTCGGAGTAATTTAAATACGATAACGTCCTCATGTGCTAAGGAGCCTTCAAACTTTATTAAACTGAAGGATTCTACGAGCGTTATTCAATTTGTTCTGCCTGCCTGTGCCTTATGATGGGCTTGCATAGACATGCAACATTACTGCTTCTGAACACACTGGCGTGTAGTTTAACTTTGCTTATCCTGCAGTCACTGGAACATTTCAAAGAGTTTTTGGGGCCAAAAGTTGAGCTAAAGTTTAGGTAGTTTTTTTTTTTTTACAAGCCACTTTGATTAGATCCCACATTGCCTCAGTAGCACTGATTAAAAAACAACAACACTTGGCATGTTTTTAGCTTGCATGGTGAAGAAACACAAAGAATCTCTGTCATACTTTTTGTATATGGTGGAAAAGAAAGTGGGATGCAACACAAATCCTGAAAAATGCTCTGATATGTGGTCCTATTGTTTATTCTTTGGGACTTTTTTTGGACATCTAACCAGACTCATGGCCAGAGCTTTGAAAAAAAGGTAATTGCATAGTTCATATATTCCTCTGGTGCTTATTTTGCATTTGATATGAGCCTCAGATAAGTTTCCCAGAGTTTCTCAGAGGGCAGGACTTGCTGTTTGAAAATTCTATTTTTAGTCAATGTAATTAAAATGAGAAACCTTGTTTCCTTCAGCAATCTTAGGGAATAATCATCAGCCAAATTAAAGCTTTAAAGTGTGATCACACTAGAGACAAAATAAATGTTTACAGTCTGATAAAGTATATGCAGGAGTCACAAAGGTGCAGTGGAAGCTGTTATACTGCAGATGAAACCAGTAGTGTATAATTCTTTACACTGATTAATGTTGCACCCTTTGAATTATGGAGAAGTTTGAACTGATAGTGTTAGATCTAAATGCAAGAAATTATTCCTCAAGTTCTCAAAAGGTTCCCCCTTTTTCAGTCAGGTTTAGTTAGATAAGTTAACAGGCAGCTTTAAAATATTCCTGACACATTCAAAACAATCTCCTTGACATCAAAGTGCTCCTCGTTTCAGCAAGTCTCTTCATGAAGTGTCACATCAGTCTGGAGGCATCAGTTTTTTTTATTTGCAAAGGAGCCTGCTCTAGTTGGCTCAGTCGCCTGAAGCAACTGAGCCAACTAGAGCAGCCACTTTCTCAGTGTCGGCTGTCCGGATTATAGACTGAACATAATTTGTAATCCAGTGTATCATTAGCTAAAAGGGTCCTGTAGCACAATAAGGAAAATAGGCTGGCTGGTCCTGAAACAGTTGGTTGATTAATTGATTTTTAGACACACAGAAAATAAACAGTTACATTTTTTGATAAGTGAGTCACAGTTTGTATCATTTGTCAGACAAAAATGGCTGATATAACCCTGTAAGGATTTTCTCTCATCTGCGTGACAGTAAATTAAAAAAAAAAGAGCTGTTTGTTAGAAAAATAAGTAACACAAAAAAATCATCTTGACCTCTGGAGAATAAGAAACAGTTCCCCTTTTTCTGGCATTTTATTGGCAAAAATATTTATCAAGGAAAACATTACAAATTAGTTTTGTAGTGAAAAATGACACTTGTGTCAGCCACTTTAGACTGACCTATAAACAGCTTTCCCAGATGTACCTGTCTGTATGCTTACTATTATGTCCTCTAAAAATCATAATGCAGAAAAAGATGCTGTAAATGTTTTAGAAATGGTCCCATTATGTAATTTGACAAGTTAAGCAACTGCTATACACTCAGCACATGTAGCAGAGTGAACATCACAGCCAAGCAGATGGTGATGTGGAGTCAAGCAGTGCCAAGTACAAGTAAATGTACATTACTACAAAGTTAATAAGCAAATTCATATTGTATTTTTGAAAAAAAGAACAACTGGTAATGGCACCATAAAATCTATTATCAATCTGGCTCTACATGGTCCTACACAAAGA
>JBBBVU010000009.1:14397487-14413926 GCA_037177055.1 Atherinosoma microstoma | reverse complement strand
GATGCTGTAAATGTTTTAGAAATGGTCCCATTATGTAATGTGACAAGTTAAGCAACTGCTATACACTCACCACATGTAGCAGAGTGAACATCACAGCCAAGCAGATGGTGATGTGGAGTCAAGCAGTGCCTTTATGGTGCCAAGTACAAGTAAATGTACATTACTACAAAGTTAATAAGCAAATTCATATTGTATTTTTGAGAAAAAAAAACTGGTAATGGCACCATAAAATCTATTATCAATATGGCTCTACATGGTCCTGCACAAAGACAGGGTCACAAGCTGCTTTTATTTAAAAAAAACAAAAGCAAAAACAGGAGTTACAAATTATTAATTTTGTTATATAAAAAGAAAAAAGCAGCAAATCCATCATTTTAGAAGCTGAGACTATTTGAGAATTTACACCTGAGGTTGAGTAAAGTTTTAATGATTCACTTTTCAGTTTGCTCTGTTAAGTGATTTATTAGACAGAAATGCCAAACACTCTTTGAGATACCACTTTTCTTTGTTTTATGCCATTGTTAATATCATATTTGGGGGATTTAGACTGTTGGCAAGATGAAACAGCACACAAGACTGCTCTTTTCCCCATCATTTTCTGACTGAAATGACAAAACGTATTATTTGCAGCTCCCCTATGCACAACATAGTGCATATGCAAACAGAAAGAGGCTCCATAGGAGGGTTGAGATGGAAACATCCACAAAACCATCGGAACAATACTCTCTCCTCCTGCTGGGAGTCAATTCAATTTTTATTCTATTTTCTTCAATTTTGAGATATTAGCCCAGCTAAGCCCAGCAGCTACAGATTCAACTATTTACACAGCATCACCATGCTTTTGTTCGAGCACTTGCTTGTCTGTCTGCACTACGAAAGCTGCCTGTGTTATAGAAGCAGCCCCACCCAGTCAGTCCCTGCCCCCACACTTTCCATAACAGAAAATCCTTTGAACATTTGCACCTTATTGGTCTTAAGGGAGCAGTTGTGTTTACTCTTATGCTATCTGTGTATGGCCATATTATAGTGTCATGTGATGCCTGAGGATACCAATCAAACCTGCTGCCACAACACACCCCTGTTGAGGGTAAATTGATCCTTGCAACAAAACCACACGCAGCCCTGACCAGGGCAATGTAAAGCAGAGCGACAGGGGTACATGTGTAAACAAGACTGCGTTCACTAATCCGCCTTTAAGTGTTTTATTACACACAGCATGATGCTTGGACTAATTTTCCCTATTTAAATCAGTTAATTTATGGAAATATGTGGAATAGTTTTATTTAATATAGCCTACTATCCTGTGTCGATAATATCTGCCTTGTTAAGCAACAGGAAACATTTGCAGGTATATTCTCATTTGTTCAACAGATGACTCGAGTTGCTTTCATCCCTGGTAATTGTCGAAGCGAGGTTGATACTCTCACATTAGTTGGGCAAAAAGTGGTGTGTATGCTGTTGCGCACTCATAATGACAGAGCTGACCTTCTAACCCTTCACAGTGAAACAGAGCAGGCAACGTTCTCCATTCCAATAAGCCTGGTTGGTATTAGGAGAGCATGACGGTTTCAAATTGTGTCCTGCTCCAGCTTTTGGCTCGAGGGGGGTCCTAAAGCCTTTGCTGGCTAAACAGAGCAAAGAGTGGTGGGAGGAATACATGGAATGCAGATAATACATACAAAGGATTATGTACCTGCGTACATCAAATCTGTGTGGTTTCACATTTAATACCCACGGACCAACGTCTGCTTTGATGAAGTGCTGTGAAAGGCCTGAGATTAACATGCACTCTTACACTACTGGGTCTTCCTTCAGCTTCAAGATTTACATTTCAGCATTACTGCTGGCACGAACTGGACTGGAGGTTTTACTAGAGGGACCTCCAAAATCTTCACAGTAGTTTTTCCTCACGATGAAATGGTGTATTCTGTAAAAGGAATTGTTTTCTTACATGCTGTAAATTCACTTACATGCAAAAAAAAATGTGTTTTTTTTTTCATGACAAGGTCACTGATAGTGTTTCTTTTGTTTTTCCAAAGTACAAAACAGATAAAAGTCTCACAACAAATCCAATCTTGCTCTTTTGTTAATGCTTTCCTTTTTGCTTCTGCAAAATGAGATAACTACTCTCGGTTAATGTAATTTAGCATATGTCACAGTGACTCTGGGTACACAGGACATTTAATAATTTCATTAGCAGTGGCTATTACATTTTCTTCTTCCATCATGACATGAGGAGAAGCTATAGCTATGCATCAAGGTAAGTGCTTTTAACCATCCACCCTGCTGTTGCACTATTTCACCACCCCCCTCTGCATCATGTCCTGTACAGTGCATCCCAAACATGAGCAGAAAAAGCCCTGCAGATATGTCTGATAGTGAGATTTTCTGGCAGCAGTAAAGCTCCATTCCCCCCTACAAAAAAAAATCCTATAAGCAAAAATGTACTAGCAATCCTTTTCAACTCCTGAAAATGTTCAAAATACCTGCAATGTGCCTCCAAGAGCTCAGAGGTAAAAGCTTCCATGGGAATTTTCTGCCCAGCCTTTCCCCCTTCAAGCAAACTGAGTCAACACACTGTTCAGAGAGCTCTGAAACAAAGGTCTGCTTCTATTGCAGGGTCAGATAAAAAAGGAGCTATGGAGTTAAGAGTTACCATGAAAAGACAGGGAAGACTATCAACAGCCTCTATAATAATTAAGAATCCTTAACTTAATCTATAAGGAACAGTGAATATTCATAATTTATTTTTAATAAAGGCTTCATTTGGCTTTAGATGGTCATTGTACTGGATGTGAAATTGTGTGCAAACATTAAAAATTCTCAAATGAAAATGACAATTTAATCATATCGAACCACAAACTGTACGTTTTAGCCTTACAACTAAAAACAGTGGCTAAATCATGAAGCTCATGAAATAATAAAATAACTTAGCAATCAATCAAAATGGATAAATTGTAACAAAAAATATTATTTGATTAAAAGTGTATCAATCAACAAGGTAGAAGTCTAGACACTGGTGGTGGACACTGACAGTAGTAGGCTACTTGGCTACTCCATCCTCTTTCTATTTAACAAGTTGAAGTAGCAGCTATGTTTGCTAACATAATGGTCGGATGAATGATGAAACAAACATAAATCCGCAAAAGAAAAATAGAGAAAAAATGTTGTCTGTCTGTCTGCTAACTATGTCAGTTGTGTTAATAAACTTATGTTGATGAAATACTGATGAAAGCTAAGAAAATTAGCAAGCAGTTTTTTTTTTGTTTAACTAGAAGCTCCATGCTCATGCTAATGCTAATGCTAATCTCGGATTTCCAAACACTGAGGGAAACTGCAGTCACTGATGCTGCTACTCAGCAGCAGGACACTGATTATGCACTTCTAGCAACATAAAGACAAAAATGAAGTGAATTAGTAACATTTAACTGATGGTGAATTATAGACTTCAGTTCCAGCATGGCTGCTGTTTCCAGCAGTAGGACTAATATTAACACTGAATTTTCATGCATGTATGAAAAAAACAGCCAAAGAATTTCTGCTATTTGAGTTATTAATTGATTATCTAATAAATGTGGCAGATGGCTTAATCTAATTACAGTTTTGAACATTTTCAAAAACTTTGACACATGGCCTGAAAACTGCCTGTAACAGCTGAGGCATCCTCTTACCCCTGCATCCTACTATCCAGTCAAATATTTAAATTTTTGGATCTGAATTCTAACTAAAGCCTTAAAAACCTAATGGTATAAAGGAAACTTGTACACTTTATCTTAAGTCTTCAGCTTTGGGATGCGTGTCTCCACAGAAAACTTTGATGACCTAAGTCTTTCAGTGTAATTGGGAGATTATAACTCTCCTTTTTCACTATTTCCTGATGAGTTCATCAAAACCATTAAGCTGTAATGAAAATTCTCATATCTTGAAGGCCTAGACAACTTTGATTGTCTCTTTCCACACAGAGTGGCAAACCATCAGTTTGTCCGATGCAAATTTTCATGACCAAACTCTGCCAGTCGTGTTAGCATGCAGCTTAAAGCAGCGGGGAATGAAAGCACAAGCTTTCAAACGCACAAAAAACACAAAATGACATTAAAAAAATAAGTTCTTGCAGGCGGTCACTATCTTGAGCTGTTGTATAATAAACATGCATACTGACACATGTAATGGCTTGAGATATGAAAACACATTAGCAAACCAGACATTTCAATAAGAAATGTATTCATTCAAGCATAATATGGGAAGAAATGCTGCCCCGGGCAGAAAGGGAACAAAGTAAGTGACTTATTTGAAACCCATTGGGTAATATTACCCTCTGAGCAAACATGCCTGTAAGAACAAATTGTGGCTGTGCTGTTGTCTTGGTTTGGAAAGCTTGTTTATATTGGCTGTGTTTATATGAACGCAATGAGCGTGCTCTGGCAAGTCCCCCGCAATGAGACAGGTAATCCTGAGATTTCCTTGCTAAAAGTCTAGAAAATCTAAGCTGCTTCCCGCTACATGTCACATTTTTTGTGGAGTTTTCACTGTCGGTTTTCTTGCCCATCTAACCCTGAAGTGAAGTCACTATTATAGAAGAGAAAATTATGTCTCATCACCTTTATATCCTCCACATGTACAAGGAAGAAAATCAAAAGGAGCATCAAGAGTTATTACTGAATAAAAACTCTTAAAAGTTCATTTGACAACATCCTTGATCTCCAGACAAGACAGGCATAGCTATAATGAAAGTTTTATCCAACAGGACCCAGTGATAACTAGCTGCTTGTGAGCATTTGGAAAAAAGAAAAAAACGTTCCTGTTCCTTTTTTTTATGTGACCTTTTTCCGGCCAGGCAGACAAAGTACAGTAATACAAATGAGCTCCTTTCTATTAATGTATTTGTGATAAAAGGAATCAGTTGAAAAATCTGTATTAAACTGGACCTATGGGGTGTGTAATGATTAGAAATTTCCCCCAGGTGCTACTGACCCCTTAAGATGCCCCATTAGAAAAATTAAGTATTGCATCCAATTACCAGACAAGCATCTCTTCACCTCACTTCTAAGGTCTGGCAGCAGTGCAGCTGAATACTTAACAGCAGTGCAGAGTATTTTATCAGGAATATCTAACACATCCACAAGTCAGGCACCAGCCAAAGCATTGCTTGCCTTGTGGGGTACCTGTTATGCAAAAAAGCCACCGGTTGACTTTCCTGAATAAAAAGTGAGGTTGAATGAGAAGAAACATTGCTGCTCCTGCGACTAATGAGACATTCTCAAGTCCCTATAAGCTGTTTTTAGGATTATATTTCCCCATAGTTAATCATGTTTTTTCCAAGATGTCTCACGTTAGGAAAGACATGCCCTAAGGCCAGAGAAGAAGTCTTAACTTTTCTTAGACTGGAATGCAAAAAGGCTTTGGTTTCAGTTGAGAGAGGAGACAAGAATTATGACTTATGTAGCCAGCTGGTTGAACATTTCTAGCATTTCTTTGCTAATTATCTCATTTTTCTAACTACTTTTCTCTGATTTAGAGCCACTTTGGAAAAAACAAAAGAATAACTTTACAATTAAAGCACACAGATACATTTTCATACATTTGAGCAAAGTTGAAATGTTCATCCTACTTTAACAAGATTGACTCTAAGTAACATTCCTCATATTAGTCACAAACAAGCCCAAATATGGACTTATCTGCATGTTGTGACTATCTATTTTCGAAGCACTTAAAAACCAATGGTAAATCAATAATCGCTAAATATTTAAAATGTGTAGAAATGGGCCAAGTAGTGTTTGCTACTTTGACACAAGCAGAAAGACGGGTTTTTAATTGCAATCAGATATATACTCTTGCAACCTCCTAAAAAGAGTCTCCCTGAATGAGAACTCCTACAAGTTCAACCGTAGCAGTATAATCAGAGATAGCTTTAGGCAATGCAGACTGCTGCTGCAGCCTGCAAAGAAAGGATAGCGGACATCAGCACCACACAAAGAACCAGCTTTTAAAATGGCAAGAATGTGAATACTGAGGTCAAATCCTCACACAAAACTGTTCTGTTGGGTCCTAGGGGCGGGACATGATAGAGTAGCACAAGGTTTTGTGAATCAAGAACTGGCAAGACAGCATCAAATTGAATGGAGCAGCTTCTTTGTTTTGCCAAAGAGCTTTGGAGCCAACAGAGGGTGATTCAGACATGACTACGAAGACAAAACTCTGTCATTTTATTAGTTGCCTGGAGGCTTGAAATGAATATTTCACCTTTTGCACAAAAGCTGTGTCAACTTGCCTGACTCTGTTGAACCTCAGATATGGTCAAAATAAAGGTTCGATTAAATAGAAGCCTCCTGTCCTGCAGAGAGACTCTCATAAATAGGCAGAAATAATGACTTTATGGGAGCACAGGCACAAATATCAAAGGTTCACCACTGACCCCTTTTATGGGCCAATAAGAGGACATGCTGCTGGTACTCCCATGTGGTTACACTCTGCTGTCAGCAGTGGTGCTGCTTTGTCTTGTTTTATATATAAGATAAATTGCAATGAGAAAAAGGAGTCCATTAAATGTAATTTACAAAAACAAAAGTGGCATTAGCACCCATCCTGCAGCTTCCCACGTATACATGTGCCAATTTGTAGTGTTCCTTGGCTACTTTCAGAGGTTAAATCATTACCATTACAGTTAATGGAGGAAGCTCAGAGAATTCATTCAAACAGAGCAATGACTAATGGAGAATTTGAACAAAGATCCAGGCCCCGTTAAAGCTGGGTGTGGCCACAGGCTTTTCATATGGAGGAGAACCCCCCCTCCTCCTCCCCACTCCTCCAGGTTGCACATGTGAAGTGCAGGGACCGGCAGCAGCAGCTACTCCGTTCCCACTCCAAGGGGTGTGTGCTGTTCCATATTAATGACAAAGAGAGGAGCAGGAGCCAGAAGTCGCTATCATACTCTCATTCGTTTTAAAAAGAGCCAGCTTCACAATACAGTCGGCGGGAGTCCGCAGGAGACCAGTGAAAGCTGGGGGATGCACCAATGACAAAAGACAGACACAACCTCACTTTTTTTGTCCCCGAAACAAGGGCTGCCCAATTTCAGTCTGCCGTTCGTCTTTCACCAAAACCAAGGCCAGCTTCATGCATTTCAATAGGAGTATTCCTGCATAAAGAAAGAAGCACCGCTGCATAGCACAGTCATCTCTCTCCTGTTGTTAAGTCTTTCTTTAAAGATGAAACAATAGAACTCTGGTCCCTCCTATTGGACAACAAATAAACCACTACTTTGCAAGGCAGGGCAAGATCCTGAGTGCGATGAAGAGATTGAGGATGAGGCCAAAAGAAAAGTGAGGCTGGTGTTAGTCGAATGTCATAAAGCTGAAGTGCATCTCACCTCAGCATGTGAACTGTAAAACCGTGTCTATAAAAAGCTAATAAAGTGCTAAATTCTACCAATCTTTCTCAACCTGACCAGCAAATTACACCAGAAATGGGATGCTGAAGAGGCAATTTTACCTTAGATTATAAAAAATTGAATATGCCTCACACTCTGCTTCTTGAAGTGGGGCGACCCAATCAGCAAAGTGTAATTAAGATTCACTTGCTGCTGTTTTACTGATAATCCTGCGAGTAAAACTGTCACAGGCGAACAAAAGACCCTTTTCCTCATTGAGTCATTGCCTAAGAGTGATTACTTGCCACCCAAGTCTTTTCATTTTCTGAAGGCAAAGACACTCATACATCTCCCAGCTTGGGGAGTCCAGCAGAGAGGGAATTGCTCTCTGTGACGTGCAGGAAACTCAGCATGTTCATGCAGCGCCTCATATTTCTTCAGTGGCATCTTGCTGCACCTAATCTAAAGGTGATGTTTGGTTTAAAGATGATAATACAATCAATCGGAAAATACATTCCAGCTGTTTGAGAACACGAACAACTAGTGAATAATGAGACCTAAAGTTATCTTTTAGCTTAACATGAGTGATGGGAACAAGCTGTTCTTTCAACAACTGTACACACAAACAGGGATCATAAAGAGACACCCCTCCTTCTTTGCAGCCCCAAAAAACAAACACTTCTCCACCTGTTCAGTGTCCTGCTGGGGGTGGAGAGATGTGAGAGTCTGCACTCACTGTGTAAGGGCTGCAGAAAAGACAAAGACCAAAAGGAATCAGCACTACATGTCTGTATCGAACTGTGTTACATCAGAATAGCTGTTCTCCTATTTTTCACCATGCAGGACTATGGATTACTTTACCTTTAATTTTAGGTGCTCTGTATAAATGAGCGGGCCCAAAGCAGCACACCATATGGCGAGGATGCACATGTTATAAACATCATTTCTCTGGGGACTAGCTGAGGCATCGGCCTGATTTCTTAGAAAATGCTATCCAAAGGTTTCACTCCCCTCTCAGAAGTAGAGCAGGTTAACGATCAACTTTAATATGAGCTTTAGATGTGCAATAAAACCTGCTCTTTGGTGCCTCATCAAATATCTGTTCAATTTCAACATAACCTCCGGTTATTTTTAGTTTTGCTTCAACTGTATTTTTAGTCACGTGTAATTCAAAACTAAAGTTACCAAGACAATAGTGATTCAAGCTTGATCCTCACATCCTGGCCATAAACTGCTGCTGCCAGGGGCGCTGTTAGGAATTCTGCACCCCCTGATGGGACATGACACCGTGTTCTCCACCCAAAATGCCGCTCTAATTTACTGTACGATCTCGCCTGCCTGAACAAGCTTCTCCTGTTTAAGGAGCCTTTCTTTTCTCTCCATCAGCAGCACCTCTGCCTTCTCCTCAAACTTCTGCTCATTTCTTATTCTGATCAAGGCCAGAGGGGCTCAAGGTGCACAAAAATAAGCTCATTCTCCTTGGTGAACATCTGCCTCCTTATATCTCACTTGCGTTGTATTTCTTTTGTGAGTTATAGCGTTTTTCTCACTTTATACTCATTCTTTTTCATCCAGAACAAAAGTGTAGTAACTGTGTGGTAATAGAAAAAAGGTTCCACTTCACACTCCTGCTCCACACAAAAGACTGAGAGCTTTTTGAGAGACATTATAAGCTTCCAAATTTGGGTTAAGCATCCAGCAGGATAATAACTCATGCAGACATCCCATTTGGGAGAGTTTTAAGCATTCCTGTTAAGAGGCACCATGGATTAATAGGTTTGTTCCTTTTGTTAGTTTAAGATGCTGTTAGTCAGATTACAAATGCTTCACAGCCCAAAAAGCAGATCCACTTGTTTTTTTCTATAGTTACTCAATTTTTAATTGATCATTTCTTAGAGCTTTCCACATAGCTGGTTTGCTATTCAATTAATTTATCTGGTCAATACCTAACTGTTAGAAGAGATGAAGGGTTACAGTGATAAGCATAAAATGAAGGAAAGATGCAAGGTTTCTATTCAAAGCCATGATTCGCCACACTCCTCATGACTGGATCTGAATTTTGCATGAAGGAACACAATAAGTCACAAAGAAATCTATTTCAAAGAGAAACAACCACAAGCAGTCTTCAATCGAGACGGGACGTGCTCCAAGTTACAAATGAAAACGCAAGCAGAACCATACAGGTAACTCCCAACATGCAATGAAAGCTGTTCCCTTCTCATTTTTTCCCCCTGTGAATTAACATCACCATGCCATCCATGAGAGAGTGGAGAGTGAATGAATCTCAGGTGAAATTGGGTGACCCCCAACACAAGAGATTAGTCCATTAGCAAAAGAGAGAGCCCCACTTGCCTGACAAGTAAGACCAGCTGTGACACCGAGCACTTGCCCGTCTGCTAGGGAGGGGCGGCGAGAGGGGTGGGGAAGGGTGGAGTCAAAGGAGTGAACAAAAAAACAGATGCATCTTTTTGGAATATTTGTTCCACGACTAACTCTGTTTTTCTGCTGTGAGCGGTTGCAGCCATGTCTCATCTTGAAAAGCCAAACAAGTGGGAGCTGTTGCAAAATTCATCTGTTCAAATTAAATAAACACAAGCCTGTTTTTCTTTTTACCAGTATTGATGTGGTTTTTATTGTAAATTCAAAACCCTACAACCTCCCTTATTGGATAAATTATGCCCATACTAAGCAGACTGGTAAGAGTTCACCCTTTGCCCTCTTTTTCTCATTGCCCTGTAAGCAAACACACATGTTTTGGCCATCATTGAACACTGAACACACAACAGCACAGATGACCATAAAGTCCACCCTCATTACCAACTCAGAGCACTCTCTTCTAGTCTCAAGCACACGGCACTGCGGCAGCACAGCAGCGTAAAAGCGCCTTAAAAGGGCTGTTCGTTTCCTCTCAAACAAACCACCTGAGCTTGACTGATAGGTGCTGCATGGTGTTAATTTACAACAAGAGGCGCCACTGTAGTGTGACGAAGCGAAGGGGAAAGCAGTGGGTTTCAACCTCCCCGCCCCTTCCCTATCTCAGGAAGTGCTCTGAACTTATGGCTTTGCTTGTGGTCTGGCTGAGTGATGTGAACACATGGCGCTACTACCTGTTGGCTGACAAAGCACACAATAAAGAACTCCACAGAAGTGAGTTAAGCGCCTTCAAAAATGCAAAGCATTTCAAAACCACACACACAAACACAGGCAAAACCTCCCTAAAAACTATTCGCCGTCCATGTTTTCCTCTTTTTTCTTTTCTTTTCACAAAACAACTAGTGTGGAAAATAATTCCCCAGCAATTATCCAAGGTTGCTGAATTTGAATTATAACCAAAGATTGAACATTAATTGCTCAAACTTGGGCCTGGTTCACTTGTGTAACCCTTTTAAACTGCCAACATCCTGTGTGTAATTACCAAACAGAGCCTGTAAGGAATACATTCCTTGCATAAGCAACCCATAATCATAATAAATCATACAGAAAAGGCATCTTTCACTGCAGCAGCTTGTTAACAACGACAGAACATGACAAAATGACTCACGATAATGACATCATGGCATGAGCACATGAGAGCACTGAGTAATGACTACCTCACAGTGGCACAATGGGCACATAAGCACTTTATATACAATTTAAAAAAACTCTCTTTCTAATAATATGAGTAGTTTTTATCTGCAGACAGAATAGTGAGCGTTTTAATGAGCCGAGAGATTAAAGATGTTTTCAATATCATATGAAAGGAAGTGGTCACATGATAAAAGGTGGTTTATAACACCAGCAAATAAATATAGTTTAATATAGAACATTTGAGCTTATTATACACATGAAAGCCTTATACAACCAAGTTAGAATGCATCTATGATTAAAAAACTAACAGAAACTGTAAAGCGCAAGAAACTTATAAGTAAAAACACCGACATTCCTTTCCCTCCCGGGAATGTGGTCGATTGCCCAGACTGAAGTTGTGGAAGCACCTGCAAAAGGTAGCAAGGACTTTTCCCTTCTCCTACCTGCGGCTTCCACCGCTTCTCAGTTACCGAGACAAAAGCTTACCTTGGCGGAGGAGCGCCGTGAAGAAGAGCGCGCACACGCAGCTGGTGGACAACAAGTGCATCCTTGCGAGTCGCACAGATCCTCAGTCGACTCTTACCTAATTCAGAGGTTTGTTTTTGTTTTGTTTTTTAAAAAGAAACGGACTTGAGTTTTTTTTTCTAACAGATAGATTAAATTAAATCGTCTTTGCGCGCCTAGAGCAGTGAAAGATGTGCAGTTCAGTTTTGGCTCTTCTTCCAACGTGGCATGTGATCGGCAACCCGGGTTCTGTTGGAACAGGTAATTGCAAGGGGCTCACAGACGAGCGCGAGGGCGGAGGATGCTTTTTGCAGCTCCGCCTCCGATACCCCCCACCTCATCCCCCCTCCCTCTTTGCGTGCCGCACCCCTCCACCACCACTTCTACCCACACAGAAGTGCACCCTACCCCACCTCTTTCCTTAAATCCCTCCTCCTCTCACCCCCATCTCTCGTCTCAAACTCCCCCATACCCTCACTTCAATAATCTGAGAAAAAGAAAAGAGGTTGAAAGAAGTAATTCCAAGGTAGTTTTATTCGGATTGTTTCAATAAATAATACATTTAATTGAGGAATGATGTGAAGTATCACAATGCATTTTAAATAGTTTTGAAAAACATTAAAGATTAATTTAAATCATCACCATACAACCAACCACCAAATGACAATGTAACGAAGCCTAATCTCAGAGCACTGTAGAGAGTAATTAAACAAAGTCCAATTACATCAATCTAAAATCCAAATAAATCTAATTTATACAATTCCTGTTCAATGCAGTCCAGGTATGTATAAAATGGCAGTTCATGAAAAGCAGGCCTAAACAAATGAAACAAATCTTAATTTTGAGCATCTCTAGGTGATTTTTTTTAATGTGGCCTAATATTTCTATATTTTGATAAACATTCTCAAAACCAGTTGGAATATTGTCTATCACTACAGTTTTTTTTGTTTAACCAGTTGATTTAAAAATGCAACCAAAGTCACTAGTCACCTGTCATAGTGGTGGTGGGGGGCTTAATTACTGATGCACCTCAGCCACATATGTAATGTTGTTTTAGTTTGATGGCAAAGGCTGAAAAACACCAGCTCTGATGAGATATGCTGCAGTGCTGTGTCTCCAATTGTACAGCTAACTATTGTATGGCCTGTTTTTTGCTTTTTAAAAAAACCCAAAAAAAAAAAACCCATTAGAACATAGATATAGATTATTTTAGTCTGTTTCTGAGTCTCACTACTGTTTTGAATGGGATTTCCCCTCGTTTGTCCTCTGACTTGCTACAGGAGACAGGGTGAAAGCGTGTTGCTGTCAGTGTGCCTTTACTGAGCCCCCCCCCCCCTTCCCACAGTAGCCTATAGGTGCAGAGTGTGACGTCATCATTCAACCTGTGTGTAACCAGTCAACAGTTGCTGCACATACACGGGTGAAAGTGGAAAAGAAAACTCCCATTCAAAAGAAAGAAGACTGCAGAAATGGACTTTAGGAGGATGACCACCTGCCTCAGCCGGCTGTAGAGTGAGATAGGATGTACAGAACACCTGGCCAGGGAGACCTGCTTAGGGAAGGAAACACAAAAGTTGCAATGTTAACACTGTAACATGAGCAAAATTGATTATTGATATAGATGTTCATTTTGAACATGTAACAAAGCATTTTAGGAACTTACAGATGCTAACGCTCAGGCTGAGTTGTATTTTCAATCGACCCCCACCCTTAGATTTGTTCTACGCAGGAGAGCGTCATGCTGCTTTGTGCCCCACAGGCAGAAGGAACATGAGGCTGATGGTAAAGCAGCCATAGGGTAGTTAATTATATTAAAGAAGAAATGTCCACATCAATAATTAAGTCATGATTAATTATTAAAGTCCTTGGTCATATTTCCTTCCTTTTCAATTATTTCACAAAACATTTAAGAACAGCACCAGGAAATAGGCAATATAATGGCTATCTAATAATTAGAATTAATAGCACTGAAAGAGCTTTTACTTAACTGCACTTCCATTTTTTGGCTCTGTGCATTTCCATCAGTTGTCTGTATTTATTTGCAAACCATGACTTGTGTGCTCAAAATAGTTTCCTTTGCATGAACCGCCGCTTGTGACTGTAGCTGAGTCCTAAAGATATAACACACTCTAAAAGTGGTGTAACAGTGACCATTTCTCAGAGTTCATATCAGAAGTAGGTAAAAATAACATCAGAGCATGTAAATTGTCATTAAAACTACACTTGCTTCATCCGAAATGATTTACCACAGTGCTGTAACTGCATGATCATGCTTGTCTGATCACAGAATGAGTGTGTTTGTGCGTACGCCCAGTGTGTGTTGGGCTGGAGGAGAAATCTGTTGGGGTGAATAAGTAAGTATTCCTCACCCTGGGTGTGAAATTCATGTAGGCCCGTGATGGCTTGTGCAAATGGAGTGAAGGCACAGGCTGTGAAAACCTAATGCAATTTGATTAGAAGTTAACTGGCAAGCAATATTTTTCCTGCCTCAGTGCACCAAGAGAAAAAGAGGGGGTACTATTTGCTTCTTTTTTTGTGTGAGTGTGTTGAAAGTGAACGAGAATGACTGATGACCGAGCCTGGAGCTTTGAGTTCAATTACCAAACAACAACAACTCTGTCATAATTGGGATTTCAGGTGAAGTCGCACAAGAACCAAATATTGAAAAGAAAAACAACCGGTGCAGAGTGTGCTAAAACTTCATGCCATGCTTTTTTCCTTTCTCTGGAATAAACGCAGCTGAAGCTGTGGTTGATTTTGTATTCACAGGAGAGCATTTTCAGTCAGTTCCCGTGACTCGGGAGAGAGATTACACACAGAATAATGAATTACAATATATCATGTCATAGTGGAGGAACTGTACCAGTGCCTGCTGTCTTTTATTTGATGAAAGAATGAGCGCTCCTGTTTTGACATCTTGTGAGACATCTCATGGCATGGCTCCTGCTATGAGCAGGGAAACAAACAACCTTGTGTTGCTATGGACTACGCCAAAGAAAGTACGCATTTCTGACATTCAGGGATGGTGCAGACAGCAAATCTTTTTCTTCCTTTCCCCACTGGCTCAAGTTATAGATCCACCCTAATTGCCAAAGGTGCATTTGAAGTATAAAAAGAATTAAATCTAGCTTTGTCAGAATGATGGCAACAACACCAGTAACCAGAACTGACAGTGCAGCTTGGGTTACAGACCACATAGGATACTACTTATGTGCAACCCTAATCCGATCTCCTTTGCTTTCCTTCATTTTTTTCCCACTTAAAGCCGTAAATATGGTTAATTTGGTTAATTTGACTCCTCTCCAAGAAAAGTGGCAATCAAATTTTGCCAACATCCTCATGGGATGTTGGTCCCTTCACAGCCACATGTAGGAGGCAAACGACTGATAAATCTCCTACAGACTGGGCTTCAGTAAACTCTGTCAAGAAGCAAACATAGTGACCCTGACATTTTTAGTATGGCCAAGGGAGGGGAAGATCCACTTAATGGCTCATCCTGCGCCAGCACAACACCCTCGCTTTCGATCGATAATTGCTTCATTAGTTAATCTGATTGAGTGTGTGAGCAGCCTGTAGTCGATGCAGAGTTACCTCTCTTTTTGTGAGGAGTCTGTGTTTTATTGATTTCATTGTTCTCTGTAGAGCCTAACTTTTCCCCCCTAACTAATCCTCACATTTACACGAAAAAAGGAGAAAAGATCTCTTTGTTTGAGCTCCTCATGCCATCCAAGCTTCCATCATATTAAAACGGATCAATAAAGACCACTTTGTGATAGCAACAATAAAACTAATGATGAGAATGCATCTCGTCTGTTGTGTTGCCACACAGTTATGGGTTGAAAAGTGGAAGAATGCCGACAGCTATCGACATGCAAACAACCATGCATATTTCTAAGCTGTAAACACAACTTATCATTACTTATACAGGTGCTCAGGGGAACCTCGAAGAAACCTGTTGCTTAACTTTACATGTAGAAACTCTATGAGGCTGGATTAAAGTTCAATACCAGTATTCTCAATATGGTTCTGTTTGGGTCCTGACCATAGCTGAAGCCAAACTTCTTACACTGGAGTACACTCCCAAGGGCCCAATCCAGGAGTGAGGGATGAGGTGATATAGGCCTAACAGTAACAGGGACAGAAGACTTAGACTAATCTGTGAAGTCAAATAAAGCAGTTTCATGGAAATACATGCTCCAGTAAACTTAAATCCTTCCAGAATATTACATTAACAATAATGATGGATGTTCTCTGAAGCCCCTTCTCTGTTTTAAACAGTGCAAAATGGTTTAGTCTACACCTGCACCGATGTTTGAGCTGATTACAGAGAAAGCAGGAAAAGGTTTCTTCCCCCAAGAAAGGAAGCTACCAAAAAAAGAAATGAAAGAAAGGAGAAGCAGAGAAAATGAAGTGAGGAGAAGAAGTTGATTTCTTGGAGAAGAGAGGTGAGCAGCACACCTGAACTAACACACAGCCTGAACTGATATCTGCAGGAGTTGTCTCAGAGTGAAAGCAGCACATTAGAAATTAGAATGTTAGTCACAGCAAATTCAAAAGTGTTAAATTTCTGGTGTTGATTTTTCTTGGTGTAAAGTGTTGAGGTTTCAGAGCTGATTCAAACACAATTAACTCTGTGGTGGTGAAAAACATGGTTGTGTGGATGTAAAATCACAGTATAGGAAGATTCAATAGTAGTATTTAGCAGGTGAGGAGGAAATTGAAATCCACTGGGGCAATGTTTAGCTCAACTGGTTGAACAGCCGGTCTATGTACAGAAGCTAGAACTCCACGGTGCACTCAGCCGAGTCCCTGCCTGGGCCTCTTTGCTGCATGGCCTTTCCCGCTCTCTCTGACCCATTTCCTGTCAAGCTACTGTCAAAAATAAAGGCCACTAAAGTAATACAGTAATTCTAAATTTCCTGAAAGATCACACACACACACACACACACACACACACACACACACACACACACACACACACACACACACACACACACACACA
>JBBBVU010000009.1:14377658-14396705 GCA_037177055.1 Atherinosoma microstoma | reverse complement strand
TAGATAGATAGATAGATAGATAGATAGATAGATAGATAGATAGATAGATAGATAGATAGATAGATAGATAGATAAAGCCCTATGTCTAGCAACACCCCTGGTCCTAACCAGCTTTTGTGGAAAACATCTGACACCACATCATGCTGCCAGCTTTCACAGACAAAGCTAATGATGGCAGTGAATTAAACTAAAACAGCTCTCTGGGCTTGTAAGCAATCTTTTTCACATTCTATACGGTCCTTTTGTTTGTTGCTGATATAGAAATTGATCAAATCTTCACTTCACACTCCCAGAGCTTTTGCTTTTTAGCAGGCCAAGAGGTTGATGTTTGAAGTTAAAAGTGTTAAGTGTGCTAAAGCTCCCGCCTCCATTTGGCTTTCATGTATTGTTTTGTTGTTGTTCATGGTTTTGCCTGTTTACTACATGGACCTCAATTGGTGAAAAATCTGGCAAATGTACAAGTGCAAATAACTGCAGCTCCTCATATGGCCATGCAAAGCTGGTACCAAATGCAATGCTACATTAAAATGTCTATTTTTATAGCAGTTTATGATCTGATATAAAAATCTGTTCCAGTTTCTAATTCCTGCAGGCAAGTAAGTACAAGTCATTAAATTATTCATTTGTACTAAATTATATAAATATATAAACTAATTACAGAAGAAATCAGTTTGGTTTTTTTTGACAAGTAATTTTATATTTCTGTAAACATGTGTAAAAAGTCCTGTCAGAAAGGTTAGGTACATTGTTGTCTTGTCAATGTCCATCACTAGTTGATAAAATGAAGATCTGCACAAACTAAACAAATTTGAAAACAGTGCACAATCTAATATTGCAAGCCAAAATAACTGGTTTTCAAGTCCATGCATGCATTGAAGTCAGAGTTTGTGTTCAACTAGGTGAAAAGTTTTACTCAGTAAAAAAAAAAAAGGAATTGATTTCATTGCCCGAATCTACATTTAAACATGGACCATGGTCAGTAAGACACAGAAAAGAACAAAATAAAACAAAACAATGACAACAACAACTATCTGTGTTTTCGGTACGTGTATGGTTATGGGTGGGACTGCTTTGAGTCACATGATCTCAGTTTCTTGCACAGATCCATCGCTTGCACGTCACTTCTGCCTGGAAAAATCCATGATTATGACAATCTTATGCATATAAGTAGTATGCCGGTTTGGCCTCACTTTTGATTGCCATTTATACACAATAAGGTTTTATATCATTTGAGACCTGTGAGATGACTTGATGAGTTATAACTGCTATTTCATGACGCCAAGCTGCAAGGTCTCATCCTTCCACATTACTTAGCCTGCACACGTGGCATGTTTTTCATGTGCTATTTCCAAAGAACATGTTGAAGAAGGAGACAAGCTGTATGGTTCTTTATCATCACCTCTATTCATCATGGTTCAGACAAAGAGAGAAGCAGGAGGTTGAGGGCACATACTCTGTTGTTCTTAGTTCATAAAACCACCATTACAGGGAAAAAAAGGCTGATGAGCCTTTGAAAAGAGGACTTATTGCGAAAGGGCACATTTGAGTATCTAAATCATTTTCAGATGTAACAGCAACCAGTAATTTGAGCTTGTAAAAAAGAAAACGAGAAGCTTCATGATTTTGAGCACAGCAGTTTCAAAATAAATCCAATCTGTTATGACTTGAGCATATTCTGCCATTAGAAATTTTCTACACTTAGTTTTGAACATGTAATTGCATTGATGTCTGTCATCATCTTGCATATGTTGTCATCGCGTGTGAGGGTTTTTTATCTTTCCCCTTGGTGGATTAATCCTGTATTGTGGAACTGTCTTGCAAGTCGGTGCAAATACTACGAGCGTAATTCCAGCTGAAAGCATTGTGCTAGGAGAAAGAAGGTGATTCCTACAGGCCTAAAACCTGACGCTACAGAGAAACTCATGCAGGTTTAGTGAGTATTAACAGGGGAGTAAGATCATCAGGGTGCTGACTAAAATCTCCCAGAAGATTTTGCTGTTGTATGTGAACATAGTTAATGATCCTGGAACAGCTTTCCTTAAGGGGAAATTACACACATTTCTTTGCTTTATTCAGACATTCAGAACAGGCAAATGGTCACGTGGAGACATCAAAAATGGCAAAAGAAATGGCTCTGAAGAAAAAACAATATTTGTCTTCTTCTTATTCTGTATTAAAAAGAAACAATGTATTAACTGTGAGCATTGATAAGTAATAATTAGAGAAACTGGGAGAAATTAATCTAAAAATGTGAGGAAACTAGGCAAGAAGATGAAGGATAAAACATGTGAAGAAGAATCAATTACACAGAGAAGAGAAATAATAGTATTTAGATGTATTACAGGTGAAACCATCCCTGTTGGCCTGCATCATGCAGTGGATACAACTGTTTGGTATGTGATATGTGTAAACCAGTCTTGCAGACCTGGCTGCTGGTTGTGTCAGTTTTTTCTCTCCCCAAAATTACCTGTTTGCGAATGCTTAAACGTAGCTCTCTGGCGACATGAAAGGCAATGAAATTATTCATGAAGAATGCAGACTGGTTTGGTACAAGGCATTTGTCAGGTGTCTGTATTGTTTATTTCTCACCTGAGCCTGAAACTGTTTGTTGCTTTGTCAGTTAATGGTGGCGGCGTCTTGCTGGTGGAAACAGCGGCGCTTTAATGCCGCCTGCTGCAGGCTGACGCTTTGAACAACAACCCGGAACAAACACAAATGGCATATCCTTGTTATCCCTTTTTAATATGGCAGTGGGTATTTTGGGAATTCATCTCCTGCCACTTTCTCATAATGATGTGCAATACTCAAATGTTCCATGAAATTAACTCTTAAACAAAAGATAAGTGAAGTTATGGCGGTTCCGCTGTTCAAGTTATATAAAGATTCTACCTCATTGTCATGTTTCAAAGCTGTTGGAGTAATTTGTCTCTGCACGATCACTTGCTACTGACTTTTCCCCATTTTTTTTTTCAGTGATATGGTAGTGAAAGCAGGTTGACATTCTGCTTGCCAGTTAATCTTTAAAGCAGAAGTAGTAGATACAAGCTGAAAAGAGATACAATCTGTTGATATATTGGAGTGAAAAGGGCATGTCAAGAATATCAGCAGAAGACGGGGTAATCAAATATGAAAGATGAACCCCCCCCCCATACAACAGAATTTGCTGGTATCATTTATGGTCTGAGCAGGGGAGACAAAATATATCCAATGAAAGAACAAGTCCTGCTTACAGTTACTGAACCCTGTATGTTCTGTTTCAGAGCTTTACATACATTAAAATGATCCTGCTGCCGTTTGACTGTTTAAAAATATGTCACCACACACGATTTAGAGAGTTCGAGAAGTTGTTCATTCATCTTCTTTATGAAAACTAGCTTTTTAATGTATTGCTGTCAATGTATATTACATTTATTAGTTTACTCATAACAACACTGACAAATACTACAAGCAGTAGCACAACAAATAAGCCACCTCTCACATGGACGCACACAAAAAAGCAGGACAAGCTACAAAATAAAGATAGAACAACATTGAGAGCATTTGATCATTTCTGTCTGCAGATCTGGTCATGACAAATGGTTTCCACTTAAGGTCCAGTGTTGGTGAGGCAGTGAGGAGTTTGCTGAAACCCTGAATAACATTTTACATCGTGACTTCACAATTCCTCTCTAAAGTATCAGTGCTGGAAAGCCCACGAGGTTTGCCTGTGTCACTGAGTTGTTGAGGAGCCTTGTTATTTTTTACTGACATTAAAAGTGAAATGATGATGTGAGATTCTGTAGTTCTCTTCTCAGAGTCTGAAACTAATTCAAATTCAATTTGAAGAAGCTTCGTGAATTACACTTTCATTAACTGGTTTTGGGGACAGCAGAAACAAGATGTAGCCATACATCTTTCAATTAATTCAGGGAAGTCCGTCCATCCATTTTTCTTACTCACTTTATCCAGTTGGGTCATAGATGGGTCACCTGTCTGATTTGAAGTCTTTTTTCTTAACACCTGCAAGAAAGACTTTCGCAAGCTGCATATCCAGTTTGAGTTACAAGGTTCTGGCATTGTGTTTGGATCAGCAGAAACATTTGGAAACAACAATGAATGGAGACACCCTTGGTTTTTAAAAAGAAATAAAATGTAGGAAAAAAAGCCACAACACCAAAACAAGTTTTTTTTTTAATTCTTTTTTTTTTATCTCATCCTTCATGTGCGACTCTCCTGTCCTGTTTCTGTGTCCTCCTCTGGTGATGGATGATGCTGTATTTTATTTGTGACATTTTATTTCCTAACTAGACATAGCCGACCCCACGTATGCACGAAACACACATTTTCAGGTTAGTTACTGTGGATTCAGGCTGAATATGCAAAAACACCAGTATTTTTATAAACTGTATTTTCTCATTCTTTAACCCTTTAGTCCACATGAAGATGCACAGATATGATTGAAACTAAGTGAGTAAATTATTATGCTTCTGACTTCTTCTTTTAGTTTTTTTTCTTTACAGGACTAACACTTAATTTGATTTCTTGGACATATGAAAAGTCTCCCTCCAACCTGAGGTCTCACCAAGTCTGGTTGGAGTGTTGTTTTATGTAGCAGTATCTGATATCACTGACATATACCCCAGTTTTCCATTAGACACATAACCGTTACAGTTAAGAGTCCATGAAAATCTTCACTCTGGGAAAGGCTTTTGTGGTTACACATCTCAGAAAAGAAACAAAAATATCTGAATGAGGGTAGCTTTTTGGGGAATTTGGCTATATTAATATAAAGCTATGCGTCCTGTTTTTAGAGAAAGATTTAAGAAGATCAAACAATGAAGGGCATAGGCCAATTTGAGTCAAGTGTATACATGCACGAGTTGATTGAACCCAACTGCATTGGCTAGTTGTGTTAATCTAAATTTAGTTTGAGAGCTTCAACTTGGCACATTTTTTGTCTGACTAACAGTAATAAATTTGTTTTCCTATGTCATGTAAACATGATAATATGAAATTATTGATCATAGTGCCATTTCACAACAAACTCACTTAAGGCACTTTTACAGCCACCGTTTAATTCAATGCAATTCACTGTAGTCCAATTATAATCCAACTAAAACAAGCTATTATATGATCCACTTTAATCCAATTTATAGTAACTGTTCATATAAGCCAGTTCATAAAAAAATAACTGCCTAGCTAAGAAAGGCAGTCACAATTGAGTAAATGTTTATGACTTTAATTCAACAATTGTTGGAATTAAACCAAATATTATCATGCCATCATCATGTGTATAAAAATAAAGTCTGTTGTCAATTTAATATTCTTAAATGTCATACGGGTGATTAAGTTGTACGTCACAAGGTGTATTGCAGCAATGACAAAAGGTTTTGTTTGTTATAGTTTACCTGAAATCAGATATCTTTTTATGTTTGGCCTCTGGTGATCAGGCTTTTTGAGTACCTCAAATAATGTGTTGCTATTTCCAGGTAAGATGTGTATAGATATAGAGTATATAAATTAATTTAGAATTTGCTGTAGAGGAATGAAGCAACTGTAGCTCAGGAAGCTTCTCTGAACCTCTGCTTGTCATCTCTAGCAGAAAATAAGACTTATTTTTGATTATGATTTCCAAATTCAATGCTGCTCAAAGTCCTTGTTCGGTGACAGTCACAAATACAGACACAGCATGCACTAATGATACTCATTGTTATTAAATTAGTTGATTGGAATAATTTGCGCAGTGGTAAAACATCTTTCCTGCCTACTGTGTCTTTGTCTTTAACATACAGCTCATGTTTTGTCACCCTTAGAAAAAACATACAGTATGTGCCATCAGTTAATGTTTGATTTAGCCTGAGACTTCTCTGATCGCTTGATGTTTGTTAGACATCCCTCTGGCAAACAGACAAAGCGTCCATACCCTGCAGTGAACAGTCAGTCTGAAATTCCAGAAGCTGATACCAGCCTCATTTTGCTGACAGAGCTGCATTACACAACTTCACAGTAGAGTTTCAAACTTAGGGAATGGTATCAAATTAAACATAGTAAGCAGTCATACTCAACTATGACTTCCAGTTAAAACAAAAGAGCCTTTTACCGCAATTACTTAAGCTTTTTCTTCTCTTCCTGTGTAGAGAATGCTGTGTGACTCAGAAAACATCACTTAAATAAAGTTTGCTTACAAACTGACTTCCTAATGCCTTGTTTGCAGGGTGTGAAAGAAGTACCTTACAGGTATCAGCTCACACTGCTGCCATAAAGGCAGCCATTGTTTAAGGCAACAATGCGGATCTAACCCTGCCCTCAACAGTCCAACACATAGATCTGATTAAGACTCTTTAAACACAGTCTGCTGACCTGCAGAGGAGGGATGAGCAAAGCCCCCTGACTCCGGAATGCTGGAGCATTTCTGCCCTGAAGGTTTAATACCACTCAGGGACATAAGCAGAGGTCTGTTTTGTTGGCCAAAGCTGGGCTGACATTATCTCCTCAGTGCCCTCAGGCTCCGAATAGGAAGCCATAGAGTTTATGCGCACTGGTGGTGACCTACAAGAACACAGTGCAATTAACCCCACCCACATTTACACGACATCTGCAAACAAACAGATGTTACCATAACAATCGGCTCTGTTCTGACCAGCTCTCCCTTCACCTCATGCAGTGTCCATGACAATGCAACTTCAGCTGCAGAGAAGGAGAGCTGGATACTGCTGCAGCTTGCAACAGAGCAAGGCTTGGCACTTGCTATTGTCTTGTTCTAGGACTGTTTGAAAGAATGCAAATTACTCTGAAACCGACCCGAGGCCATGTCACGAACAACAAAGTCACTATATATCTAAAATATGACCCTGCATACCTGGGCTCTGTGTATGTTTTGTTCTGTTGGTCATGTTTACATTTAAACAATTTTGTTGTGACTTAGGATAAATTAAATAAAAAACAAACAAAATAAACAAACAAACAAATGGTCCAAAAAATAAGTATAAGATATGATCCTCATTTCCATCTATTATTCTTTAGTGCATTTATTAAAGGTTGAGATGTCTCAGAGTGGTGGCATGTGAGAACACAAATGTCTGCAATATTCACGATGAACTTCTTGTGGAGATTTTCCATCCTGCCCACTTGTAAAAATGAAAATCCCCAGAATGTCAGACTGCCTGCAAACGAAGTATCAAACACTGAGGAGCATTTACTGCTACTGAGCAAGTTAAGTGTGCACGCTGGCAAAAGTGGCTACTAATTCTCCTTTTTGCTGACCTGTTTGCTGCATTTCCTTTTGCTCCACACTATTGTGTGTACACTCAGATGCACTTGTTATTCAAATCAATGCAACAGTCATCTAAACAATTCCCACAGTGTACTTTTTGTATTAGGTTTTGCCTCCAATGCACTCCAGACAGATACTCCCTTGCGTCAGTTCCACCGTATGGCCACAATAATGAGCCCCTCTCTAAACCTCATTTTGCCTATTTACACATGAAGCAAACTGGTGTGTCCTTTTTCATTATGTTGCAACGTTGTAGAATCAGAGGAGGCATGACATCAAGGCGGCAGAGTTGGCATGTAGTGTGATGTATAAAATGTGTGTCTAATATATCCCCTGTACCATCTCTCCTGTTAGCCATGAGTAGCACACAGCATTGCATACTATAACAACACATCACATGCGTCATCACAGCATCACACTTTCATGAAAGCACTCATAAGATGGGCTCTTTCCACCTCTGCTACTACCTCTGATATTCACTCAGATACATATCAGAGGTGGGTCAGCTTTTCACTCCCCATTCCACCTCTGCCCTTAAACAAATCTTAGTGATACACACCGGCCACATTTACATGAGTTTTAATTGCCCTTTCATTCAAAACAGGAATTAAATCCTGTTTGAAAAGATTAAAAATGACCATGTAAACACCTAATTGCGAATGAAAATGATCATTCGGAATTAAACGTAAATCCGAAGTAAGTGGCTGGTTTATTCTGATTTTGTGAAGGCAAGGGAAAGACAGGCTGGACCCAGGAAGGAGCACACAGAAGAATCTGTAAAGAAAAGGTTTATTCAGACAACAAAAACAAATCCTTGGTAACAAAAATAGCTGTGGCTGAGGTGGCGGCTGGCAAAATGGTTCAGTGATGGTTCTGCAGTCCGGAAATGGCCATCTTCTGTAAATGGAGTTTCACAAAAAGGTAACATTAATATCCAGACACTGATACTAAAAAACTGACTAAATGGCCTGTATTGTACCACGGGGTAAGGCAACAATCTGAGTGGCCTACATGCTGGTATTTAAATAGGCAGGCTTGGATGATCAGCACTAGGTAAGAAAAATCTTTCAATTAGCACCGCAACACCCAGCTGGAACCCTGAGTAAAAGAAAAGACAGAAAAAAACGAAAGCCAAAACAACACAAATCCTGACAGATTTTAAATCCGAGCTGAATAATTCCTCGATCATGTAAACGTTCATTCTGTTTTAAATTAATTCCAGCTTCTGCGCATGCTTGTTCCCTTGTCCTGTAGCAATGATGCACATCTTCCATGCTGGCGGACACATATTCCAGGATGGCCACCCAAAACAAGCGTTGGACGTGAGCCAAGACTATTTAAGTGGAAGTGAAGTAGTATGCTAGACTCGAGCTGCTGCTTCAAAACTAAAATCAAAATCAAAGCAAAAATGGTGCTTATTATGTGGTTTTCCATGTTGTAACCAAGGGGCAACCTCGGGCTTAGAAATGTGAAGCCTATGCGGAAATGCCAAATATTGCAGTTCCTCCCTCCTCCACTAGGTGCTGGCTGCAAAATAGCAGATCCCCATAGACTCCCATGTTAAAAAGGCCAACTTCACATGAGAATTAAAAAAGGTTACAGCCTGGTTGAAGTTTACCTTTGTGACAACTGTGGGAGGAGTGAAAAAAATTCTGCCATAACTGTTTAGATGTTATTTAATCTTAAAATTCCTTTTGATAGACAGGCGGCATATATCCAGCAAAACGAGACAAAGAGTAGCACAACCTCGGTTTTTAGCCGGCTAACAGCATGCCTCAGCTTTAGCCTGCCTAGCTCCGTTAGCTGGTTAGCTTCCGTTAGCTCAGGGCTAGCTTTGTTAGCTCGTAGCTCAGAGTTTGAAGGGTGTCAATCATCTGTCCCACGCTAGTTGCCCATTTTTGGGTTTTCCGGGAGTAACGAGACTTGTAACGGTGCCAAGATGGCGACGGTGGGAACCTCCCAATGAGCTTCTTTTCAGCTCTTCAGAAACCTTCGGGTCACGTGGTTTCACAGTTCATCCATTTCTTTTTACAGTCAATGGTTGTAACCGAAAAGAATTGAAGCAGGAAGTGGAGTTTGTTTTCTTCCGGTAGATGTAAATTCATCACGTTCGCCCCTGTCCAATCAGAACCCTTCTCAACCCTCATCGGAATTGAATAAAGGCGAGAACGCGTTTTCCATGTAAACCTCAATTTGGAATGACTATTTCCATGTAAATGCGAAAGAGAATACTTTAATTCTGAATTGTTTAATTCTGAGTAATTAATTCTGAATTAAAATAACATTAGGTAACCATGGTTAATGAATGTGCATCAGTTCTGGCTTAAGAAGACATGAAAAGGGCTTGTCAAGTCCTTGTGTGAACAGCTATTACAGGAAGAATACTGGATCAAATTTTCCACATTATGTCCTGAGCATTGCCAGTGTTTCTGTGTACAGTTTCTGCGTACAGTCAATGCGCATTTTAAGGCACATTGACTTTTTGGCCTGACAGCAGATTGCTTTGTCCTTGGCTACATTAGAATAAATTGCTCTCATCAACCTTGTGGTCAAAGGTTTGCAACAGCCATTTAACTTTGTCGTTTTTGTAACACTACTATTGTGCGAACATTGCTGAAAGGAGTTGAAAGTTACTGGATTTATTTGCTCAACCTATTTCCATTGCACATGGTTCTCATTTGTATGCCATAGATATACCCAGTTTTCCACCTCTACAATATGAGAAAACTTTTAAATGTTTAAAGAATTTAAGGTGGCCCCAAGGTTGATTCTGCAAGTTCTCCGTTGGATCCCATAAGAAAATTAACATTGAATTTAGTCACTTAATAGCTGAGTTTTTTTCGTTTTCTTTGCTTTGTACTTTTGGTAAAACCAACTTCCAGTGTAAAATCATGTGGCACTAACAGGGTAGTTCATTGCTCTCATTGTCAGCCACTTACTTTCTCTGTACTTTTCTTTAAACAATCATGGCTTCCAGCTAACTTTCCCTTTTGTTGTATGCATTTCATATGGAGATTAGATAGCTGATCCATTCAACTCAAACCTGCTCCGGTGGGACCGCTGTGAATTTCATGATTTCTTATTAGTTTGGCTGAGTGGGACCAAATAACCTTATCAAAAGCATTGTGGTGGTATGTCCTGGTCATTCTAGACACAGATGGTGTTTAGTAAAATTACTTTTCAAGCCATTGATGCTTGGCTGCATTTTTTTGGCTGTGACTTTTTACCAGAAGTTTTTTTTTTTAAACTGTAAACAACATTTTTGACAGCATAGGTTACATTTTCATATTACCTTTTTCACAACTTTTGCAAAAATGTTTCATATTTGTGATTTGAAAGGTTTAGAAGTAGCAGACTTTAGTCTTTCTCTGCTGATCCTCATATGGCTTAGCAGTGGTTGCAGATGGCAGAGCTGTTTTTTATGAATGCTAATATCACAGCACACTAGTTTATTGTCCTTAGATTCCTCAAACTGTCCAGAGTATGTACTCTGAAAAATAAACATGGATTTGATACTGTATGTGAGCTAAGTGTTGTAATGGGCTTGAAATAAGGTTAATGCTGTCTTGATGATTGTGGCAGTAGAAGCCTAGGGGTTGCAGAGGTGGGCTTGGGTTTGGAGGACCTGGAATCAAGACAGAGGTGAACCACTGTGGGCCCTTAAGCAAAGCCCTTAACCACCAGCTGCTCCCTGGGCACTGACACTGAAATATGGCAGCCCACTGCTCTTTGAGGAGTAAATGTAGGGTGCCTTGTGAATCTCTATTGCTCTCCATCTATCAAAAGGCTGCTGAGCTGACCATGTCACTGCATAAATCTCCCCTTGTGTATTCACGACCCACCTTCATCACGCCCCCTGCTCACCCCCTCCCCTCTCAGGCTCTTCCACTTTTCAAAATTCAGCTGTGGGTGGAATTTCTCAAAAAGCAGGAAGTGTAGTTGCACTTCCTGCAATTGTTTCACGTCCTTTTTGCCATCGACATTCTCCGCTTCTTTTTTTCTTGCAACCAACCTTGTTCTTTACACTGTCTAACCACTGTCATACTTATGTGTTTCATTCTACACATCACTAACGTAGCTTAAACTTTGCTAAATTGTGGAAAGTGTTCATTTAGTAATAGATAACGTTTTAGAATAATAAGGAACAGTCTTGCTAACAGTGTACTGTGCAGTTGTTGTCAGAGCTGTCTTTTTTCATGGAAATCAGCTGTTTGCTGAAACTCTCAGCAGTTTTAAATCATTGTTAAAAGCTTTCCTGTTTTCACCTTTTTATAACAAGTGATATTTTCTCTGAGGGTTTCTTTCTTCATCTATTCATTTTTGTTGTTTATTTTGTGATTATACTTTTGTTTTTAATTTTTCTTAATGCTTTCTGCACCCCGCTGTAATGTTTCTAATGTTTGTATGTAAAGCACCTTGAATTGTCCTGTACATGACATGTGCTACATAAATAAACTCGCCTTGCCTTGCCTAAAATAAAAGTAAACTTGCTTTTACTTGAAATTAATGAAAATATTGTTTTCTTTTTTCGTTGTCTTCTCTTTCTTTGGCTTAGATGTCTGAGTTGCCTCAGCAAAATTAACCAAATGCTAAATTCCTTCGTTGTCACCTTTTATTTTGTTTTGTTTACACCCTATATTCGGCAACTCTCTCTGGTCCAAGTGCTCAATGTGCCCCCAAGGGGAATCTTCCCATTACAAGCGTAGAACATTAGCAAATTATGTGAACAATTATGCTCACGACAGAGCCAGTTACCTACGTGAATGTGAAGTTAAAAAGCAAGTGTAGTTTAGCCTCAAAGTAACCTCACAGTGACATTGTCCGTTTTTTATACCTTAGTTGATATTTCCTTCTGCTTCCAGATGGTTTGTCATAAAGATGATTAAGGTCTAGTATTAGAAAGCACTTGATAATGGTTAGGTGAATATAATGGTTTGCATTAAATATATTATTAACATACAGCATTAAAATTAAACACAAAAAAGATGTCCCATTGAAATAGAAGCTGTGCTGGATAAAGGATTATAATAATAGTAATATATATATGTACAGAATCAGTGTTAATTGGAACAAATATGAAACTTTTTTATTAGTGAGCATGTGTTTACAAGAGGCCATGTTGATAGACTACAGCAGGGGTTACCACGTACCATCCTCGGGAGCTACTGTCCTGGTTCTCCAGCTGCTTGTCCTCAATTTCTGCACAAGCCTGGTAATGACCATTCATTTGAGTCATCTAAAAAACTTCAGGACAGTAGCTCCCAAGAACTGGAGGTGGTGATCCCTGCACTAGGTGAAGCTATTTTTTCACTGTTCCAGTCTTATTAGGGATGACTAATGTTTGTATTTGCTCTTTAATGATGATTTATAAATAAATTAGTTTTCAATCACATTTGTTTGCAATTATAAATAGAAGATTCTGGATCATGCTCACCTCTGTAATAACAGCAACCTATTCCATGTTGCCTTTGATTGCATAACAGGAGCACTGAAGTGCTGCAGGAACAACCAGCATCCCACACACCGTAGAATACTCAGCACACCTGCGGTTTTTGTCAGCACCAATTTAGAAAAGAAGCTTTGATTACACTAATTGAAAATAGAGAATACGCTAAATCAATTAGCTCTGAAAAGGTCTTGAGATGTTTGAATAAAAACTGAATATTTGAGATGCTTTTGTGTCTGCATCTATTTTAATAAACCCAAATTATTCAGATTCGATTATGTTTTTATTTGTAAATCAATGGATTTAAAATGTGTTCAGTAATAGATAACGTTTTAGAATAATTAGGAACAGTCTTGCTAACAGTGTACTGTGCAGTTGTTGTCAGAGCTGTCTTTTTTCATGGAAATCAGCTGTCTACAGTTGCAGCTGAAGAGACTAAACCAAAGCCATTTCAGTAACATGTTTAAACCACTTCATGCAGAGTAATATGACACTACTGAGCTGCAGAACTAGGTAATTCTTTGTGGACATGTCATTATAAGTAAAAGCTTTCATATCAAACCTGGTGTTCTCCATTCTAAATATAAACATACTGACTTGTGCAGGTTTTCATAAAAACGTATCATATGCTGTGACTTCAATGTTTAGAAACAGCTAACATTTCAAACTGATTTTCTGCTGCCATTTAGAAATATTACTGAAATGGAAAACATTAATGGAGCTGTGAGTGTCTCTGTGGACCATTATTAGCTTGTCGGGCTGCTGTCAGGCTGAATCAGGAGGTGCGGCTTATCACGCACTGCAGAGAAAGTTTCTGCAGTGAGTGAGTCAACCATGCAAATGTCTGTCAATGTAAAAAAAGAAGATAAAAAACATACCTAAAAGTAGACTCAGTCCTCTGTTTTTTTAAGTCTTGTTATAAGAAGATTATATTTTTAGATATCCATCAAAAGCCCTGCAAAGCCCATTAAAGCTATTAAATGTAACCCATCTGCCTATAACAGTTTTTATATTTCTGTGATGACCAAATCTTCCTAGTTTATTTTGTTAGTCAGTAACTGAGCCACATTAACCTTGATATTTATGCAGGGTCAAAAGCAGCTCCAACAATCAACTAAATGTGCATGTTGATCCACTTAGAGATTCATTGCTGCCACAGTTAAGGGCAGGCAAATGCATTCACAAAATAAAACAAGATTAGCTGCCTAACAGGGTTGTGCATCTCTAATGGTTGATGAGCTGCTTACACCTCCCCTAAACCTGCCACGCCTCCAAGCATGCATACTGCATATTTAACATCAGCGCTAATGTTACTGCTGTTCAATGATTTTCTTCTGCCCTAACCGTGTTATCACAGAGTCCTTTAAAGAATCATAATGGCAGTTTTGTATCTTCCACCCCATTAGCTACAAATCAAGCATACTTTGCATCACTGGCTTTTCTCCAGAACAAACCACCAGACTGTAGATTGATTTCCTATCGTCTAGGCAGCCATTATTTTCCATTCATTTTACTGTGCTATTAGAATAAGCTTAAGAGATTTGAAACTTGCTCAAGACAAGTAATCCATCACTATGTACAACATGCTGCTTTTGAGTTTGTCAATGAAACATTTGCATCAAATGCTTTGAAAGGTTGTTTCAAAAATGACCTTGTGTGAGTTCAAGGATACTGATATCTGAGATTTGACAGTTTGATTGTTAAACCAGCACTGACATTAATGGATTAGGAAACTAAGACTCAATCAACCATTATTTTCATAATTTTTCAGCCTGGAAAGTTTAGTCTAACACCTTGATATTTTTTTCCTCTTGGTTCTATGGAAGCATAACTGGTCCAGACCATGACTGTGTAAAAGATGGATTTAAAAATTGGTCTGAAATGTAAGGAAAGTGCTCCTAAGTGCCTTCATTTCTAAAAGTTGCCTGGTGATCCAGTCATGGTGACATCACAAGCTAATTTTAGTCAATTAGATAAGTGTGGGGGTGCCCTTTTAAAAAGAAATGTCACAATTATTTGGATTAAAAACTTGTATGTTTGGAGGAGGAGATTGGCTCTAATGGCTTGAGTGGAAGAATGAGCACGACCAGCAGGATGTTAGACAGAGACAAGCCCTGGAGGTTCATCCACTGGTGAATTCATATTGCGTGTTGCTTTGATTCATCACTGTTATTCTGTTGTCATTTGTCAGAGAAGTGGGCAATACATTTTCCACAGACCGCTGTGCTGTTCGTCAGTTTTTCTGTGCAGCTCAGCCATGGCATTTTCCTCACTTAATGCGACAGACAAAAATTTTCTTGTCTGATTTTTTCTAAACAAAAATAAAGAATAAAAGTGGAATGTAGAAAACAATTCTGTATTATATTTTCAAAGCTGAGACAAGCTTGTGTTTTCATCCAAAACAAATGTGTTATAAAAAAATTAATGAAGAGTATTTTCTCTAATTTAACAAAACAAAGTTTGATGTTCATCTCAAAGATTTCAGACCTCTAACTGAATATTCTTACTGACAGTTTAATACCTTTTCAAGGATATGCCTGAAGCAAAGATATGTACAGCTGAACAGACATTTCCATATTTTCTATCACCCCCCCCCAACAGTGGAAAAATCCCCCCAAAAACTTTGTATTAAAAATTGTATTATAATATAGTTTTTAAATTGTGCTTTTTAATATTCATATCCTTAATAAAAATTTCTGGAAATGATTAACTTCACTGTTTTTAAATGAGTATAACGAAAAGATGAAAACTGGTCTTTGGTCGTGAATTAATTCCGTCTGATAAACAAACCAATTTATCAACACAATTTTGGCCATTTAATGCACCATCAGCTGGACATGACTGAGCAATCAGTCCTGCAAGGAAGCCTGATCTCAGCCTTTTACTGTTAAGTAATCTTTTTTTGTGATTTTCAAATGTAATTCATTTCTAGCATGAACATTTGCCAGTTATTAGATGGTAATGGATTGATTATTATTACAGTTAACATGATTATTGGTGCACCTTGTTGACCGAGTTAGCTCCCTATAGAGCAGTGGTTCTCAAACCTTTTGAGCTATGACCCTCTCGACAACATAAGCCATATCCAAGAGTAGAAGTTTTGAGAGGGCAAAGAATGCGTCTGAGTGTGAGGAAAAGAGACCAAGCTTGAGCGGAGGAGATTTTTAACCTGCAACTCTAAACTTGAGAAGAGGAGCAGAGATTTGAAAGTAAGATTGATATACTTGAGAGCAAAAAAGGACTTTCTGAGTGTCTGGGCAGAGTTTTGAGAGATTGCAAAATGATATTTGAGTGTGAAAACAAGAAATCTTGCTCTCAAATCAAACAATTATGCTCTTGATTACAGCTAGGGAAATACACTAATGGACTTTGGGTAATCGGAGCAGAAGTATTCTGTTGCAGATGCATGCAGATAAAACTGTGAGCACCAAATATTGTTCTTATTCATTATACATTTGGAGTCTGTAAAATCTAATCTGTATTATGACACATTTCAAGCAGAATTTTACACACACCCTCCAATGATAGCATTTAGGTCAGACTCTGTTGGATATCTGCATACATATGGACCTGTGTGGTGTAACACCCACCTTATACGGTCTATAACTATATTATTTCCAATTTGGACTGGTTTGTTAGATGAAACTTTATACTTGTGTTGGATTCAGGAGATTAAGCAAATTAGAAAAATAAGCATTTATATCAGAGCTACATATTACAGCAAATTTGCATCATTTAGTCATAATATAATTAGATTTTCCCATCAGCAGCACGGTTCAGCATCTGCATTAGGTCAGTATCAGATAACAACTCCCAGACTGAGACTCTTAGTACCCATTTTGCAATAAATTGAAAGCAAACGTAGTCTGAAAAACAATAAAAACACCACTTTAGAAAATTAGCGGCAATAATCTAAGCTATTTATCACAATAAATGGCCAATAATATCAATACATCAGCATTTTCTTCTTGTAATATGGAAACTATTGGATTGCTTCTCGCTCATGTGGGGAAGTGCTCTGCCTGCTTTATACTGTTGCAGTGCATGGGGGAGATAAAGGTGAGGGGTAATGCAATTACTCACTCATGTCAACCTTGTTTTCTTGTCGTACGGTGTCTGTATGGATTGATAATGAGAAGCACTGCCTATCTCTAATTAGACAGCCTCTTTAAATCTTCATGTATCCTATTGTTTGTTTCCCTACAGAAACAAGTCACGTTTCATTCATCTTTCAGCAGCCTTGGCATCAGCCATGAAGACAACAAATTATTTATATAGTCTAATACCTAGACAGAATAATCGCCTGTTCACATGCCTGAAAACACCTTTGTGTGTCTCTGCTCTCTGTAATTACTACTGTGTGATACTGACCAGAATACCTGAGGTAAAGCTATTCATCCTTTCACATGGGGAATTTCAGATAAATGAATGTGATGTAATGATCCTCTGTAGCACAGTTGGAAATATACAGTATCTTTAGTGAAACTCGCTAACAGGAAAAATATACTTTTAACTCTCTGTTCTAAAATCTTTAGTGATGTATCTGTAAAAAAAATTATCACTTTTGAATCAACGATTTACCATTTTTGAAAATGTACTATTTGCTCTCCTGTATGAAGATGTCTCATGTTAAATCAGTATATTAAATGACAACAGGAGATCTTTAGCTCTAAGCAAGAAAGCAAATAAATGGGATCCCTCAAAGGCTTTTCTTGCTCCTTTAACACAGTGCACTCTGGTTTGTTTCATGTTTGCAAAGAAACATTTCACTCACCAGTTTCATAGCTGATCGGAGGGCTTCTAACACTAAAGGATCCCACAAGCCAATCCATACCCCAACATTATCTGGAGGTCTATTTCACCCATTTGAAGATCTCTGCAGCCCTAGGCTCATACTAAAGCTTCTTTGTGTATTTGACTTGACTTTCTCTTAGTAAGAACATCCATCTTAGCTAGGTGCAACAGTCTTGATTAGTTGTTCTCAAAATTACTTCTGTTACTTGGCACAATATTTATTAAGATAAGATTGAAACAAACAAACAAAAACAAAAAACCAGACTGGTCATTTTTCGTCTTCCAAAAGATGAATAAAAATGGAAATAATGAATGTTAAATATAAAAGCAGCTCAATCAAATAGAGTAACTCAAATGAAATAGCTCAAATCTTACAACAGGTCAATGTTACAAATAGAGCAGAAGTCATAAAACTAATTACAAGGCACACCTGCACAAGTGATCAGACTGATTAAGTCAGAGTACATAAAACTAAACAGACTATAAATCCTGTTGGCTCTACGCTGACCATCCAAAGGGACTCGATTTTTTCCCGATTTTTTTCTTTTTAATTTCAGCTCCTTAAATACATCAATAACCTACTTATTCATCAAATTGTACCTCTTGGCTCGACCATGGCCACTTTTGCCCAATTGAAACCCATGAAAGATGCACTTTTTGATTAATTGTTATTTACAGAATTATAATTATACAATATAGTTAAAATCGCTTTCATTCTAAAATCAACACTTGGAAATTATAGATTTTATTTTATTTTTTCTCACCAGATTATACCATTTAGTACTGTAACACTTCAGGGCACACAGAACATTAAAATAACTCTATAATAAGCAACGTTACACTACACGAGCATAAATCCCTTATTTGCTTTATCAATTCAAACTAAAATTGATACTAGCTGACCAGGAAAACACATGTTTCTTTATTCCAAAAGAAAACATATTTCAGGAGAGAGCCTGTGTTCAAAGAAAGACAAAACAAAAAGGCTACTCTTTGAATATAGGCTATACATCCTGTTTTGTTGTTTGTTTCTATAGTAATAAATAGACATTTTTACCAGCTTAAGAAAAGTTAATTAAGCAGGGGTTCTTAACCTTTTATGCGCTGGGGCCCAACTTTTCCAGGACAAAGTGGTCCAGGGCCCACTCAAACACCGTATTTGTTTAATTGGCCTCACTCTTGGTTTAATTTCTATTCAATAACTAAACCAAATCCGTTAACAAATCTTAAACCTTGTAAAATATGACATGATGCAATGAGATCATCACAGACATTTATATATCACATGTATGAGAATCTGCCCATAAATCAAGAGGCCCAATATGTTGATAATTCATAGAATCAAATCAGACTCCCATAAGAACAAATTTAAAAGCTCAAGTCAGGCTTATAAACACAAAATGTACATTAGGTTTTACTACAGAAAAACCTAATGAACATTTTGGGTTGGGGATGGGGTTCTGCCTCAAGTGGAGGAGTTCAAGTATCTTGGGGTCTTGTTTACGAGTGAGGGAAGGATGGAGCGGGAGATCGATAGGCGGATCGGTGCGGCGTC
>JBBBVU010000009.1:14359095-14375410 GCA_037177055.1 Atherinosoma microstoma | reverse complement strand
ATGAACTATGAACTGAACTAGTTCGTTTTAAAATGTGTGTCTGTATTGTAGGTATAGCTAATCAAGCTAATAGATAGAAAGATAAATTATATACTTTATTGATCCCCGAGGGGAAATTCAATTTTTCCAGTTCAACCCATCCAAGTGAGTTATATTTCCCAATGAAATGGAGTTGATCATTGTACAAAGGTTCATTTGTGGAAAACATTCAAGATAGTTACCAATCAGTTACCAAACCTCAGCGAAACTGCACAAAAACCGAAGAACGACGTCTCAGACACTACATGTTGTAGTTAGCATGTTTAAAGTTTATGTCCATGACACCAACAGACACATAAAGACTGAACAAGTATGACTTGTTTGGAAGGGCTTTTTTCTTTTCTCTAAAAAGAGCATGGCAGCACATGAAAGAAAAGACTAAAGTAGAAATCTCTGACTATAATTCCCATCACAAAGTTCGATATCCGTACAAATATGTCACTCCAAATGTCAAACACAGTGGTGGAAGGGTGATAATTTGGACATGTTTTGCAATGACAGGACCTGAACACCTTGCAGTCATATTGAGTCCACCACGAACTAAATACCAAAGTATTCTAGAGTCAAATGTGAGGCCTTTCTGTCTGACAGGATAATGATTTCCAAAACAGCAGAATTATTAAAAACAGAAAAGAATCTAAGTGTTGCAATAGTTCAGTCAAAGTCCAGAAATAAACCAGATTAAAATGTTTTGGTGGGACCTTTAGAGAGTTGCACATTAATGAATGCTTCCAAAACTCAATTAACTGAAGCAATTAATGTTGGAAAGAAGAGTGGGTCAAAATACCCCCACAATGACAGGAGAGTCTGATAATGTCATACACAAAACAATCACCTTATGTTATTACTGATAAATGTTTCACAAGCTGCTGAATCCTGGGATATACTTAATTTTACCCACTTTGTTTCTGCATTTTCGGCTTAGCTTCTGTTAATTAAATAACACTAACATTTCACATTGTTGTTAGTTGTACAGTTTTTAACTCCTTTTAAAATCTAGTAAGAGTCTCATGATTATACAAAAAAAAACCTTTTGAAATTGTCTATTGAGGAGTTTTCTTTCTCACATGACAGTAATGAATAACTGCTTTCGCATTCTTTCCTCGTTCACCTGTGATGGGCCAAATGCAACGATAAATCTTATCAAAAAAGGAAAAAAAAAAGACAGTCTCAGGTCAACTTTCAAAATCGCTGTCAAAAACTTGATATTGTCTTTTGTTCTGATGATCAAAGTCAATGTTGCCTCTTATGGAAATATTGACAAGAACATGATTTTTACATCAAATAAATGTTCAAGATAACACATTTTGCCTGTCCTTACTCATTTACATATCAAATTGGTAATAAAAGTAAACTTCTTAAAAGATTTTAAACCCTCAAATCTGTGGAGAATTAAAGGGCTGAGTGCTCGCTTTGCATTTCTCTGACACAGAGACCAATTAAAAGTCACCGGTGTTGTTTGAGGCTGCAGGGCACAGACAGACTGACACCCTCAGTACTAAACAACCCACTCAGGTGAATATGAACCAGTCTTTGAAGCAAAATTACTTCTCCATACATCATTAGTTTGTGATGTGTAGTGCTCTGTGGAAGGTATTTTGTGAACGAAAGGAGCAATTTACGTTAGCTATCTTTATGCCGTCTCCCTTATTTTAACCTCATTAGATATTCTTTTATATTTAAAGTCATTCTTTCCACATTTCCCACAAATTCAGACACACATTAGTACATGTCAAACAATACCATCAAGGACATTTACACACATCACAAAGTAAGAAAACTGGTTTGCATTGCTGAGATAAACTAAAGTTAACCCCAAGCCCCGTCCTCTGTTCTCAGAACACATTATGACTTTTCGCTGGAGCATATCCATTAACACTAAATGCAAATTAGCCCGCAAATTAGAGTAATTATTTGCTACCAAAAGGGTACCTCCAGGACAAATGTGTAAGCAGAGGGAAAGAGGGCAATAGGTTAAGGAATAATTGGTAACAATTCTGTTTCAAATCTTTGCTGTTTAAAACAAATCATTCTACAGAGTGCAGCATGTCTGTCAGAGGGCAAGACAGACAGGACAGAAGCAGCGGCTAAAAGACTCCATTATGTTCATTAAGTGATGTTGTTCATTTGCATTATTTTCAGCTACAACCCCTTGTTCTTTGACTATGAAATTAGTTATAGGTGCAGACCAGCAACAGAGTTGTATCCTGCTGCCATCAAATCAAATCTCAATGTCAACACTGCCAGGCTGCAGCTGCAAAGGCAACAGCTTGCTGTCTGAAAGCACCTATTATCCTTCCATCCATCAGTTTTCAGCAGGTTATTTGAGGTCAGGTCATTGTGGCAGCAGGATAAGTAAAGTATCCAGATGTCCTCTGAAGTAACATCTTCTAGATCCCCCTGGGATCCTGAGGCGAGGCAAGGTAAGGCAAGGCGATTTTTTTCCTAATTCTTTCAATCAGAACCCCAAAGCTCATGATGATAGGCAGTAGTTGCAACATAAACTGATTGGTAGATTGAATGCTTTACTTTCTGGCTCAGCTTCCTCTACATTAACATAATTTCACACAATGAAATTACTACTGCAACTACTTGTGAATTTCTAGCTTCATACTGTCACTTGTGAACAAGAATCTAAAAAAGACCTTTCTCCTTGAGGCAGAAACTCACTCCCAACCCAGTGGGAGTACTCCACTGTTTGGGCCTCAGGAGGAGCTGACTTTCATCTCAGCTGCTCATATGCCCTGATGCCTGCTGAAGGTCATGGATGATCAGGGAAGCATCGGTTGTGTAAGTCGTTTATTTACCAAGACTGTGAGCCTGCGGCCTTGCTAGCAGCACCTCTGTCATGAATATTTTTACTACATTTTATGGTATTCTGTTGTCACCAAGACGTTTTATCTGGTTCAGATTGAGGCTTATCAACCAGGCCTGATGAGGAAGCATTTTTAGATTTATTCAAAACTATTTGGTGAACACACTTAAGATGTCATATCAAAGTAGTTAAAGGAGGTCATTGCTGAATTTCATTTTGCTGCTCCATTTAGAGTTCCTAGTATTAAACAGAATGACTCACAATAAAAGCTAACTTTGAGGCTGCACCCTGCAATGTGTTAAGATTAGTCTGCCTGTTTACACAGTACTCATTCTGAAGTCTCTCCTTCTGTATATTTGTTTGCATCATCATCTGGCCAATTTTTGATTTGTTTTCTAGAGGAGTTTGAAAAATATCAATATGGAGCCAAGAATGCAAGGGCCATCCTCTAATCATCCTTAAATGTTAATGATTTTGTTTAAAGGTAACAACATTCCCTTCCATGAATTTACTTCCATGTGTACTGTCATCTTTCGAAATGATAATTTTGTGCTTCAGGTTGTTTTTCATGTAAATATGTCTGAATTAAAAGTGTATATTCATTTAATGAATTTGTGCAGGAGCTGCAATAATGGACTGTAATTTACAAAGCACAGAGCCACTCTCAATTCAAATGCAAATCTGCTGAGTGGAGGCTTTTAAACATTTGTTTAGAAAAGATTGAAGTTCAACTCTGCTCCATGCGCCAGCTGGAGATAACCAGAGCTGGAAATCGATAAAATTCATAAAATGCTAGGATTTTTGCTCTCTTTTTAATATGAGAAATTATAAGTCAATCCAATATGTCATCTTCCATTCTTCATAAATCCATATTTTACTCAGTAAAGCAGAATGCGTTTATTAAAAATCAACACCGGGGTTTTGTGGAGTTTTATGTCCTATGGTAGCAAAACATTTAAGACAGGAGCCACTCCTTAACTTTTACACATCTTTCAGCAAAACACAGGTGAAAAGGTTTACTAAAAATGAAAGAAAACATGTCTGAAAGGGTATAAATCTTTAATCAAACGGCAGTGATGTGCTTTGCCTCCAGCACTCACAGTACTAAGCTGGAGAGCAGATGCTGAGATCTCAGATCCTGCCCCCCCCCCTAAAAAAAAAACAAAAAAAAAAAACAGGATAAATCCCCTTCTCCAGTTCAAATGTGTCATGGGAGCAGCTTTCTGCTCGCTGAAGCTGTTTTGTTTTTGGGTTCCCTCCTATGAAACTCCCACGGGGGACTCTGCACTATTTTAGCATTTTGAAAAGGGTAAGAAACAGGAGGCAGTGAAGCACATGTTTAATCTTTTTGCCTCCAGTTAAATATCTAAAACAGTCCTTGTAGAAGCACGCAGATGTGAGGGTGTTATTAAGTTTACAGCAGACTGAGCACGAGCTGAACAGGAAAATGACACTAGAACCGCATGTGGAATCCATGAAACATTTAATCCTATTCACGCACATTGTGCTTTGAACTAATTCTTTTAAAGAATTGTGATACATAATAAATATAATATTTGCGCTCATCGATTGCTTCCTGGAGTGTCTCTCTTCTTCTATAGTTTACTTGAGGCTTCCTGACAGTTTATAGATTTTATGATAAGTGCTGCTTGCAAACCATGCATTACAGCTGTAGTAAAAAGAGGAAGTGGTAATTTATGAATGAAAGGGATTAATGGCTGCCAGAAATGGAAATCTTAAGTGAACTAACCATGTGATGCATTAAACCGTGGACAATGATTCATGTGATATTGCTTTAATAACATCAGAGAGGACTATTTGTATAACATTATCCATGTAAAGGGGTTTAATGTACTGACAATACATTCATCGTGGGAAATATTTTGGCTTAGAGATCTTAAGTGACTGGGTTCATACCTCTAAGGTATAAAAAAGATGATGAAATGTGCCCACTAAAATTTTGACATTTTTTCAACTATGCACCTGTTTAAGTAACTAAAGGCAAGACTGTCTTCTATGCATTCATACATTCAAACAAACACCTCAACATGTCATAATTTCTCTACAGTAATGTGAACAATGACTTCAAAGTGGTTGCGTTCTACTCGCTGTGAGTGTTTACTTGAAAAATCATATGCATATGCACCCACAGGAGCAGACATGAACTCATAAGATTCACAGATGAAAAGAAAAAATCAGCAAACAAAAGCAGTTGGATATCCCTGATAACAAAAATCATGCATATGAATGTGCACAAAATTCATGCATACGGACATATGAAAGGGATAGGAGTGCAAGAACGTATTCACAGCAAGTAAGAAGCAGTTATTTTCAATAAAAGGCAAAAAATCCGCCAAGAAAGGCTGAATTGGTATCATAACACATAATTATGTCCTTGTTAAACGCTACAGAAACTATCCAAGACTAAACAAAGAGACTGACTGAGACAAAAGGAGACAGATGCTTCAACAGAAGCAAGAAAAGGAAAGTCATTGAATGTTTTAACCTTAAAGTGAGAAATCATTCCTTCACACTCTATCAGAGAGAAAAATGAGAGATTTTTTAAGAAATGCTGATGAAGACAGAAGAGATAAATGAAGAGCACAAAATGTAATTCATCATTGTGCTTGACTAAACACAGAATCAAATATTATATGAGATTGTTTTATCAGCCTTCATATCTGCTGCTTACCTTGAACAACAATGTTTTGTACAGAAGTGTAGAGCTTTAAATTTAAGAAAAAAGGACCTTATCACGCTATAACTTGATCTGTTTTATTGTTAGAGCATGAAACATAAAGTACTGAATGCAGATGTTGTTGCGACCTAGAAATATTGGACCAAAATACATTTTATGGAGATTATTGTCATCAAGCAGAAACACTTAAGTTCCTTTTGTCAGGGATTTATTGTTCTGCTCTCATTTGATTGTACTCACAGGAATGTGGGACTCACAGCAACATGGTACGTCACCTGCCTGTGCGCAGTGAGACGGTGCGTGCATATGTCTGGGTGTATGTGCTGCTTTTGGTTAACATGTACCAGTGGTTATTCCTATGGCCTAGCTGTCTTCTGAAAACTAAAATTTAAATTATATAGGCTCCATGCGCTGCACTAAGAGAATTAAGTTGGCGACATATCAGTGTCCTCCAAGCGTCACCAATGTCCAATCTTTTCTTGTCTTAGCCTAGTTTGAAGTACATCTTAATCCAGTTTGGTAAAGTAGACATTTCTCAAATCTACTGGCTGCACAGTTTCCTCAGTCAAAGACAAATACAGTTTATATTTCACATTTTCACTATAAAAACAATGTTATAAAGTAATCATTTTAATGGGCGGGGGGGTTGACACGCAGTAAAAGGCTCCAGGTCATGGATTCATTCTGAGCTGGCTGTGTTGAGGACCTGTAGCCTCCAGACATTAAGCTGCTGCTCAACCGGTAGAGCTACACAACTCCCCATATTTTTGAGTAATGTTTGATATATATGGTAAGATAAACTCTTCCATAGATTCTGGGGGACTCCTGAAAATGCTTGATGTTCTGAATCTGTTAATCTAGGTCTCGATCTATGAGCAACCAGCTGGTGACTGCTGTGCTTTTACAGGAGCACCGATGTGAAGAATATCTGAAGGGAACTGGTACCAATCCCCTTAAAAGTTTAAGAAGTAAGAAATAAAACCTTGAAATGGATTCAGAAACAGAGAGAGAGCCAAGTGAAGGTTTGCCAGGACTGGAGTTATGTCATGCTTTTTCAGGCCAGTTGAAAGATGAGCTGCTGCTTTCTGAAGTCACTGCAAATGCTTCACAGAAAACTGATCATCACCAACAGCAAATTGCTGCTTTTTTACCCAGAAGGGATAAAAGAGCAGGTCTGTTTTATAATGTTAATAAAATGTTTAAAATAATAATGATAAAGTTTCTAGATATAAACAAAATTGCAAAAAAAATCTACACCTCTGATGTAACATAAATGTACTATATGTGCTTGCATTTATATACTAAAAAAGCTGAGACATAAAACTCAGATCTGTTGGCTATGGACCTCATTTCCCTGTAATACCACTTAATAACACTAGATAGGATGTGAGTCACTGTAGCGTCTAGACTGCACTAGAATCAACTGGAGAAAAAAGAAGGGGAAGCACTGCTGGTGCTAGCAGAACACTCCAAAGATATGTGGTATACTATACACAATCTAACTGTAGACAGAGTATAGAGATGGTAGAAGCCATTGAAAAACAGTTATTACTACTATGCCAGAAGCTTCTGGCAAATGAATTACATCATTCAACATAAACACGTCCTAAAAAAACTGGGTTCAGCAGCAAAGATAAGAAATTACATAATAATAGTAATGATGATAATAAAAAGCCAAAAATTACCAAACAGTAACGGTTTTGGTTAATAAGGACACATTTGCTTACCCATATGTAGGCATCAGTGTTTAGATGTTTGCTGGCATCTTTTATCTAAAAATCTGAGGTAATCCTATAATGTAAATAGTAGACTTGTAAAGCTAGCTGTGTTGTTGTGGCGGTATCAACACTAAGAGTAAAATTAGGGCATGCTCATCATATTGTCAGTGGTTTGTTGGTTATCTTGCGAAATGAAGGAAGACAGTAGTGAACTGACAGGCAGCAGAGTTAATGGGAAAAAATGCTTATAAAAAATGAAAGGGTCTTGGATAGAAATTAAAACATACTGGTAAAACTTGAAGGCCTAAGCCACAAAATCCACCTTTAAGAAGGAGAAAAAGCTTCACCCATTCGCTCATAGTTGAAAGAGGCTTGATTTGACGAGTGCACTGACATGCTTATCCATCTTCAAAACGCTTTTAAAGAAATCACACCTAGATTTTTGACAGCAATTGATTGAAACCAGTGTGCCACCAGGTTTCATTCAGATTTTATGATCACTCATACTGTTCGATAAAGGTTTCGGTGGGTTTCTCCCATCTAACGTGGACCCTTGTCTCACAAGCAAGGGGCTGTGGAAAAAGAACATTAAGTGAACATAAAAAGTCCTCTCTGACAAGTATGACTTGAGTCAAGTCAGAGCTGTTTCTTTGATGCCAACAAGTCCTGTCAACAGCATAAAATCCCCCATATCAAAGGCTGCAGGCAGATTTGAAAGCACAAAACAGCAGAGTTTCCTGAGTCAACAGGAGGTCATTAAAAACTCTTGGAAGAGCTGTTTCAGTGCTGTGATGTGATTTAAATGCGAAGAACTTTCCATGTAGGCCATGGGTGTCCAACAATATCTGAACTTGATTAAAAATGAGTTTCTTTAGAATTTTAGACAGGAAATGATTGCATCCAGAAAAGAGTGTTCGTTGACCCTGACTCTCGACTTGTGATTTTTTTAGCAACACTTTGAGATCCCCCCACTTTATACAGTTGTGCTCTTCCAGCCACTTCACAAAATGTTGTGCAGTCATGAAAGAAGCCTCCCACGGAAATACATGGCTGTGAATTTCATGCCAGGTGTCACAAAAAAGAATAAATGAATACATAAATGCAATGCAAGGTTTGTGTTTTCATTTGTTGACAGTTGGATAAAAAAAGAATTTGACTAGCCTGGAAAAAAAGGTAAAACCGAATCTGAAAGCAGCCCAATCTGAAGCAGATGAAGCAGAAATGCTGGTATGATGTCAATGATGTGATTTTGCAATATATATATATATTGCCAATAATTCTGGGCATTAAAAAAGATTGAAAAGACAGAAAAATTGGCTTCCGTAAAGACATAGCAAACAAGCTGTTAGCTTACAGAGCATACAGATGAGGAGTAGTTGGCGAAAAGTGCAGTAACTGTAACAATAGTAGAAGCTTATGGCAAGAAAACATTAGCAATCAATAAATCAACAATCATTTTACAGCTTAACCGCCCTTAACCTGCCTGGTATCAATGGGCGAGAATGTCTCAACTTTTATTGGTTTCTTTGATAGTTGGCCAGTCTACAAGAAAAGAAGTTGGTTGGCAGACAAGAAAGCAGACTACCGCTTCTCCATTAGTTGATGAGAGTAAAACCATTTTCAAAAGAAAACCATGACAGCTGCAAACTCACTATTTCCAGCTGAAGAATATCTTAGTCTTGCAATCATTTTCTTTCTGGTATTGCAACATCATTGGGTGTGAGATGTGAAAGCATCTCTAATGTGATCGGCCACAAAGATTATCCCGGCACAATCTAATCTATAGTGTTTCATTAACTCTACGTCATTCAGCATTTGGAAGAAAAATGTTTCTCATTCCTCTTTTCCTGTCAGACATTTTGTTCTCCGTTAAAGACATTCTCGGTCCTTTTAAAAGCTCTCCTCTCATCTCTTTGCAGGGTTTCAACTCCAGAGCTTTTTAAAGAACTACACCCCTAAATTGTCTAACTTTATTTCTGCCTGGATCAGGTGTTAGCTTTGAGGGAGACTAAGAAAACTTTATCATTTAATGAAAGAAAAATAGGAAAGAAAACTGTACATTCAACAAACCCAGCTCAAAGCTGTCTGTATAGCACATCTATAGGTCTGTAAAATCTGTACTTGGCTTAAATACAAGGTGTCCAGTCGAATAGTCAAAAGAAATAAATGAAAATGTCCTATCATTATTTCTCGAGTTGTTTTTCTTCTCTTCATGGAAAAATGTGATGGGGAGGTTAGAGAAATTTGGAAAAACTTAGGAAAAGACAACCAAGCTCCAATGAGAATCTGACCACACTTGCACTAAGTTGTGATGCAGGTCTGAAGTACTGACTCTACAAATGTTTATCTATTTTACAAAAAGTGTATTAGATCTTTCATGTAATGCAGCTTTATCACCTCGTTACACAAAGACTATGTGTCATATTAGCATGTTAAGATATAAAATATTACTTTATTATCAAGGTTCATAATCAAGAAAGGAAAGAAAAAGGCAGAAAAGTGAAACAGGTTGTCACAGGCTGCTCATACTCATCACACTGTCCTCATATTTACCCACACAAATCAGTTAGTATGAATGGAGTATAATTAAGTATCACTTTGAAAATTTCAGCCTGAAGGAATTGTGGGACAGAATTTAATCTCCTTTTTTTCCCCAAAAGGACACTCAAATATTTCCTTTGCTAAAGGAGATAATGAACTAAGCAGTGAAGCTCCTTTCCTTAGAATTTAGAGGATTCAAACAGCCTCTATCATGGCTTGTGCTTAGATACTGTCAGGTCATTTAAGGAACTTTCCTAAGCAAAAGAAGACTTCTCGACATGACCTAGGGTCTAAGTCTCATAAAACAAATTCTCTCAAGTCTGTGATGAATATGGTTGTCTTGCAAGAGGACTCTTGAATAGCTGAAAGTCACCACTTACTCCTTATTATCTACCCTAGTCAGTCTTTTCTGATGCAATCTGCAAGAAACTTTACCATTTATTTAGGTTATTTCACAATGAAAATTTTAAGGGGTGTTGCAATTTCTTTGAAAATTGATCTTTTGCAGACCGCACATATTGCATATGACAAGTACACACCAGATGTACACTTCTATTTTTTATTTTTTTTTAGATAAATCATTGAAAGCGATGCAGAAGGCAAGATTGCATTGAGTTGCAGAAGCAAGTGGAACAGAGGCCAGCTTTGTAAAGACCTTCATAGAACACATGATGAGAATCAACACATGAGCACAGACAAAAAGGGGGAAAAAAAATTGTTGAACTTTCTCTTGAAACATGTACCATCCTGAAATAATACAAACGCAAAGCTATATGCAATTAAATAAACTGATACCAAAACAAGTTTCCTTTGGGGCCTGTCAAATTCTGGTTTGTGTAAAGAACTTGAAGCCATCTGTGGTGAAAATATGCCTATGACGACATCTCAGCAGCTTTAAACCCTCTAACATAAAGATGTGCAACATCAAAGACAACAGCATGTAAAACAACAAACCTTACCTAATGCACGACTTGGGGGGAAAACTGAGAAAAATTAATTCTGGCTTCAGCCTCCTGTTAGCATTCGTCATCACTCCCAATTCTTTAAAAAAATGCAGCAGGATTTAACTGAGAAGAGGCAGTCTGACTTCACTAAAGGGATTTATAAAACCTTTTGAGCAGTTGGTTTGTCATTGCTTTTCATCCCAGGAGCACTCTAGCTCATCCAGCTTAATCACTGACCTATGCAAACACCAAGTGAAGTCTACTTCTCTTTGGAATTTTGCAATTACTATGTATTCTGTATATCCTGTCTGCTCAGGGACTGTGACATAATGTGTGCATATCTGACTAAGCTAATAACCTGCATTCACAGCGCAAAAAAAGAAAAAGAAAAATCACAGACTATCCAGTGTTTGAGTCTTGAAGTCAGAGAACCAATGCATAATGAAAAGGTTGGGTTCATCCAGGCAGGAATGGGGTTTGCCTTTCTCTGGACGTCTGGCCCTTCCATGAATTATGAACCATAATCACACCACAGGCTCCCAAGGGGCCACACAGATGGATTGGGGGCAAAGCAGCCGTCAGCCAGACGTGTCTATACCCATTTGTGCTGAATGAGGGGATTCACTTGTTTGTGTAAGTGCTTCTTTTCCCCTTGCCCTTTGCACACCACCTTGGTCCCAGGTTAAAAGATGAGCTAAATGTGCCTGAAAATTCCTGCATATAAACAGGTGTGACTGCCGTTTTCTCCCAACGAAGGAGTTGGTAAGAACCGATTGGTAACATTTTAAAACAGGAAAAAGGAAATAGCATTGATATATGGGGAAAACACATCACAGAGTGTCATGTAATTAAGTATCAAGCTGGTTTTTGGCCACTAGGAACCCTATTGTAGTTGTTTATTCCAGGTCAGTTCTTAAATGTCTGGCTACTTTAGAAAGACAGGTAATTTTCTAATGGTCCATAAAAATGTATTTGTTAATCAGCTTTTCTGAGATTTATTTTTCTTGTGGAAACACTTAATAGAATTTTTTTAGAAGCCAATAGAAGAAAATATCTATTTTGATTCTTTTAGACTTCACTGTGGCCATAAACTCCACTGATCGTGTGAATTGACCTGTCAAACTGATGTGCTATAAAACGGTTTAACTCTCTATGGGTGCTGGAAATCTTTTCCAGTTTTTATACCATACCCATACATATCGAATGATTTGTGTAGAAGTGGGAGATGTTACATTGGGCTACGCCATATGGCATTTGTGGTAATCGTTTTAGTGGGTCCTGCAACAAGGAGGTCTCCTTTTTCTGCCTCTTGTTGGCCTCTTCATTTAATTTTAAAGTTATGAACACAGTAAAAGAGTTTCAAGTTTGTCTTTGTTACTTGGAGCAAAGATATAAATTGTATTATCTGTGTAAGGACCAAGGGAGAGGTTAAGATTGACTCTTGTGGCCCTTTTTTTTGGCCATCTAAAACAACTCAAACTTCAAAAGTTTCAACGCTATTTTTTAGATTTTATTTGTTTGTTCTGAACAATGTGTAATGATTTGACTGGTTAAACATCCTTCCCAACCAGTGAGTCACCGGTACATTTTGGGAAAAGATATTTATAAGTCTTAAAATACATCTGAATTTCTCCACAGCAAGGGAAAAACTCTGACCCTGACCTCTGTGTTACTGATAGATATTATGCATGGCCGTAGGGCCTCTGGTTGTTTTACTCATCTCAGTATAACCTTTTCTTTCAGTGAGGTCTTAAAGCATAGTTTTCCAGCCCAATGTTTCCAGGGTTTAATTATATTACCTTCTTGGATAGATTTGAACAAATTTCTATATGAATATATTTTTAAAAATGACCCATATAATTCCATGTTATATATGCACCAAGCTACTTAAACTCGACTTTGACTTAAAGCACACATATTGTCTATTTATTTGCAGTGTGTGCAAATGTACAGTATGGCATGGGTGATAAATCAAAAAATGTCATTTATGTTATGTTGCGTTTATTCTCTAGCACTCTAGCACTCTGTCTTCAACCTGCAGATAAACCAAACAGTTCAGAAGGACTCTCAGACGCGATAGTGGTGCTGCCATACCACAATACATAAAGCAATACTATCCATGACTCAGTGTGTGGGAGATAATAAACCAGTCAAGAACTATTTCTTTACCACAACAATGCCCCAGCTTTTACAGCGCTCCTTCAGCAAAAGGCCTCCTCAGCTGTACATTATTGATGGGGCTTAAATTGAATGTCTCTTTGTTCCTCCTTCGATGGACACCAGGCGTGTGTCTCCTCTACATGCAGTGGTGGTGGTGAGTGGTGGGGGAGGGGTGCAGGGGTGCGTTACTCACCCCTATCCCATCATGCAGCAGGCAATTCATCCATCACATTAAGAGGTGCCACATCAATCATTAACAAGGAGTCCCCTGTTGAAAGGATGATAGACAGCTCGACAAATAAGTTAAGATGAAGTGGGACAAGGTGATGCTGGCCTTTTTCACTTTTATTCAAGACACAACAATAGCATATCTAAATGCAGGCGATGAAATGATCCTAAATAGAAATGGCCATGATTATAAGAGGAACAAAATAATAGTAGATAATGGGTTCTCTGTTAGAGAGCTTTAAACTCTGCTGAACTCAGCTTGGAGTGAATTTGCCTATGCTTTTAGGGAACCTGAAGTGGTCAGGCACAAGCTTCACTTAATGCTTTCTCATGGGTGGTCAGCTACTCTTAAAGGGATTCCAGTGTTATCTGCACACACCAGATATAAGCAATGTGTACTTTGATAATCTAGAAGTCTTGTGGGGATTTTTTACTTCAGGTATGGTATCTGCTCAAGCAGAATAGGATTATTTAGCCTTTTGGAGGGATTTAGCATTTTAGCTGCCTTTATTCTGACTGAAGTTTGCACAGAGGATAAAACTTCAAACCTGTTTGTCTTCAGTCAGCATACCAAAGACATGCTCCTACTTGTAATCCCTACCTGTTGTGTAACCAAGTGCTAAAGACATAGATGATAGTGTTTTAAGTGAAGTGGATCAAATAACATTGTGCAGAATGACAGAACTTTGCAGTTTTCTTCAGCTATGTGTAATATTTTAGCAACCTTGCATAAATTTTATTTTATGGCTTGAAGCATTACCAGTTTAGTTCACTGTCAGTGCTTTGATTATGTTTTTTTAAGCTGTGAGATGCAAGCCTTTGTTCTCAACAAACAATTAATTGTTGAAAATACGTTTAATTTTTCGATACTCAGGTATTTTCTTTGGAAGTTGGATCAAACTTGGATAATCAGTTAACCAGAAACATGATTTCCAGTTGCAATGCTTATTTTGCTCTATCAGTTGACGTGTAAAACACAACCATTTACTTACAAATCAGACAAGGTGTAACTTTATCCAATGAAAAGATCCTATACTAAGTGAAATCCTATAGCAATTATCCAACACAGTGGATCAAAGAATGTGAGTGACAAGGAAACAGAAAACAAAGAACTGAAACAGAGCTGTCCCAAACTGGTCTCAAACTCACATTTCATAACTCAGACCTCTGCCATTGCCTCTTCCACTGCCTTATGAAAACCTTATTGATCAATAAACAGTTCAGAATGATGCTGGTGTCATCTGATGGAAAAATAGTCAAAGGACACTTCAAAACACAAGAATGGTTTGTTTCAATCAAATACAAAATGAAAATCAGATATTAAAGCTGGGACCTCCTTCTGTGGAAGCTGAAGCTGTTTGAGGTAGCACTTCCCACCCTCTAACCTCTTTCTTTGGCTTAATAGAAAGGTCTCTCAGAGAAATGCCAAACTCAAGAGGATGATAAGGTCTAAAAGAATTGCATGGATAAGTGTTCAGTTCTCAGGCAGCTCCATGGTAGTGGTGAAGAAAGCAAGTTAGATTGCAAGGGATTTAATTCAAACCTCAGCACCTGCTAGGAGATCCCTCCCTCTGGAAGGAGATACGCTATCCTTGTATTCAAAACAAACAGAGACAGGGGGCAGCTTCATGCCCTCTGCTAGGCCTCTTAACAAATATAACTCCCAAGAGTCCCATTACTCCTTCCACATTGAAAAACCAGACATGTTGCATTGACATGAGCACTCACACACATGGGCATGTAGGCACTCACAAACTTAACTGTGTACACATTCATATATTGAACAGAAGGCTGTAGTTTGAAAGAAAAATAACCAGAGTTTGATTATATTTGTCAGGGGCCATTTTTAGCTGTGAGGCAACAGCAACTTTTGCCAGCCAAAGGAGGTTATGCATCAGATCAATTCAAAATAAATGGAAGTTCTCTTGTCCAACATGATAAGCACACATGTCAAGGCTATGGGTCTAACTGCAGTACTTGTTTATGAAAAATATTTGTTTGAGTGTTTGATTTTTCTCTTTCTAAATACCAAGAGACTTATTATTTGCAGTCGGTTTACGATCCTGTAATCAATAAATAGAAATGACAGACTTCAGTTTCACAAGAAAAAAAGTAGCAAAAATCTTTTCTGAGGTTGTCAGATACCCTGTACTAAAAAACATGTTCATATTGTAGAAAGCACAATTACTGGGATTAGCAGTCATCAGCATTTTGAGTCGTGACCTTTTCCCTTGTTGCCAAATCTTCCTGCTCATTTAATCAGAGCTTCTAATCGCACTCATTCAGAACCAAGGAGCTTTTCAAATTCAAGAACTGAACACTTTCGGAAAGTGTATATTGGTACATTTTTAATAATAGTGGTACATTTCTCTTGCTCTCTTCCAAAGATGTTCTCACAACTAATTTGACTGTTGGCATTTAACTGAGCTGAACTCAGTAGCATCTGATTGGCTCAAAGTTGACTTTCTATCCCTTAAAATATACCAGTTGAGTTTTACTCTCTTGAGCTATTACCCTGTCTCAAAATCTCCATGGCAACAATTAATGCTAATCAGATGCTCAAGTTCTCTTCCTCACACTCACACATATCAACACTTCAAACCTCACGCCAATTGAACTGTTTTCTTGATGGCACAAGACTTCTTTCCTCTTCCTTTTAAACCATTACCGTGCAGCGATCAACGATTGGAAACAATCTTTTGGGGCTTTTATGGTCAAGTGGGCTCCAGCACAGGCAGTTGTTGAATTTATCCCACAACACTTATTGAAAGCTCAGGGATGTGTCCTACATTTACCCTTTTTTTCTCCCACTCTCAGACCAAATTGGACCAACGGTGACTCACACATTCCACATACACTGTTCCCGGTACCTACTCTTCCTAGGTATGTGCTGAATGCAAACTGTATCACAAAACAACATCTATTTAGTTGGAAAAACAAATATCGTTGTTGGAATCTTAAGCAGAGAGTATGATTGATACCAGTAACTGAGGCAGAAAGTCTCCAGCACAGAACGTCTATGGAGGTCTGGTGATTTCCCCTTTCGTCTGACTTCTTATTCCTCGAATTTACTTCCTTTTAAACTTGTATTTTATTTGAAAGGGGGGGGGGGGGGGGGGGGGGGGGGGGGGGGGGGGGGGGGGGGGGGGGGGGGGGGGGGGGGGGGGGGGGG
>JBBBVU010000009.1:14283669-14331614 GCA_037177055.1 Atherinosoma microstoma | reverse complement strand
CTTTTCTTTTCTTTTCTTTTCTTTTCTTTTCTTTTCTTTTCTTTTCTTTTCTTTTCTTTTCTTTTCTTTTCTTTTTATCATTATGGTTGTGACCATTTTCTGTTTATGTTTATTTATCTATTTAATGTATGGTGGTATAACTAATGCAAAAGCAGCTTAATTCATTTATTAAGATTTGATCACGTCATCTTCCAGTTCAATGGTGTGATTTTATGATACTGGTGCTAATTTTCTTGGGCATCTGATATTATACTTAGAAAGCACTAAGAGAACATTAAACTATGCATCATTATGGACATTTTTGTCCATTTAGTCCCATTTTTCCTCTAAATCTGGCAGTGTTGTTGGATGTGCTTGTGCATATACCACATTTATTTAACAAGAAAGTGTCTTTCTTCACAAATTTTAGAGTTGAATTTTTAATTTATTTAATAATGTTTTATGCATAGGCCTGTCATGGGGCTGATTTTAGAAGTGAATAGTAAAACTTACAAATTTTTCTAAAAATGAACCCAACGCACTACAAAATGCATAATTATATTTTGTAATAGTTCTTAGATAAAAGAAATGGGGGGCACCACAAAGCAGTTGTAGGCTACTTAGAGTACCCCAATGGCTAGCAGCAAGTCTCTTATATGGGTAATGTCCTCCCTCTTTGTTTTTCTTTTTCTCCTTTCATTTTATAAATCTTTATTGTCTCATTAAAGGTTGCTTTATCAATGTGTATCATATTTATATACTCTATTGTATTTATATTGTGTTTAATACTTGCAATAAGTTGATAATATTTTATTTGCTCCTGTAGCTACTTGTTTGTCTATTTGTGTTAAGGACTGCAGTTGGAAATGAGCATAATGCTATGTACATGGTTCTTTAAATTAAAAAAGACATTGAAAAATGCCTATTTTGCAGAATTTAATTTCCAATTTCCCTCTGTCTTTGTGTGTTTTTCTACTGAGCAAACAGATGAAGCACCTATACGCTTACAGTTTATGGATTAAGCTGATATGTGTGTGTCGTGGAGCCCACTGCTTGTTTTTTCCCCCGGGGCATAAGGTTAATCTTCCCCTAAACCAGCTCAACCCAAATGTTCTGTAAAGGGTCTCGGAAACTTTGGGTTCACACACTTTGCAATGCTTTATCCTTGAAATGTCCTACAAAAACCTGTTGTACAGATTATATTAAATGTATTGTGTTTGTTTTTGTTTTTTTTTCTTTTACAAGGACAACATAGACATTATACATATAAAAGACAATGTTACATATAAAGAAAACACAACTGTTACACTGTTTTTATAGCCCTGGCTCCTTTGTTTACAGATGTCAAATATGATTAGTTACTGTAGATTTCCATTTGTTTTATATTCATGATTTCATGTTGAATGTTATTTGCAGACAGTGTTATTTAGATTTAGCTGTTGTCTATGAAAAGTCTAGAAAGAGTATGCACAATGATTTTGCAGGCTTGACCCAAACATCATAAACGCATAAGACTTTTTTTTAACTTAATGCAACAGCAGTGCTTTTGGGTCATCTCTGCATGTTCTCATCTGCATTTAATCCATTATTCTGGTAATGGGAGGGATATATAAAATATTCCATTTTCCAGTTATTTTTATTTTTTATCATACTTACAGGTATTTGTGCTAACAAAATTCAAAGGATATATCATTCACCATATTGGATTACCAAAAACCCACATGTATCTGGTATGTATGATTCTGAAGTCCCACCAAAATATGTATCAGTAACATTCAGTATACTGGAGTATATGAGCACATCGGAACATTATATGCTTGGATTGTAGTTGCATTCCCCCCACCCCATGATAGAGTTGCCCACATGCAACACATGTCCTGCTCGTCACTTGGCTCCGACTCATCTGAGCCTGTGGCCTCACGTGTCACATTCAGATCCAGACCTGAATCCGTGCAGGCACCTGCTGGCCCTAAAGAGTGCCTGCGGTTTGCTATTCACAGCTGCTCACCTGCCTCTCTGATGAGGTAGGGCTGAAATCAAATATGAAGTGCCATTCACAGCAAACCTGATCAGATGACTACATATGCATGAAATGAATACAAATAGAGAACCACTACCATCCTGCTTATTTTACAAATCCCACCCAGCAAATGACCTATTTGGCCGTGTGATCTACTTCTCTGCATATACGCATAAACTCAAAGTAATGCTCAGTGTGTTGTGTATTGTGTTGATTATCTCTATATGCATTCCTCTAAGTTACCATAGACATAAGAGCATGCAGAGACATCACATTTCACTTTGTTTAGTATTTTCATTCTTTGCTCATCTTTTGACATGAGACCACACATCTGTGAAATTCTCTTGAGCTTTGTGAAGGTTTTCTGCTGGTCGTTGTGCTCAGAGACTTCTAATGGCTCAGGACCAGCTGCCAAACTTAAATCTTCCCGATAGAGCCGTCTCTATCTGATTAACCTGAAACATCCAGACTCAACAAACAGGCATCTAAATCAGACAATTTGAGCTGCAACACAAGAGAGTGCAGTCGTAATCTGACACTCCAGTTTCAACACAAGCAGGAAAGTAAAGCCTTCATCAAAGGTCCCGCTGGGATTTGATCCTCAGTGAGTAATGTTTGTTTTCTAGCTTCAACAGAGGATTTATAATGTATTTGGGTAATAACACTGTTTATTTGTTGTCACAAATGATTTGAAGTAAAGAGAAAAAAGTGGGGGAAAATATGAAAATACTGATATCTAATCAAATTCATGATGCTCTACTAACGCAGACGACTACAGAAAGTAGTTTGTTTTTCAAGGTGATTTTCTCTGGAAATGAGAAGTACTTATGAATCTTTTCAAGTGGAGTATTTTTGCAGAGGGGTCTGTCAGTTTCTTTTGTTGGGCTAAAAATGTGAACATTCCAAGGTGAAAGGGGAAAACCAGAGGATTGTTTATGTATGAAACCCAACCCTATATTTAGAGAACACTGTGTGAGAAGCTCTACTGTCAATGCCATGACCTCACCAAGGATTCACAGGAAGCTGCAGGTATTTTTTTTGTCTTTTATTTATGTATCCACAACCACAAGGACTTTAGAATGAGGCTCAAGAGTAGGTTGATTCTTTAATTCATGTTGACAAATCAAAATTTGAATTAAACAGCTGTAAAACCAAAGAACCGGGTTGATATTTGATGTGTTGCTTCCAGACTGATTCGCAGGCCGAGATTAGAGTCAATATTCTCTCATTATCTTAAATTGTCTCGTATAATATTGAAAATGTTTGAAATACAGTGAAATTGACTGGAACAATCAGACTGTTTTTATGTTAGATTGGATCTAAGTATGCATTAGATTCATATTAGTCAAAAAAGGAATGTTAACTTTTTCCGGACTAATATATGACTAATTAGGGTGGAAAACTCACAGGAGAAGCAAGGTTGGCCTCATGTCTGCAGCAGTGACTGTAAAATGAAGTCATGCAGTCATGGCACTGTGCTGCCCCCGTGTGGTCACTGTGTCTCACTGCATATATCTGCAGCCTTTGATAAAGTTTATTAGTATATTCTTGGTTAACATTCTTCAGCGCTGGTATTGTTTTTTCATTTCAGAGTAGGTTTGATTAGGGTGTTTGTTTGTTTTTTTCTTTTCTGGCTAGATTTTTAAAAAATCATCAGGATGCAGCTGGTCCTGATATAACACTATAACAACCTTCTGGTGTGGTACCATCAAGACCTTTCCAGACAGCAGTAAGGATGCACAGAATGATATAAATGAAGAAATCTAAACCTGTTAAATCTATAGGGTCCTAATTCATCAGTAATAGAAGTACTTTAATCAGCTGATACGAGCAATGGTTTTTTCTATAACAGCTTGATCCTGTACTGGGTTGCATGAGTCTCAAGTGTATTCCTGCTGTTATAAAATATTGTTCCACCCTGCAAGTCAGTAATAAAATAAGATAAATGCAGCAATCACTGTTTTCTAAACAGTGGGCCTATCTGTAATCAGGTTAAGCACTTTTATATACCGCAGAAGGAATTTCTTGTGAAGTATGTATATTCAATGGGCTTATTAGCCTAATCATACTCTCAGACAATTAAAAAGATGAGACATGTATGTTAATTCCTTATATATATATATAAAAAAGACAGGCACCATTTATGTCTTCAGCCAAATTCCTTTTGGAGAAATTTAAGGGGAATTTTCTTCCAAATGCAAAAATGAATGCATCTAATGTAATTACAACCATAAAAAAGAAGAAAGAAATACATGCAGAGATTGGAATAACTTATAACATCCATCCATTTTCTGTACAGCTTAATCCTTTTCAGGGTCGCGGGGCGGCTGGAGCCTATCTCAGCATTAGCAGGCGAGAGGCAGGTACACCCTGGACAGGTCGCCAGTCCATTGCAGAAGGTTTAACATAACTTGCAAATTTACAGTTTATCAATCCATTGCTGGACAAACAACATAAAATTTAAACTGGAAAAAAGATTTTAGAAAATTGAAAAAAAAATACAAAAACTACTTGAAAGCACATGTAGAATAACAATAATAGTCTCTGCATACAATTGCATGTTCTCTAGTTGTGTCTCTGCTTCTGGACTGAAGTATGTCTTCTAATAGAAAAAGAGTTGAAAAGAAACAACCCTGACTGTAATCCCTTATGATTGTCAGAAGTCTGACTTATTAAATATTCTGCCAGTTACAACAAAGAAAAGTCCAATTAGGTTTTGTCACAGTGAAGTTGTAAGTTATACCGGCAGGCAAGCAGGTTTATTGAAATATTCTAGTCCCATGACACAAACATCATTCTGCCACCGTGTTATTAACTTTATTAGATCCTCTTCTCTGTTTTGTTCTATTCCAGTTTGTCTTTTCTTTTCTTACTGCAACTGAATCTTTAGGTTCATTCTTGCAAAAAGTAGAGAATCAGAATAAACTACAAAATCAAGTGTTATAAAGTTTGAAGCTGGCATGCATTAAATATCTCATCTGTATAGAACATTTGAATGGTGTTAAAGTTGAATAAGAAACATTTGTCTTTACCGATGTCACCATAAAAGATGTAACAAAAGGGGGGAGTCCACACAAGTGATCTACTCAAAACAAATGTAACACAAAGCAGCAACAGATTTTGGAGCTCAGCAGAATTCAAGTGCATTGTGGATGTGTGTCATATGTGCTGTTTAGTTACAGCAAACACAAAACAAGGTTCATGTGGTGTGGATGGGGGGGGGCCGGAGAGAGACAGAGTGAGCAGTGTATGAGGGGGCTTTTATAACCTGGGAGGCTAATGTGAGCTGCATAAGCAAATGATCCTCTAAAGTCAGTCAGTTGTCTTCAGAGGAAGAGGAAAGCTGCCAAGACAGTGTGAGGGGAGTCTCACAACCCTCCTTTTTAGATCAAGGTTCCACATTTATGTCTTTCCAATCATGGTGTAGGGTGTTGCCAGCTCTGTGCTGGTGCCTTGTGAGGACACAGCCTACATTTCTACAAGTATGAAAGCCTGAAATCATGTTACTTTGTCTTACATAAAGTAATAAAGAGGAGTAATGGTGCTTTCTATGTCACAAGCATCCAGCTTGAGGGTGCGTTACTGTCACCTACTGGAACAGCAGAGAATTTCTTGAGTTTCTGGACCAGCAGTTTTATATGGCCTCATGCATCAGTCCTGTCTTTTTTTTTCTAATTGGAAAAACATTGAACTGGTAATGGATACGTTATCAGTTGAATGAAAAGAAGAATCTTTTATTTCTTTCAAACTACCACATACCTATTTGCAGTCATGGCAGTGGCTTCAGCCACTCATCTTATCAGATCTGCCCTGTAACCTATAGGCAATAAAACCAGTCACAAAGACAAGCAGGAGAATGGAGTGAGAGTACGTGCCTGATAACACATAATGTTTCTGAACTCTGGACTGTTATCAAGAGGAGTGTAAACCTACATGTCTGTTGGTGCACAAACAACAGAGTGAGGACTGCAGTCAGAGGAAAGATAAGTTTGACCTATGACCACAAATGTTCATCAAAATATTTGTCCCAGACTGAGAAATAGGCTCATCATTGTAGTAACAGTAAAAATATCACCCAGAGGACTTCTGATTGATGGTCACAATATTTATTAGAAGAATTGTTGTAATACAAAGTGCCCTACAGAGCTGAAAGCAACTTAAAAGACATAAAAAGACTCAATATACTGCCTCAAGAGGCTGCACGGTGGTGTGGTGGTTAGCACCGCAGCCTCACAGCAAGAAGGTCGCTGGTTCAAGTCCTGGGCAGAGTTTGAGCCAGAGGGGGTTGCTGGTTTGAGCTGGGGAGGGGTTTGAAACAGTGGCCTTTCTGTGCGGAGTTTGCATGTTCTCCCCGTGTACCATGGGTTCTCACCGGGTACTCCGGCTTCCTCGCACTGTCCAAAGACATGCATGTTAGGTTAATTGGTCACTCTAAATTCACCCTAGGAGTGAGTGTGTGCATGGATGGTTGTCTGTCTCTCTGTGTTGGCCCTGTGATAGACTGGCGACCTGTCCAGGGTGTACCCTGCCTCTCACCTGATAATTGCTGGGATAGGCTCCAGCCCACCCGCGACCCTGCATGGATTAAGCGGTACAGAAAATGGATGAAAGAGTCAACCACTCAAATATTTTCTTTTACATTTTTTTTCTATTGACAATGCATCTAATTATTTCAGAGAGAGAGAGAGCCTATTAAGCTTCCACTTTAAATCACTTTAAGACATTTCTACCATATAATTTGACCTTTTTTATTCACATGCAGAAGGTGTTGCTCACAGGAAGTACGAATTCAAACAAGTACAGTCAGATTGATGTAATAGATTACTGTCTGAACATCCGGTAATGACATTAATTGTTTCTGGTGGAGATTAACTTTTGGGATCTAAGGCTATGGAAAAGGTTTTAACATAAAAATACATTAATGATGTTTACAATATACATGTGAACATATATATGGGATATGGCACATCCCTGCACCGAGTGATATAAAGTAAAAGAGCACAAAAAGAGGAGGTAAAGAAACATGCTTTATGTTTTTTTTTTTCATCCAAACCTTTCCAAAAATAGCCACGTATCAAACTCCGGTCCTCGAGTGCCACTATCCTGCAGGTTTTTGTGGTGTCCCTGCTCCAACACACCTGATTTAAGTTAAATGTATGCAACAGCTTCATGTCAACTTCTTCACAATGACCCATTAATTTAGTCAGTTGTGTTGGAGCACGGAAATAACAAAAACCTGCAGGATAGCGGCCTTCCAGGACTGGAGTTTGACCCCTGTAGAATGAGCTGTGTGCTGTCTGGATCTGCAGGTCATGGGCTAAATTGTTGTAAGGCTCAGGAGGGGAAATACTAAGTTTTACCACATCTGTGAAGATGTTTTTTTTTCATCTCTAATTTGGATAATTTTTCTAAAGCGTGCTCTTAATCCAAACCAGAGAAAGTGAAAAAGAAAGAAACAGAAGTTTTTTCAGTTTCTTTTTGTCTGCAAATATTCATTAATTTTTGCATATCAGGGCTGCAACACTCTCACAAAAAAGTTGGAATAATAAAGCATTTATCACCTTGTAATATTGCTATTCAATCTCTCAACAAGTAAAAAAAAAATGAAAAAAGCTTTCTGCTATCAAAATTGGAATATTTTATGTCATAGCTCCTGGGTGTGCAAAAGCAATCCAATTTTCACTTCAAATTCTCAACATATTTCCTGCTGATGACAGGACAGGACTGCAGGTAAGTCTTATACCTGCTCTCTCTTTTTTTTCTTAGCTATGCCTCTGGAATGAGTACAAAATGTGATTTTGCATCATCTTGTTGAAAATGCATATGTGCATGGAAATGATATATGAAGGCAGCATTTATTGCTTTAAAGTCTCAATGAATCTCTCTGCATCAATGCTGCCATCACATTGATACTACCCCATACAGTCATGGAGCTTGGCTTTTGGATTTGGACCTGTTTAGTTTTAACATCAGTGGATGAATGATGATCTTTATGCAGTATTTTCTGAGGAATCAGAGATCACTGGTGTCCAACTTATTTTTATTCACTAAAATTCCTTCAGATTCCTTAAATAGTTCATTCACATAGAAATAAATGATTTAAAAAAAAAAACATTTTCTCACACATCTGTTAACTATTTATCTTCTGTCCAGTTTTATTCCTCAGATACTCATCATTTCATGGATGCTGCTTTGGTACAAATTCATGATCACAATCACCTGTTGACATTATTTGAAATTAAGGTAATTTGGGCTCAGATTTTAACATTTGATACAAAAGTGGGCCTGTGTGTGGCAACCTGAATTTGGACAAGATACAGACCTAGTTTAGTTCCAATGTCATCACTTAGTGCAGGTGCTGTGTCTAAAATTTGGGGTGACTTATTTCTCTCTCTCATGATGTGACATTTTGCAAGTAGACAAACAGTTATATTCAGTAACTTCATATCTTACAAGTTGATCAGATTCCAGTCAGAGTATTATCCTCCAAGGGAAATTGTTCAGCCACACTACCATGACCATATAAAGTAAAGAGAGAAGAATGTGTGTAGAAAAAAAAGCAAATAGTTTTCACAGTGTAATTAAAAATGTTCAAGAACACATGCACGGATATGTGGCACTAAATGGTTCTCTCGGTCACAAGAGGTGAGCTGATGAAAAGTGAGATGGTAATGGCAGGAATGATTTCTTAAAGCCTTCTTTATCAGAGCCTTCTATAGCGTCTCATGGAGGGGGGCGAGATAAATTGCTCATGAAGGAGCGCAGTTTGTTTGGTGATCTCCGCTTCCTTGCTGAATCAAAAAGTCTCTGGGTTCAAACCAGAGATGGATCCAGGCTTCTGAATGAGGTTATTGATCCTGCCGGCATCTCTGGCACTGATGCTGCTTCCCCCTGCAAGCCAGCAGATGCCACCTGCCACACAGTATAAGGATTTCAATTAACGTTATGTTTATATGCACTTTCTCAATTTTTCAACATAAGTAGCCTATGTTGCAAATATGTCAAATCTCCAGTTACTGGACATTTTAAATAGCACAATCTGACTCTTTAGAAGTGTGTAAATGCTGTAAAGATATAATAATCCTAGAAAATGCTCATTCCTTTACTCTACTGGGCCTGTTGCAACCTGATTTTCATTTTACTGTGTCCACCTCTTTAATAAGTACAGGCTTCACCCTCCCATCCAGGCCTCCTATGGCTATTTGTGCATGTTTCCCCAACTGTTCTGCGACCAGTTACACCTGCACAACATCTCAAATCGTGCGAATTTCGCGCTGCAGAATCTGATTCAGGGTCTGCAGGGCGGTGTGCGGTGTACACCCTTTTTCCCTGTGAGCAGAAAGAGAGCAGAGCACAGCAGGCCCGCCATTTCCCCTCTTTAGTGGTCTTTTTCTTTCATAGCGCTCTAAAGCCGAGCAACGGTAGAAAGCAGGAGGAAGAGGAGGAGGAGGAAGAGGAGGAGCGGCGTAGACTGGCGGAGCGGCGGAGGCAGGCAGGCTGGGATCCGGTGTGCCACATCGGGATGAGAGCGAGACAGAGACCCGGGTCGGATGAGTCAGCGAACGGACCTTGCCATCACGGCATTCTTAAAATCTGAATGAATCTGGACGGAAGCAATCGGCGCAACAATAAAAAAAAACAATCAAATTTTTTTTTTAATTGTTGTCATATTCCGCTTCCTTTTATTCCGCCCTCCTCTGGTCCTCGTCTGCCATAGCCTAGTTTTGATTTTTTATTTCCACCGAGGTGGGAAAAGGGGGGTCCGGTGAGGCTGCGGAGGAGGTGGAGGTTGTATTTGACTTTATAACAAGCGAATATCGGAAGACAAACTCGTTAGAGACTCATTTTTAAAGTCTTTTGTTGCGCCGAGTAGAGCGAAGATGTCGGGACAGAGCATTACGGACCGGATAACTGCAGCCCAACACAGTGTAACGGGATCTGCCGTGTCCAAAACAGTATGCAAGGCCACCACACACGAAATTATGGGCCCGAAAAAGAAACACTTGGATTGTGAGTATCTTTCAACAGCACGCGAGTGTTTAAGTTAACCAAGCGTAGGCTTGTCTTCAATGAAACAGCTCAGAGTTATGGCGACGGTGAAGCTACAAGGCCTCAAAGCCTCAGTGAAGGCTACATGCTACTGCCTGTTCATGTCCTGGAGATTATATTGTTTTTACATTGATGATAGGCCTTGTTGTCACAGTTTTGTAGGTTATTGAGCTGGTTTTAAATACTTAGCAGTCTTTATTAAAGCTTGATAGAAGTTTTCTTCCCTTTCATGTCGTTAGTTGTTGCCAAATTAGCCTGTTAAGCTATCAGGTTTGTCCCTTATCTCATACTGACTCATAGCTTTAGTCTTTAGCCTACATAGCTAAAAAAAAAAAATATGGATACGATGTCTGGATTATTACAGAAACAACACATAGCCGTGAGGTAGAGCTCCTCTGAATTCACAGGCCCCTGATGCACGACTTCCATATGCATTGAAGTAACTGAGTAATGTGATACCAGCTGTTTCTTTAGGCTTCAGACATGTTGAGGTGACACTGTAAGGGCACGGCTGAGGTCTGCAGGAGTTTCCTTCCTCTCACAGGTCATGAAACGGATCAATTACATACTGTACGTGTCCTGACACAATCATAAGGGCTTGAATCCTTGTGTGATGGCACTATTAGTCAGAAGAGTCCCAGCCTGTCAGTATTTGGTAGGTGGTAGGTAGGTTTTCTGCATATCGATCTTTACTTCCAGATGCTCAGTGGCATCAATAAAAGTGGTTTTATGAAGGCCCAGCATGATGGTTAAAGTTCAGTCACATTGAACCTGTGAAATCTCTCAGACTGCAAACTCATCACAGCTCTTTGTGGGTTGGAACAGCTGACAGTGCTCCTTTCATACTGGTCATAATGGTAATTGTGGTGTGTATTTTTGGCCTGGTGTTGAAGTTGCAGGTTCCACACGTGTTGTGCTGCTGAGGTGACTCCCCTGTGGTGAGATGAGTGAAAGTTGGCAGTCACACACTGTTGGCTCTTCCCAAGGCAGTCAGCAATCCAATGTGACTGCCACACAGAGCAGACACCCTGTGTGTGTGAGTGTGTGTGTGTGTGAGAGAGAGATTGTGAGTGTGTGTGTGTAGATAATGGCATGGTGTCCTCTTGTTTTCTGTTGACACATTATGGATGCTGGTTAGTTGGGTTGGCAGCCAGGATGAGCTCAGTAAGGATTTAAATGCCTTCCTTTGTCTTCATAATGGTTTCTTGATAGTAGTCTGTCCTGACAAAGAGAAGGCAATTATCTAATTAAGTGTAGTGGCCTAATATACGGTTTAAGTACATTTTACGGTATGATGTGCCTTTATGACAGTGCTGTAAATGAGAGAAGATGGAAATCTAACTGGATGTCTAGCTTATTTATTACTTATGTTAACTTGTAAAGAATTATTGAAACTGTAATTCCTTAAGTATTATTTATTAAAATTTGTCATATTATTCCTATTATTAATAGTTTGTTTGGAAAAAATAGATTCAGCAACAGATTTAACTATATTAAAGTTTAATATTACCATAAAGTAAATGTCAGATGACAGTAAATAAAGTCCTGTTTCAGGCTCCAGGTAAATCCTGTAGAAAATAACAGAGATCTCATGTCTTTACATACAGTTGTGTTTAGTTGTGTTGAATGTTTTGGACAAAGAATTCTCTCATTGGAGAGGCTGCAAACAAATGTTTTGCATTTTAGCTTGATAAATGACCATAAACTGGTAGTGCTGATATGTTAACTGCTTTGACGTTAGTAGGGTGTCACTTATTTGATAAATGAGTACTTATTTTCTGTCACAAGGAGGCCAGAGTTCTTAAAATGAGATAATGGCATTTAAAACAATCAAGATAGTGAGTGAAATCACTATTTTATCACATTTAAGTTAGGATGAGATATTTGTACTGAGCAGTTTTCAAAACTAAATGTTACACTGACATTTAGTCTTTTTTTCTTTTTTTTTTAAAGGTTTGAAAGCCACTAAAATACATTGATAGAAATCCAAGCTTGCAAATAATGTTTTTCATTTTTGAATAAATGAATGAATGATAGTTTCAAACCCAACAATATTTATATTCAGTGAACACTATCTAAGAAAAAAGGTACAAGCAGCAAGGATTAATCTCACAATAGCCTTGCTTTTATAATTATTTACTAATATTGATATTTATGGATTACCTTTTAATAAAAAAACACTTTATTTTTAACATCTAGTAAAATAATCCAAATAGTTGGCAATGAGGGAAGTGACAGGAGAGGAGTGTTAGAGGGCAAGCAAGCTCTTAAAGTTCGATTTAAATTGATGAGCTACTTGATCAAAGATTAGGTAAATAGGACATTGGATCATTATTTTAGTTAGTTATTTATCTTTTTGTCAGTTTTTGGCTCTTTGCTGTGTTTTGGACACATCTTTCGCTCAGTAGTCCTTGGGTTTGATAACCAGAGCCGAACATGATTAGTGCTTGGTGATTAATCAATATTACAAAGATACTGTTATATAATTCACATTAGTAGAGTGTTATTATGACACATTTTTAACAAATTCACTTAATTCCTATCACAATGATATTACATGATAATACAACTTCTCTTTTATGAATGAAAGAAACTCATTTTATCCTTCTGATCTCCTAGATTGATTGAATTGTAATGTATGTTGGATTTTTAGCCACATAATATAGACTGCCAATTTTGCAGCATCACACTTTGCCATGACTATCACATGAATTAATCTGTCTCTTGTGAATTCATTCAGTTTGAAGCCATTAATGTCAACCACAGTGAATATTTAGCCGGCTGATTACAACATGACAGTGCTGTCATTCCTCCCCCATATTGTTCCTCCTCCTCCTCCTCCTCCTCCTCCTGGCTTCTCTCCGTCATCCTCTTCTCTGGGCAGTTCAGCCACCCATGCAAACTACTGCTTCTCTGGAAGGTTATCCTGTCCTACTTAGAGTCCCCCGCCTTTTGAAAAAGTCAAATATAGGACAGAAAGGGAGGCCCACTTACCCCGTCAGTCTGATCACCGCTGTGAATGGCAGGGTCATCGGCGCCGACGGAGCCTGGCTGCTCCAACTGGCATCGTTCAAGCGGCACACGGCTGCGGGATGATTGTATGAGCCCAGGAAGTGGGACAGAGCGCAAGTGGTTAATGTCTTAATGTGCTGCGCTTTATGTTGGTCTGTTAGGGGATGTGGGGTTGCCATCAACAGTTCAAATTAGCATGATCGGTGTCAGTGAGACATGATTCATCCGACACAAGAAGAAAATTGACTGTTTATTATGCAAATCAAATTTTCTGTGTAGCACGATCTTATTTAACAAATTGTTGATCTCTTTTATAAAATGTTTTGAGGATTTTGAATGTAATAACTTAATTGTGGAAGTTTATTAATCATTTACTTCTGATTAATTCTATTCTTTATAAAGCAAGTGGAAAAAAAGAGAAAAAGGCCTCTTTGCAGAGCGAGAGCAACAGCTACTGATTTGAACACAGATCATGGTCATTCAGAGGTTTTGTGATGACATGTGCAGGCGTTTTGTATTAGACAGTTGTTACTCTACAAGATTACAAACTTGGAGCAGACATTAATTAGAAACTGTTTTTAACATATTAAGATGACAGTGGCTTAAAAAAAAGGCGAGCATCAAATTCTCATTTAAACTTTTCTTTAAACAGCTTGCATAGTCGTATCAGCTTACTCAGTTACACTCTGAACTCATTTGTAGAATACTTTTACTCCTTGGCCTTCAACCCAGAGTAAGACTTTTTTTAATTACTTTTATTGCCTTTTTATGTAGTGTTGTTTGCTGTCATCTTTTAATTTTTCACATTTTTTATTTTACTGTGCAGCACTTTGGCCAGTATTGTTGTTGTTTTGAAAGTGCATTATGAATAAAGTTGTATGGTACTCGTTCCTACTTTTTCCATTAAAAACTGAAGCTGGTGAGGCTCACCCCTTTTTTTTTTAGAAAAAACAGCCCACTGTATTCTGGTAAACTACTAAAATAATCCCAAATACCGGACAAGTCAAACAGTTTAAGACAAATTTTCAGGAGCTGGCAAGCTGTATAGTATCATTTAGTTTGGTCAGCAGGTGGTTTTGTGTGATGTGTACTTTAATGAAGAGCCTCTAACCAATTTTAAACATCAAATATGATTTCATAGACCTTCAGGAGTTTTAAGCAGTAAATGTTTAGTTGCAAAGCAACTTTCTGTCAGGCGATTAATAACATGAAATAATCTGGTAATACTCTGAGCAGTTTCGCGACTAGTTGGATCAGATCAACAGGACTGAAAGTGATCGACTTTATTCTTTTTTTTAAAAAGCTGTTCTTGACAGTCATGTGAATGGATCGGTATATTACTACCAACAGGCTTTATTTCTATTGCCACCTGGAGTTGGCATTATGAAAGCATTTGTCATCAGTTTAATTTAACTGCCAGCATCGACTCTGTCACTTAGCAGCTCAGCATTCAGTTGCTTGGCATGTAAAATGATCAAACTTCTTTTCTTGTGGAAAAAGTGTTTCTATAACTCTAAGTTCGAATGTAGAAATGCTCAGACAACAGTAACAGTTGCAGTTACATATTTGAGGCTCTAGACTTCAGACAAATGTCTTTATTTAGTGTGCAAACACCTTAACATTCACATTTTTGCATGTGATACAGTATTAGATGAAAACTGGGTTGTGATTAAATAGGAAGTCGGTAATATCAGGCTAAGCTATTAGGACATGTGGTCTGAATACCCAATTAATATCTATTTTTGTCTTTTATTATTTCTGTCATTTGATCAAACTGTAAAGGAAAAACCTGAAGAAAATCATAACAAATACAATAACGTTTTATATATTTGTGAAATACTTGGATGGACTTCATGTTCATGCTTTTAACAAAAATCTTAACAGGTGATCAGCTTGTGATTTTGTAATGTTTTTGTTTTTTCTCTTAGATTTGATCCATTGCACCAACGAGATGAACGTGAACATTCCCCAACTGGCTGACTCTCTGTTTGAGAGGACCACCAACACCAGCTGGGTGGTTGTGTTCAAGTCACTCATCACTACGCACCACCTTATGGTCTATGGGAATGAGGTGAGATGCTTCAGCAGATTCTACGTGCATGATCGTCCTCTCATGTGCTTTTGTCTTATAACCATTTTTCTTCTCATTCAGCGTTTTGTCCAGTACTTGGCTTCAAGGAATACACTTTTCAACCTCAGTAATTTTTTGGACAAAAGTGGACTACAAGGTAAATTTTTATTATTCACACACACATATATATATGGTAATGCTTAATTGTAAAAGGCAATTGTTTTCACCTTCTGTTTGTCATTTCAGGCTATGACATGTCTACATTTATCAGGAGATATAGTCGATACCTGAACGAGAAAGCTGTGTCATACAGACAGGTTGCCTTTGACTTCACAAAAGTTAAACGCGGGTATGTTTTTTTTAAGAATCAATTTTATTACCTGTTTCTATTTTCTATGATATCAAACTGAAACTGTCCTATTCTCGATAATTGCTCAGATTAAATAGTACTTACTTTAAGGTCTGCAATAAACTAAGTCAACCCCCACTCCGATCCATTTCAGTTTTTCAGCTAGAAGTATTTACATATTGCATAATGCTACATTGACACTACAGGCAAAAGGGTCTAAAATATGTGACTCATTTCAGATTTTTTTTCATAACAATTTCTTTTCTTTTTTTAATTTAAATCCGACTCAGGCCACTGTCATATGTGGTACTTAATCGGATATGATCCTTTTCAAAGCAACCTCAGTCTGGACGGTCAAGTTGCATTTCATCTAACTTTTACATTGTGGAAATGAGACAGAAGTCAAATTTTTTCGGCGGTGGAGGCAGAATGTGGCAGGATCTAATGTAAACAATGGACAAAACAATATTGTGTCATAATGTTGTTGACTGCGATTGCACAACAACTTTGAAACTGACACACACACATTGACTTATGCAGCATCCGTATTTACCTTCATTAACACGGCGCTGCGAGTGACGTCATGTCTTCTTCTGCTCACACTAGTCACTTCAGGGCCATAAACTTTTCACAGTTTAGATAATGATGTGAACAACCGCGCAAAAAACAAAAACTGATCTCAGCAAAAGGTCATAATTGAGCATTCCGACCTGCAGTGAATGTAGCCAAAGTGTTGTGGATTGTTCAGTTTTTAAGAAAGTGAACTTTTTTTTAAGATACAAAAGCTCAGCAAAGTTATACTTTAGGGAAATATGGCCCTTTTTGACTGGTTTTTGCTTAGCAAATATTTCTCATTCATGTAAACTGATTTATCTTTTGTCTTTTTGGTCTTTAGTACGAAATAACACATTTGAACATATGACCTTGGTTTATGGGAAATTATAGAAGACATATCTCTACATGCTTGCCATTGTCATCAGTGGTGTTTATTTTCAGCCCTACAGTTAGTGTAATCCACAAGTCATGTGATCATGTTTTAAAAGCAGCACTCTTTGCCTCCCCGTCTCACCTTTTTCTCTCCTCTGTGCCCTTTCTTGCTCATACCCCCTGGGTGTCCTCTCAGAGTGGACGGCGTAATGAGGACTATGAATACAGAGAAGCTGCTGAAGACTATCCCCATAATCCAGAACCAGATGGATGCCCTTCTTGATTTTAATGTACGTTTTAAGGTGAAGCCTCCTGGAACTTTGCAGCTTGTCTGGAGCGTGCAGTTGCAGAGGCTACAGCATTTTAAGTTACACACACAGACGCTTCAAGATAAATATTTCTGCTAATTGCTTTTTTTCAGGTCAATGCCAATGAGCTGACTAATGGAGTCATCAATGCAGCCTTCATGCTCCTCTTCAAAGACTCCATCAGGCTCTTTGCTGCTTATAATGAAGGCATTATCAACCTGCTTGGTAAGACCTTTAAGCACCACTTTCACTTTCAACTTGCACTTTGTCTTCTGTTAATTTTCTCCTAGTGTTGTATGGCTGTCTTTACAAACAGATGCAAACCATTATGTTTTCTTTCTTTTAAAAAAAAAAAAAAATCAAACAGAAAAATACTTTGACATGAAGAAGACTCAGTGTAAAGAAGGTTTGGATATTTACAAGAAGTTTCTCACTCGAATGACCCGGATATCAGAATTCCTCAAAGTAGCAGAGGTAAATTACCCTACATTATTTTCCACACATAAACCTGTTGTCATGAACGGGATGTGTCCGTTTGCAATGATCACTTTGTTTTTGTGTTGTTTTTTTTCTTCTGTTTTTTTCAAACAGCAAGTGGGAATTGATCGAGGCGACATCCCTGACCTTTCACAGGTGCGCATTACCTCTCCAAAACAATCTAAAACCACAAGATTTCCTTTCTCGAGTGGAAGGCTTGCCTTGCTTATGTTTTCTTATTTTCAGTTCTGACTGCACTTTTTTGGCATCAGCACTTTCTTTGACTAGATTGTAGATATAGATACACCCAACGCAGGTATTCTTAAAAACAAGACACCTTGCATGATGTCTTTCTAGGGTGCATGATTGCCAGAGGTGGGCGTAGTCTCCTACTTCTCTTTTTCTCATCCTTTTTCTTCTTCTGCCTCTGATTCTCCTTCTGCGCTTCTTACCTGCATCTGCCTCAGTAAATAAAGGTGTCAAGTCTGCACTGTTGTTGCAGTCCATTCAGTAAATCTTCTCAGTGATAATTAAATGTTTCCAATTTAAAAAAAAAAAAAAAAAAAAGAAACAAAAAGAAGAAAATTAAACTGCACATGCAGTTGTGCACATCTGTGCGGACTTATGTAACATAAATATTTTAACCCAAAGAACATAAGTTATATTTATTTCCCCTCTGACTGTCACCACCTTTATATTCTGTATTTTCCCCTTATCTTTCCACTTTAGTTCACAGTTTGTGTAAGTACTGTTATTTCACTCTTCTTCTGTGTCGGTGACTTGCTTTAGTGTTGTCTTTTTGCATGCCTCTGCACTGATTCTGTCTCTTACATCGTGGTGAAAAACAGTTGAAGGAAAAAACACTCGCTGTGGTAAATTCTGTTTCACTTGGATGGTGTCGTTGAGGTGAAAACCAGAGTAGCTCATCTCTTGTAAAATGGCTGCCCTCTCGTGCTTAGAAACGGCCAATTCAACAACGGCCGGGTTGTTGAAAGCGCTGTAGTGCAGTACGTCATCCCACACAGATGTTAGTCTCATCCAAAGTAGCTTTCTGGCTGGAATGCAGTCATTGATCAGTGGTGGGCGACATATACTAAATGATATCCCAAAGCTGGTAGAAACCTCCTAATCAAATCCATAATTTGACTGACTACACCCAAGTTTTGTTGTATTTGATGTGGTGTAGCGTTTTCTACTCCACCTTGGTTGCCCACCACTGTCTGTTATGGTGTTAATATTTGTACACACCACATCTTTTGTGTCTCAGGTAGTAGCTGACTGTGTGTTTTTCTGTTGCAACAGGCTCCTAGTAGCCTTCTCGAAGCTCTGGAGCAACATTTGGCCTCTTTGGAGGGCAAGAAAGTCAAAGACTCTACTGCAGCAAGCAGGTGCGTTATTCCTCTCTCATCTTTACTGAATTCTTCTCATTTTTTTCCCTCAAGTCTCAGACGGCGCTCTGCTGTTTATCATAGATCAGCAATACTTACTAATCTATGCTGCATCTGTTGTAAATTTGTGTTTTTCCCCGCAGGGCCAGTACTCTGTCAAATGCAGTGTCATCACTGGCGAGCACAGGGATGTCTTTCACTAAAGTGGATGAGCGGGAGAAACAGGCTGCTCTCGAGGAGGAACAGGCCCGACTCAAAGCTCTCAAGGTTGGCGTGCTTTCAGAAAAATACATTTACATTCGACGTGCATTGAATAAATGTGTCTCTTGCCTTTTTTTTGTCTGAACTGGCCGTCCTCATTCACTCAGGAACAAAGGCTTAAAGAGCTCTCCAAGAGGCCGTCTTTTGCCACCACTGATACTTCACCGATCTCTACCACCGGGGGCACCATCAGCACCACACCAGCCATCGACCTCTTCTCCACACCCAGCTGCTCTAATGGGTACTGCTTAGATCTACTGTGAATCCTGTGGTTACTTTTAAAAAGAAACTATTTATATGAAATATTTCTCTTACTCCAATTAATTTGAAAAAGCATAAACACTGCCATCTAAACCTTGGTGTTCATTTATTTGTGGAGATTTAGAGCCCCTGAGGCAGTAGATATTCATCTGCTTCTAAAAAGTCTTATCGTTCCCATGAAACTTGAATTTCTCAGTCAACAGGACAAATAAAGAATTGTCTTATCTAAACAACTAAAAGTTACATTTATCTCTGTTTATTTTAATATTTATATTTAAAGTTTTTAATCAGCAAGGAGTCGAGGACGATGGCTCCACACCATTGGTCAACTTCAGTGGCCTGAGCAGGCACCGCCAACTAGTCTTTTGCCTGTGCACTTTAATTTACATAGTAGCTGTCATGTGACACATTGGAAATTACTTTTCAGAATTGTGAATCTAAACACAACAGTAATCATAAGAACTGCAGCAACAACAAAAATTATAACAAGAATGTTATTAACATTAATTATGCACAGATCATATCTCTAAATATTGAAGTAGTTTTGGGCACTGCTTGCATGTTTCTGTAAAATTAAACTTCACATCTTTGCTCTTATGCTAAAGTTTGGGATATCTGCTTGTTGTGGGAAAGGAAAAAGCATTTCGGACATCAGCCTATCCCCCCCCCCCCCCACACACACACACACACACCCCAGGCTGATGTTATGTATTCACATCAGTCCGCAGTCCATGGCTGTATCAAGTTTATTTTCATGATACCGACATGAAAAGGCAGCAATATGACAAGCTAGAGACAAATTGTTTGGAAATTGTTCTGCTGCCATTGTGCAAAAAATTACCAGTTAATGTTTTTAAATTACTTTAATAGATCAAGAATTATTTATGTGTTTTAAAATGAAGTCTTATGTTTTAGTTTTAATCAGATGATTAACCCTCGCAACCTTGAAAATACAAACCCACGTGACATTTTAACATCACAAGCATCAGAAAAAGAAAAAAATTGCAAACAAAGTTCTGAAATTCAGTGTGTGTGTCTCACCAGCTACAGTTTAGTACACTTCCGATTTGGGCAACCTTGTTTTCTTGATTATGACCAGAATCAAAATGTTTGTAGGTAACTTAAGTCAGTTTGGTTGGGGTTTGTTTTACCTTTTGCTTCTACACAGAAAGGTTGAAATGTTTCCCTTATTTTCTGTCTGCAGTGCAGTGAAGATGGAAAACGACTTGTTTGACCTGCAGTCGACTTTCCAGCCCTCCATGCAGTCGGGCTCCACAGGGCTTCCAGTGGCCACAGCGTGGGCAGGTAAACTGTTGCCTCCTCATCTCCAACCAACACCTGCGTCTCTGGACTTCGGCGACTTTGGTTCTGCATGCTCTCCTTCTCTTGATGTTGTCTGACTCTGATGCCCACCTCTTCCTCTCCACTCTCTTCTGTCTTTTCCTTTTCTCTGTCTCTCTTTCCTCTGCCTGCATAGATCCTTTCACCTCTGCTGAAGCTGGAGATGATTCCATGCCAAACCTTAACCCTTTCCTCTCAAAACTCGTTGTCGATGCCACTCACTTACCTGTCGTGTCTTCAGACGGTGTTAGCTTTTCCTCTAGGACATCTGGTCATGAAATGTTTGGTGGTAACGACTCATTTTGTTTCTCCTCAGATGTCTTGTCCCTCTTCATATATCTGTAGTTACTTACATGCATGAGAAGCCTGCATGTTTAATGTGCTTCTGTAGATTGAATGTTGATTTTGATTTTTTTGTCTGTGCAAATGTCTCTAAATGATCTGCCCCTGTTGCTGTTGATACCAAGCACAGATTTTGTTTTTTGTTTTTTTAGCCTCTTTACTTCTCTTGTGTACCAACCAGGACCCTCCACATCCCACTGTAGAGGCTGTTTACGCCATTTACCTTGCAGTTACCACTCATCCTCTTTTATTGAACAGTTTGGTGTTGCTTTGTAATGCAAAGATGCCGTAGAGCTTTAAGTGGAAACCTGTTCTTACACTATTTTTGATTCTCCAGATCGTTACAATCCCTTTATTGACACAAACTCATCAGTTTCAACCAATTACAAACGCACAGTGCGGATAGAACACTCCATCTCAGGTACTATGATGGCTCACCATCTCAGCCTATGTTTCCTGGTAAACATAGAAATCCTATGCAAATCCCCCAGAGCCATGATTTTGATATTTATGGTAGTGATAAGCAGGTGTTAAAGGAAGAGTTTTGACATTTTAGGAAATACTCAACATTTCCTTGTCTCCTTGTTTCCTTGTAATCAGAATCAGAAAGTCTTTTATTGTTGCTGTGCCCGAAGACCAACAAAAGGGAACCCGTCTCCCATATACAAAACAGGCATTTTACATACATTAAAAGGATCAGGTAGAATGCAGGTCATGGAAATTACACATTAGGAAGGTTTGTAGGTGTGTAGAGTAAGTTTAAAAGACTGACACTACTCCCAAATTTCTCTGCTACTGGATGTAAATCAATTGGCCTGTACAAGACAGTTGAGTTATTTAACAATATTTTTGGAAACTAGCCCTCTGAGCCAAATGTAATCATTTTGAGATTTTTTTTTCTAAGCTTCCCAATTTTCCAATCAAATATTAAACTAATAATGCATTTATTTAATAAAACAGTAACTATGATTTTTTTGTTGCTTCTAAGTAAAAGATGGCTAAAGTTGTAATAGAGCAGGCACCTAAAACTGTAATGCAATCCAGTACATTAATATCAGACACTATGAACTCAATGATAATCAGAAAATAACAATCACATTTTTGGATTTGTGGAAATGTATTCAAAGTAAAGCATTCTGATTTTTTTTTTATGGGTCCATGAACTCAGTAGAAACTTTTGCTTCAATTTATTTAAGAAATTTCCTGAATTTGGAATAGACTGAATAATAAATCACTTATTCCAGGTACTGGTTTCTGTCCTTTTTCCGCTCTAAAGTGAGCTAAGCTAACAGAATACTTTCTAAAATCATAAAGAGTGGCGGTGATCTGATAATGTCTTCAATAAAACAATCTTTCCTGAAATGTCAAACCTAAACCTTTAACCCCTTCATCTAGGTTGCTATGTTATTGTCCCAAATATTAAATTTTCTCAAATGGAAGAATTAACTACTCTGGAAATGTTAGCAGGTTCCTTCCTGTCTGTACTGCTACTGTCTTTCTCACCTGTCTCTCTGGCCTGGCCTTGAAATGCCTTTTCCTTTTTTTTTTTTCTTCTTCTTCTTTTTTTTCCTTCCTCTCTTTCTCTTCTTTGTCTTCCTGCTTCCTGTGACGTGTCAGACTCCTTCTGTGGTCCAGTGTCCATTGCTCAGCACCTCCCACATCAGGCTCCCTTTCCTACTGAGCCCTCTACTGTAGCAGGTCTATTCAGAGGTAGAGTACTGAAGGCTCAGTCCAGCAAACACGACAGCAGATTAAAGCCAGTTTACTGCTCTGTTGTAGAGTTCTGCTCCTCAAGTATCCTGTGATTTATGTGTGGAAATGTAGCCTGATGCTGTAACTCTGTAACTGCAGCTGTCTTTCATCTCTTTCTAAAGGATACTCAACGCCACAGGCTCCTCCTCAACAGTCAGCAGGGGGACTCCAGGTGGACTTTGAGTCTGTTTTTGGAACCAAAGCCGCTGGCAGCAGTAGCCTCAACTCTGATGGTGAGGCTTTCATTTATATTTAAGTGGATAAACAATACCTCTGCTATAGGATTTTGTCCTTTTTAGAAAGGCGGATTTGCTTATATTGTCTAGGTTGATCATGCAGCAGCTGCCGGACTAGCATAAAGTTATCCTCTATGTTTAGAATCAATCACAAGTTAAGTAAATAGGAGAGAAAGTGTATTAAAGAAAACCACTCCAGGTCAGCTACATGTAGTTAAAGAAATAACAGGAAATCATGATGCATTGGAAATATTGAGAATTTTGTTTCAGAGAGCTTCTTCTCATCGTGTTCAATCCACCTGCATCTCCTGCAACTTTGTTTCAAAGTAGCGGGTTTCAAATAATAGTTTTTTTCTTCCAGCTATGAACACAGAACTCGTGAAGCATCTCTCCATCAGTTTTAAGCATTACAGCAAGTTTGAACTGATGAGTGTTTTTAGTTCACAGCTAACCTTCCTGCAGCCTTTTCATCAGAAAAAGCTTTAAATGCCTCTGAAAGCAGTCTGGCCTACACTGAGCTATTTTAGCTTGTAAAGATAATGCTAACCCAAATGTTAATGCTCGATAATGTTAATGCAAATGTTTTTTTTTTTGTTTGTTTTATTTTAAGCTGTTGTTTAGAGGCATGTCTGAGTAGATTCTCGTTCAGGTCATGGCAATTTTAAGTGCTTCAGTAGAAGGTAACTGGGTTGGTTTTTCTAGCTTCTTGAATTTTCATCGGTCATCTGAAGGGGCTTGTAGTCCTGACTTGTTGAAAGTTCAGGTCAGTCAGAACAGAAGATGACAGATTAAATGTCCTCAAGAACCAAGAAAAAAAGAGTCCAGTTAGTTTCTCTTCAAGCATTTAATATTGTTGATAAAAACAAAAACCAGAGCTACAACAGATTTAATATCGGGCTTCGTTTGGTGGTCATGACTCCAAATATATGACAATGTTACACGGTTAATTCTGGTGGTGCATACAATGAAAAGCAGCCGTCTACTTGCCAGTTTGCTATTTCAACATAGAAAGTGAATCTTGATTCTGCTGCCCCCTAGTGGACAAAAAAACTGTCATTACTAGATTTTGATCTTCTGCTCTCTGAACATACTTTGGCTTTCCAGTCCATTGTGATGACATCCAGCTCATACTTATAACACATAAGAGAAGACAGCGGTTTATTTGGTCTTTAGACAAGGGGCCACCGGTTTTGATTCCTGTTTGTTTTTTCAGATATTACAGGAGGCATCCTGAAACCAACTCTTGCCGGCTCTAACCAGCCATCCAATCAGTTGCCTGACAAACTGGTGTCGGATGATCTTGACTCTTCCCTGGCCAACCTCGTCGGCAGTGAGTGTTGGCGCTTTATATGCAGCTGCACTAATTAACACATGTTGATGAAGTGGCACAAAATGGCCAAATATTTGCAGACTATAAGCAGCTCATGTCTTTCTTTTATTTTTAGACCTCGGCATTGGAAACGGCACAATGAAGAAGTAAGTGATGCTTACATGTGTGCTGCAGCAGCTCTGTGCTTTCAGGCCTTTTATGAGCTGATGCTAACATTAGCTGTCTTAATCCGCAGTGACATCCACTGGAGCCAGCCGGGGGAGAAGAGGATGACCGGCGGCACCAACTGGCAGCCCAAGGCGGCACCAACCACGACCTGGAACCCTGTCTCCATGGTGATGCATGCAGACATTTTACTGTTGCACTCATGCTTCTGTTGGACTCCTCTTTTATTTTACCTTCAAACAAAGCTGACATGAAAGCAGACCTCCTGGGTTCTGTTGCAGAAATGTTCCTCTCTAAGACATTTTTAAGAACTTGTCATGTCACTCATGTTGCACCCTGGGAAGTACTTTTATCCAGACCTTTGCGTCTATGTTGCTTTAATAATAATGAAATTGTGGTTTTTCTATAGGTAAATCGATTGTACAGAATTTGACTTGAGAGAGAGAGATTCAAGAAGTACAGCATGAAACTGAATGCTTGTGCTTCACAGCCAGCAAAAAGCTCTATCATATGTTTAAAATATTCAATCTGCCTGAACATTTCTTTTTTTTTAACGGAGCAAGAATAGTTTGAGAAAAGTAACCAAACTGCAGTTTGCACGGGTGCATTTAAAAAAAATATATACAGCTCCCTGAACTGCTGAGTTGTAAACCTGTTCATTCTTACTTATTTATTTATTTGTGTCTCTTTAGCCACCATCAATTATGGCCTTCCCTGCCACCACACCCACAGGCATGATGGGATACGGTATGGTAAGTGTCACAGTCGATGTGTGTGTGCAACTTCTGTTTGCTCCTTGTCCGCTTTAAAGTGGAAAAAATGAATAAATGAAACGGATAAAAAAAACGTGGGAAATTTTGTTTTATTTTTTCAAAAGCTCCCAATTAATTAAATGGTTCAAATGAGTTGAGTCTTTTCTGTCATGTTTATCTGAAGTAGTATTAATAAAGTGAACGTTGGAAAATATTTTTATTTAAAGCACATTCAGCTTATAGATGGTGTTGTATTACTATAATTACGATGCACATAACTAAAATTCAATTGTGAGACATGGCAGTTGGATACATTTGATGAACTCCCAAAAATACCCTGTTGATAATATAAAGCATTAATTCTGCAGCTACAGTAAATCTCAATCACAGATGGATTTAAGAAAACTTAAAAATAAAAAAACTGAACCCTAGAACAAAATTGTATTCATTTAGTCAACAGTGTAAAATCTGTGAAGCAAATAAAGTAACTCATTTGATCTGTATGCAATACTCTGCAGCCTCCACAAATGGGCTCGATGGGGATGATGAATCCACCCACCATGATGTACACCCAGCCTGTCATGAGGCCACCCAACCCCTTTGGCTCTGTGTCGAGTGCTCAGGTAGGTTCACAGCAGTCCCACGACTGTAGCGAGGCGATGCACGATATATCTATTCATACAGTTATCAGGTTGAGTAAATAGGCGTATCCATTGTGCTGTGGTGTGTACCATAGTTTAGTCACTGTGAAAGCTTTGTTGTCGGTGTGAATACAGCCAAAGATGATGACAGTTTTAACAATAAACCTTCACTCTCTGGAGCTGAAAGCGACAAAACTGTGAATCATCTCCCTTGTTTCGACTCCCTGTTCCGAACAGCTCCTTTTTAATAACCCGTCTCATACATCACAGCTTCTCCAAACTAATCCCATCCCTCCTTCAGTCTCTGTACTGACTCTGACTTCTCCTCTGGTCCTCCTACTTCCTGTGTTAGCCCTCCGCAGCCTCTAGTCCTTCCAGCCAGAGTCCTCTCCGAGCCCCTGGACAGGACCCGTTTGCACACCTCTCTCTCAAGGATTTCTTGTAGAGCATCTTTTTAGGTACATCATGCTCTTTGCTTGCAGATGCACCTGCATGCGTTGTTTGTCCAAAGCTGATGTTAGTCTGTTTTTATTTTGTTTTTTCATTTGGAGCACTTGATGTCCCCCTGACTGATCAGATCCTACATGCATTGTTCTCGCTTAATTTGCTTTAATTGGCCTTTGTTGCTTGGATGTCTTGTTTGTTTTGACGGATTGTGCCAGACTCATTCTGACCATTCATTCTCCCGCTACCATCACATATTGCTAAACCTGCTTTTGCTGAAGCTTATAGCTCCTGATGAATTTAACCATCTGGCTTGCTAAGCTTTGCCCCCCCGAGTTAAATGTATTTTACCGTGATATAGTTGCAGATTTTTTAATAACAACTGTTGCTGCCTAGTTATGTTGGATTAATGTGTTTTGGGGGGGCTGTCTCTGATATCCTGATATCTATTGGCAAATAGTTTTCATCCTCATGACAATTTATATGGATAACTCATTATTGCAATTATTTCAGTGCTGATATGCAACATTTTTTCTTAAAAGGTTGGGGAGTTCTTTAATATAAATGACAGGGAAGGTCATTAATCAGTAAAACACAGTTCATAGCTGTATCCAGAATTATATATTCAGACTCTTCTAGATAAAGAAAAGAACAGACTGTATTGGGAATGTGCATTACTAATTGTCTGTGGCCCTTTACTGCATGCCACCTTCTCTTTCTCTGACCTCATTTCCTGTTTACCTACTGTGCCATAAGAGGCAACTAAAAGCCAACAAAATCTGTTTTTATTTTATTTTATTTTCGAATGCTTGTCGATCAACCAATTTTCGTTAAGCTCACAGCAAATCAGTACCATGTTGAACTGTGAGTTTTAACAGATTTGCTTTGTGTGCTGTGCAAGATTTTTGTTAGTTAGAAATTAGATGCAAAATCAGAGTAAAGCCTGGAACAGGTTCTGTGGATCATTCAGTTCATGCTCAGGTCAGTTTTTAGTTAAACTGAATGTCTACATGCAGAAATGATTCATCTTCGAACCACATCATCAGGATGGTTAATCCAACTTTGAAAAAGATGTTTTAAAAGTCAGGTTTGAGTTGGACTAACATGAAAATTAATTTATGCTGTAATATCTTCTAAAAGTACCAAGTGTCCCTGTTGTGTTGGAAACAGAGTTGTACTCACATTGTCAAATTTAAGTTTTTATTTTACTTTACTTTTATTAAAGAGACACTTAACCCCACAAACTAATGATGGAAGTTAACATGTTGGCTATTACAGCTTGCATCAGGACCAATTTCACACTTATGTTGTGTTGTCCGTTTCAAAAAGCTGCTCATGAACAGTGCCTCAACACATATCCGAATGCTGAGCCTAGTTCTGGTCTCTGCCGCTGGACAGGTGTTTTATTGGGGAGAGGTTTAGCAAACGGTCCTTTTGTATTGCCAATTGTTTCCATGCACACGTCAGCTTGTCTCTAACCTTGTCTGTTGCCTTTCTTGCAGATGCAGTTCATGTAATTTGAAGGAAGTGTCTCTCAGAAGACGAAGCACTTAGCAGCAAAACTTTGTCCTCGTTGCAGTCTAACTCTTCAGAGAAACATCCACACACCCCCAAATACAGACACGTCAAGAACACAATGGTGCAGCGACTGTCAGAAACCATGGTAACCATGTCCCAATGACGTTTGGCGATAGCTCACACCCATTATTCTGTAATAACTTGTCCAAGACGTCGAGTGATGCTGCTGTCTAACCCCCTTTAGAAGGACTCCTTATCCGTTTTACAGTGTAATCTGTAAAGATAGTTTGGGTGCTGAGGAACTTAAATGTTATGTATTTGGAGATCCTGTGGTTGGATGTAAAGGCTTTGATGTCCAGCAGGGAGGGGTGGAAGAAAAAAAGAGAGCAGCCCTTCCCTTTCTCGATCCGATCATCAGTCATCTATGCCCTGCAGTTATTTAACTGTCACTAAGTAGTGATGCTAATGACGTTTACACCTGTTTAGTTTTTGTCTTTTTTACCGTGTTTACAGTAGACATTCCTTGTGTGTTGTTTGTATTTATTTATGATTATTGGTTTAAGATTTGGGGGGAAAAAAATGATGTAATATCTACCATTGAACACACGTGGGAGTGCTTCAGCATTAAACAAGAATCTCAGACTATCATTAAGAGGTAGAGTTAAAAGATAGATATTATATGAATTACACCTATTAAGCGGAATGATAGAGCACTAAATATTCTGAGTTTTGTGTTATGAAAATTTTTTACTAGATGAAAGATTTCACAATCTCCATTGTACTTACAATGCAGGGGTTAGAGTACGAGTCAGTTAACAGTATATAGTCGATTCTGTGCCTAGGGTTTTATTTTGCAATGGATCGGTCTCCTAACTAGAAAAAACAACACTACATCCACGAATCTGAAGCGTCGCACTGGGTGGTGGGCTCCATTTGCTTTAAGCTTGGCATGCCATTGACTCACTGACTGTAATCAAGGCTGCCTTTACTCTGAATGTGAAAGAGTTGTCTTCATGTTGCACACATCTTTCCGCACTGCAGTTCCTCAGCGAGAGGTGTGTTGAGGCGGGAGGAGAGGGTGTCTGCTTGCTGGTTAGCTAGTCGTCACACCAGTAAGGGGGAATTAAAAGGGTGGCAGATTTGATGTAAATTAATTGTACAAAAGATCCCGAGGAGCAGGGTGGAGCGGAGCAGCACTGTTGATCGGTGCCCTGTGTATATAAACACTGACTGTTCTTTGAGTGCAAAAGTGAAAGATGTATGAAATATGAAAACAATTCAATCAAATTTAACTCTACCTAAGTTTGATTCAGGATATTCTCTGCGTTTGTCTCCGCAGATATTTTCTTTATGTAATTAGAACGTGTAGCAGACGATGACTGAAGTCTTTTCTTTCTTTTTCAAATAAAGAGCAGCTTCCACAAACGGTTGTGCATGTTTGTTTTTGTTGAGGTGAATGTTATAACTATGCTGTTTCATCTGAGAACACTGGGATAGGCTAATATGGATTAGTACCAGTTCAGATTGTGTTGGCATATAAAGCGACATTAACTGCACAATACAGGATTTTTGCTTTTGCGTAACTAGTTTTTGCAACATTTTCAATGTTAAATGATACACAATTATAATCAATAACTTGGCTCTCTTATAGGAACAATCTAAGTACCTCATGATATTGAAAACAACCTGGTGGAAAAATCGCACCAAAAGTGAAAACACTTAACGCACAAGTTATAAAACCTCTGATTCCTGGGACAAAATGGGAGCATCTGTGGTTTTCAACTGCATGAAAGTAAAATGAGTCAACACCAAGAATTTCCCAGTTTTCAAACTATGTATGGGTTGAGTGTTGTGTTGCATCATTTCAAGATGGAAAAGAATCACTGATTGAAAAATTGATGGTGATTGTTCACAAAGTTGGAGATGGATATAAGAAGATCTATGGCCAGCTAAAAGTTAGTGGAGACAGTTGCAGCAGTTTCTGGAAGGAATAGAAAAAGCCAGTGATGAATCTACTTGACCAGTATAGCCCTGAAAAAAATGAGCAGGTGCATCAGACATATTACAGGTCTGGGGTTTTGTCAACCTCTAAAAAGAAAATAAATTAAGGAATAAAAATCCCTTAATAATGGGCATTCTTTGGTCAGATAAGATCAAGATAGATTTGCTGGACTTTAATAGTGTGGATCACTACCATAAATCTATAGCCTCCACAGTGTAGCACGGTGTGTGCTACACTGTGTGATGATATGGCACTGCATAAAGTGCAAAAGGTGTATTTACATTTACAGTAAAACGTGGCACAAAAAGAATACCGGAGAAAATGATCCGAATCATTAACTTGACATCGTGTAAAGGAGGGACTTGTCTACATAACAACACAAAAGACACAGCAATAAATAGGAATTTCTAAAAGAAAGGAAAAAATGTGATCTGGCATCATTCACGCTTAAGTCCATTTTCCAAAATAATATGAACCCATAGTGAAAGGAAAAAGCATTTGGATATAATGAAAGGGCTACTGGTTTACTGGTTTGTCTGGCAGTCTGGTTTGGGATGACAGAAAAGCAACAGTAACTCAAATAACTACTCATTACAGTCAAGGTAGCCTATGTAGAAAAGCATGTAAATACACATGTAAAACCTTGAAGGAGTTGGGCTACAGCAGCAGACGTATCTCTCCTGTCAGCTACGAACAGGAAACTGAGACTACAGTTCACACAGGCTCACCAGAATTAGACAATAGAAGATTAAAGAAACGTTGCCTGGTCTGATGAGTGTCATTTCAGCTACTACATTCAGATGGTACAGGTCAGAATTAGGAATGGTTGTATCTTTACTCTGTAGTCAATACTTCGATTTCAGCCAGTCAAAATATCGAATTCAATACTTTTTTGAATATCGAGATAAGCCTTTGCTGATACGAAACATGCCATTGTTTTCACTTCTGAGAGTATTAGGCAATAAAATTGTGTGCAAATCCCGGCCACAGTGTATTCCTTTTGTGTCACATGATTATGGTAGCCTATCAGACGTCATGATGATGCTGCTACTGTCTGAGGATGAGGTTTTGTTTTGATATTTTATACTGGTTTAATGCAGGTTATTGCACGTAATGTTTTATTGTATTTACCATAATACTATTAAATATTTTTTTATTTTCAATTAAATGAACATGAATAATCTTACATTAATCTGTAGTTTAATTATTTAATAATTTTAAAAAGATTGATTTTGATCTTATTTTTATTTTATATACTTATCAGTATAATTTATTATCTTAGAATGATTTCTTTCAAGTATTTATGTTCTTGAGTTTTTATTTTTATTTCATATTACCCTTGCAATAAAGACATTAATGCTCACTTTACAATCATTATTTTCCCTTGAGGGGCAAAAAGTAACAATAGCAGTATATATATCAATGAAAAAGTGTCATATTGTATTGACAGGGATTACCCATCCCTTGTATGATTTGACGAAAACAATATAAAAGTTCCATCCTTGCCTTGTATCAATAGTTTGGGCAGGTGGTGGTGTAATGTCGGGGATATTTTCTTGGCACATTTTGAGCTAGGACTGGGCGATACTGAAAATTCTATCGATCCGACACCAAATAAATCCAGGGCAAGTATCGCTGATGCCGCTTTCGATAATGATACTTTTTGCTTGAAATTTCACAATCATTTAATGATGATTACTGATCATGATGACGATCATAATAAAACACAGTAGGCTATAAAGATTTTGTCAAACGTTTAATTAATAAACAGAAGAGAGAAATTAAAATGTAAGGGTTTATTCATAAACAATATAGAATAACATCAACAATAGAACAAAATAATAAAATAACTGTTATTCCCTTTTATCACACAATTGTTTGAGAAAAATTAAGTCAACATTGCAAATTAAGTAAACAAAAGCAAATCCTGTTATTAGTTTGGCTCTCATTCACGCTTTTTGCCCCCAAAGTTCTCAACAAAAAAAGTAGCCTATAATCTCATCATGCTGGTATCGAACAATACCGATGCTAGCCTAGGTATCGATACTATCGATATTTGGGTCGATCTGCCTAGCCCTACTTTGAGCCTCTCCTACCAATTGAGCATGGTTTAATGCCGCAATTTTTATTGTTGCTGACCATGTCCATCCATTTTTTACCACAGTGTACTGATCTTCTGGTGCATGGCTACTTCCAGCAGGAGAATGCAACATGCACTAAGCTCAAATCATCTCAAACTGTGTTTTTGAACATTTCTCCACAGTCACCAGATCTCAATCCAACAGAGCGCATACAAGATGTGGTGTAGCGGTAGAGTCTCATCATGGATGGCCAGGGGACAAATCGGACGCTTTCATGTCAATATGGAGCAAAATCTCTGATGAATATATGCCACGAAGAATTAAGGTAGTTCCAAAGGCTAAATGGGATCCAACCTGGCACTAGCAAGGTGTACAGAAAGTGGCTGGTGAGTGTATTTCTGACATGTCTTTTGTTGGTTTCAGGGGCCACAAACTAGAATTTGTGCAACTGGAAAACAATCAAAATAGAAAAATTCATATTTTATTTATACTCTCGAATTTAGGCAAGGTGAATTACTCCTATTCATCAGTTCATGATTTTACAATTAAATCTTCAGAATATTCCCTCAAAAAGATATTTCCAGGCTAGCCTATGATTCTGAACCAGGACAGACAGACTCAGGTGAAGGATTCAGGCGTCCTAAAAGTCACAGAGTCACATCGGGGTAGGGGTGTTAATATTTTTGGCACGTGTACTCCTCCAAAATGTCAAACAGATGGGAACACGGCTTCGTGTCGCGAGCGCATAATTGCTGTTTGACCTCGGGTTGTCCTGCCTGCCGGTGAGCTCACACCCTTTGGTCAAACAGCAACAGACGACACCTGCTGGTTGCTGCCTGCCATTGCAGTCCGGATGAACCAACACGCCCATGTCTAAATTTCACCTCAGCATGCGATAAAATGAAACCTTCCACTCAAATGAAACATTCTGCGATTCCTTACATCAAGGGGCAAGACAGGAGAGTGCTTAGGAGATAATATGATATAACACAATGCTTACTGGTCACCTCGCTGGTCGTCAGATCCTCCCCATCGCTCTGAGTCCGCCCCCTCTCCTCCGCTCATGTCCGGGGGATCCAGCGCATCCAGCAACAGCGGCAGACCTGCGGAGGAGGTAAAACTTTCTTTATCCCTGTAGCTTTTTCCATCATCACAGCAGGATGAGAACTGCATGAGCGGGTTGTGAAAACTCCTAAGGTGTCCTGCAAGGTAGGAAATACAATACACATGGTTTCTACCAGTTTATTGACCATGAGACGTGACAGAATGAGCGTTGAAGGTAAATTTGGCAGTGAATGGACAGCCTCAGTTGGTTTTACATGTATTTTCAATTTAGTTTGATAAAGGAAAGATAATAAGACTTGCAGATTGAGTACTTTCCACCTCAAGAATAAGCTACGAAAACAAAAATGCAGGAACAGTCTGCAGTTTTTTGGAGAGCTTAGCAAAGCCAGTGTCTGTGTTTTACCTGTTGTGTCAACAACCTCCTCCTTTCATAAACTTAAGAGGCCACAGGATATATTTCACTTAAATTGTGATGAACCAGGGATGGAAGAAGGACTAGAATCCCTCAAAAGTGAAGTGAGAATGTAAAAAAGTAAAAATACTTTGCTACAAGAAAAGGCTTCAGTGCCATCAACATTTTTGCAGTGTGTTTCTAACTTTGAGTGTCTGCCTCTCAAGATTATGAGGTTAAAAAGAAGATCAAATTAGTTTAGATCATTTTATCTTCAAAAACTTTGCTTCAATCTTAGTTTTTGTCCATAAACTGGTACACAATGTGCTAAGTATGAGGCATTTCCTTATGCTTGGAAATCACTGGTTTTCTCTTTTTATCTGCCACAAGATGTGGTGAGATGTGCTACTGTGGATGTATTCAAGCGAAGAAGAAAACATAGGTGCAGTTCTCGGTTTATGATCAGAACTCTGTGGGAATTGCTGGAACTGCTTGTAGATAATTCTGGATAATATGGATGACTATTCATTACACATAATCAGAAGCCTGCTGCATGGTAGTCTGTTTAGTTTACTGGCTGTAGATTTGGATTGCTCATTTTGTGAAGAACTCCAAGGAATAGTTAATGACTGTCCGTGTTGTAGGGTTTAAGATATATTCTGCACATTTTGTGGGAATAAAATGTTCTTCCAAGAAGCCCTTTTCTTCTCAATCTTCCATCTTTTGCGAGGGCTCATCTGTGACAAGGGTGTACTGTGTGCAAATAACATGGCTTCTGATGCAGTAAGCATGCATGTATGTTCCATAGATCCGGCTTTCATCCAGCATTTCTACACCTGTCCGCTGAGACGCAGGAGGAGGAAGGATGATCGACCTGAGCCACCTGACGGAAGAGGAGCAGGGGCTGATAATGACGGTGCTGAGGAGGGACGCCGAACTGAAGAAGGCTGAGGAAGACAGAGTCAGGTAGAAATTTCTGCCTCTATCACATATGATAATATTATATTTAGAAAATTTCAGATACCCTTAAGCAACTGTTTTTTTCCAGCTTTGCTATAAGACTCTTTTCTACTCAAGTTATTTTATATGACCGGAGCATTTTTTGGGCCAACATTTAAGTTAATGTCATGATGTTGGGCTAATGTCATTTTATAAGTACTACTTAGTCTCTCCACACAAACTCCGTGAGAAGAGGCCTTTGTAGGACAGTCTTTGCTTAATAGAATAACACAATAACAGCTTGTCCGGACACAGACGCTGCCTCCACTGTGGCGAAATCTCAATGTGAGGTGAGCAATTAGATTACAGATAAGTTGAAGTACACCCATGGATGAGCAAGATCATGCTGCTCTGACAAGACAAGAATAGAAACTCTCACTGATGAGACACATCAACTGTAGCATGCCTTACAGTTAGATATTTTCACTGGAAAATTCTTTCAGCTTAAAAAAAAAGAAAGAAAAAAGAACAAGTTGAATTTTGCAGCTTTGTGGAAGGGTTCAGACAAGGTGTATGTTCACAAATTCTCCCATGTCATGAAACTAAACGAGAAAACGAATCCCAATTCAAACAAAAATACAAACAAATATGCAACATTTGAAGATGTGTTTCAAGTCATTTCAAAAGTCAACTTTGCCCCAAAACAAAGAGCTTTTCATTGTGACTTTAATGGAATTGGTTGGCCGACCATGTTGCCAGTGGGAGACTGAATACTCACTGTGTCTTGTCCAGTCTGGTGTAAAAGGATTAAGCCAACAGCCTGTAATAATGCGCTACCCCTATTTCACATGACAGCTGTGATTCCCCGACAAGTGGGAAGATGAGTTGGAATCGTGATTTTAAGGAATTTGTTTTGATCCCTCTTTGATTCAATTTTTACTCGGCAGAGATGTTTTCCGAATTCCATCCCTAAGATCGATCATGTGCGGCTGTTATGTAAGGATAATATTGCAGTATGAAGGGGAAGTCATAGACACATGATGTCATTAAAATCTAAATTGAATAAGAAACATTTTATTAAGTAAAACTGAGGTCCAAATAGTGTTGAATTTAAAGAATTAAAAAAAAAATCTAACTTTAACTTTTAAACATATATAGCCTAGCCTAACTGTTTTTGAAAAAGTTTGGAAAATCCATCGGTTCATTTTCCTTTATTTAATTCCAGGTTGTTGGAGTGGTGGAGTGTGTCCTAGCTATAATTGGGCAAGTGGGAAATTAAAAAAATAATGAATGTATAATATATTCTAAAAGAAAAACAGATTGAAATGATCTGCAAATAATTTAAACCATAGTTTTTTAGATAGACCTTACGTAGTAGAAAAAGATGGTACAAAGGCAATAGAAGACTGAAAAAATGCTTTAAAACTTACCCGTGAGAACTCTTCAGCAATAGGCCAGTAATAGGATTAAATAAAAAAAGGAGCATCAGAGAGAAGTCAGGTCTTCATTTAGTTTGGACATAAAGAATAACATCTCAACTAACAGTGCAATGTGAAAGTCTTTAGACACTGTACATTTATAAATGTTATTTTTCCAGGAAAACAAGAAAAATGCAACAATATATTGAAACATACAAGCATAGATTAAAAGACAGTAAATGAGGCAAAAAACAAATGATGTGCCTGTGACAGTCTGCAGGTAGCACAGCGCCTAATGATACAATTAAAAATCTGTTCTTTACTAAGATGTCTTATGTGTAGATGCAACACTGATTCATCCGACTTTAAAAGACCTTCAGAAAGCCTGGAGAACTATTGTCCAGAACCAATTTTCAGAGAATCCTAAGACGTATCTGTATGCATGTGTACCGTTGAAAACCAGTTCTGAATGTTATAATCTCCACCTCTCTGCAGGTAAACAGGTAGTAGTGGAAATCACTGCAGGGGTTCATGAACACTTCTGAACAGTTTATCTTCAAATGCGAGTAAAACGTCCAACATGCAATGAAAATAGTGTAAACAAAGAAATCCTTCTGCCTTCTCTGAACCAGAGCTCATTTTAGTTGGACTGAGCTAAAGTGGATAACTTTCCTTTGATTCGATTAATGTGAAGTAATTAATTAGATTCTTTTTGTGGAAGCAATGCAGGCTGTGTCCTCCAGGCTAAAGAGGACAAGAACCACCGACCTGTTTCCAGCACATACTTCAGGGATGGTATAGAGGTGTACCCATATGTATCTTGCATATTTGCATTATTACTGAGCAGTATGTGCAGGTTTTGGACCAACACATGGTAGTTTTTTCTTTCACGGAAGAGCTTGTTTATTTCTGCAGTGCCAAACTCTGCACATATTACAACACTGTGGTTCTGTGGAGAAGAGTTGATGTGCCTGCAGCTCAGTGCCCAATGAAAACATTTGGAGCATTATGAAATAAGATATATGACAAATTAGGCCTGAAATTGTTGAGCAGCTCTTGGTTTGTTTCTTCTTTGTCTGCTGCTGGCTTCATAAGTAACCTCATACTTGGAGATTAGTCTTTCCTGCAATTGAATTAAAATGGTGTCAGATTCTCTGTTCAGTCTAAAGCGAGCATTATCTTGATTTTGTTGTTTCTGTGCCACATTCCGCTAGAAATGTCCTGTTTTGCAGTAGAGAAAAAAACTTTAAATAACAGTGTCACAGAAAACCTTCTTGACTTTAGCGCATGTCTGCTTTGTTTTTTTCCCAACAGGAAGCTGGAGAAGGTGCTGAACAGCAGTTCGCAGTCAGACGTCAAGCTGAAGAACCTGACAGGAGAGTGGTTTTATGAGGCCAAGTCTCGCAGACACAATGACAAGATCCACGGCTCTGAGATCATCCTGGCGTCCATGAAGCAAGGGAAAGCAGCTGGTTTAGGTGGGTTTTCTCTCTGCTCTGCAAAAAGGGTTGTTTTCAGCACATTTTTTCAATAGTTGAAAGACTCTAGATTTATTTGCTACGCAAATATTCAATTCTAATGTGTGATATCTGTCTCAATCCTTCAGATGCTCTGATTAAACTCAATTAAGTTTTTTAAACTGTTATAAATCTTCATAATGGCTCTGAGATGTCTCAGATGTCAAACTCCTTTTTTCCTGCAGATGGGTCTCTTAGAATCGACAGATCCAAGTCGCCCAGCAGTCGAGGTTCAGACATGGTGGCTCCACCAAAACCTGCCAGATGTCTGGAGGCACCGCAGCCACTGGAGATAAAGTACAGAGTTAATTTAACCTTACTATTTTAAACCTATAAATCCCCCTATTTTCCAGTCATTCATTAGCTGCAAGTCAGTCATCCCTGAGACATTTCAGGATAAATGTTTGTAGTTCAAGAGGTACTCGTGTTGAGTTATGAGTCAGACACGCAAAAAAACATCTTTTAAAGATGTTTTACAGCGCTGTCCAGATAAATTTATGTGTGTGTTCAGCGTGCGCTGTCTTGTGACTCAACATGGGTAAACATAGGTGGTGCTGACTGAAAATAGTTTGTTTTATAACCCGGCAGCTACTGTCGCTCACGACAGAGTGCAATGAGAACAGATTAACAGTTTAGCAAAGTGTTTAATTATTTGATTAAATTTCCTCTTGGTGGGCAAGTGACCCCACTGAGTCAGTGAATAAAACCAAATGTATAGTAAAGTTAACCGCGACGCAGCTCAGATTTAGTCAGAACATTTCTGTTAAAGCAGAGTCAATATTTGACTTGACTAAACCTCTCTGGATATTTACTGTGACAAGGCTGCAGTTCCTGTCCCCGTTTTGAGTTTATTACTGCATCACATGCGCTTTAAATGCAGTCAAATGGATTAGATTGTATCCATTTTCTTCAGCTACAACATAAAAGGGCCATCTCGGTGCTGTGGTTCGTCCTAAAACCAAAGTGATGTTTTCCAAAGAAATAGTTTTTATTCAAAAACTCATTTAACTGAGTAAAAACAACTTTTTCTATCATTTTACATAAAAACAGTAAGTTGGATACAGGTCAGTAGTTAACAAGGACGTTGAGATCTAAATGACTCTTCTTCGGAAGGGGCTTCACCACCGCCGTCTTAACGGCAGATGGGAAGACACCCGTCTGAAGAGAGCAATTAATGTTTAAAAGCTCAAGCTCAAAGAAACCAGCGATGTGGGAATGGGATCTAAGAGGCAGGTTGTTGGGTTTAGTTGGGAGAAAACTCAACCAAGCATCTTTGCATCAACCAGGACAAAACTCTCCAGTGATTCCTCGGGGTAAAAATAACAGTTCAGTCAAATTAAAATCAACCTTTTGTTGAGATAAAAGACTGGATCTAATAGTATTGATTTTATTTCTGAAGTGGCCTGCAAAGAGCAGGAGTTTGGTCTTAAAAATGTCCAGAAAATTTGCGGCCACTTCAGAAGTTATATATTGTTTCCTCACAGTTCTCACCGGAGCTTCCTGTTGGAGTAGCTTTGATGGTTTGGTTGACTTTTTTTCTTTAATGTTGTTATAAGCCTGAAAGCCTCAGCCACGCACATCTCAGTAAACATCTGAGCAAAGTATATTTTACTACTGAGATGCAGTATATTTATGTTAAAATATAATCAAAATAATTGCATTTCAAGCATAGATTTGAGAAAACCTTAAGAAAAAAATGCAAATGAACAATTTTGAATGCACTGCTTCGCCAAAGAATGTTTTTCTCCAAAGAGCATAATCCTAGAAAGACTTTCTGTGAAAGGCTTTGCAGAAATAATTATTGCTGTCTTGTGGCTGCCTTTCAGTAGAGGTGCCCTCCTTGGATTTTACCCAAGGAGGACACCCCTACTCGGTTCAGTCTGTAGGCTACAATATGGGCTGAAATACAGCTCCAGATGGCTCTGGGTCAGCCTGGAGCTCTGTAGGTACTGTGTGTGGTATTTTTTGCACAATACTCACCAAATGATATAGAGTTTCAGGATTTTCAATCAGTTTCAACTTTAGTTTTACAATAACTCTTATTGGTTATGAAACTTAATAATAAACAAGTGTTTTCATGTCTTTTTTTATTCTATTTTAGAAACCTGTTATATTAATCAAAGATGTTATCCATTTTCTGTTTTACTGTCTGTTTTGTGGTATGAAAGTCTTTTTCTTGTGGGTTGTTGTTTGATATCTTTGGGTTTTTCTTTTTATTTGAATATTTAGATCACAGTGAATAAGTTAATTTGTGCTTAAATCTGGTCAGGACTTTACTTCAGCTGATGCTTTATTCTTATTGCATTTCTTTTAACCAACACTCTAATTGGTTTTATTTATTTTTCATTCTTTTTCCTTTTTCACTCTTTTCGGTACAGTGACAGGGAAAAAGAGAATCGGTTTCCAGCAGTCTTCTCCCCAAAAACGGTAGGCATACGTGTAAAAAACAACTTTGCTACAGTCATCTGCAGCTACTGTAATGTAAATCATTCATTCTCTTCATTTTACTTAAAGCCAAGGCACAACCCTTTTAACCGTGCTTCCCTTATTGTTGTCGAACCTCCTGAATACAATCATGACTTTTCGACCGGTCAGGACCAGGAGCCACAGACGACAGGTTGGAACTCAGATTTGGACCAGACACATTGAGTGTTGTGCAGGCGGTGGTACAGTGACCTTGTGTTTCTTCTTCCCCCTCAGACTCTACCTCTCCACTGAAGAATGCCCCAGCAGTGGAGTCCAGTCTGACTTTAGGAGGCTCCATCACATCTGAACGTTCCTCTGTAGGTTTCAGGCCAGTGCCAAAGAAGAGGACGTTCCTCTCAAGACAAATCAGCAGTCACTCAGAAAGCAATGGTCAGCTGGGGTCGAACACTCAGGTAAGACCTGTTGTACCTGCTCCAAGACGGAGCCTCCAGAAGGGATCCACTGTGAGTTCAGATCAACCCTGCCTGAAGAACACAGATGAAGCACCTCAGAAAAGTGCCCCTAATCAGGTGACTCAGTCTGTGCAGCCTACCAGATCTGCAGATAAGAACTCCCTGCAACCACTCTATGATGCAGTTTCCTTAAATACAAGTCAGCAAAGGGAAAGAAACCAGCCTTCTATAGCAAACAATGGGTCAGTGGACAGTGTTTACTCACAATCTTTAATTAAATCCTTGCGACATTTCACTGAAACTCAAACTCTGTGGAATTTCAGACCCGTTACGTACACCAGGACTGATGTGTCGGCTGAAAGAGAAGCACCACAAAGATGTGAGGATCAAGGTGATCAAACCCAAGATGAGCACACAACTTTGAACTCGTTCAGCAAACCAAGCAGCAACATTCAGGTGAAAGAAAACAGCAGCAGTGTGGGAACAGCTGTGAGGCAAGAGGAGCTCAGTTTGCCTCAAAGTACTGTGGGTAGGTTCATTTATATGACATTAACATCATTTTTGCACAAGTGAATTTTATTTTTATTTTTTTTTTTATTTACTTGTGGCCACTTAAGTTTCTTCAAGAATCAGCTCCAAGGAAACTGTTGTTTTTTCTATTTTTCATCTCTTTACCTGATTGCAACTGGTGTATTATCTAAACGTATCTGGAACAAAGTATGTTTGGCTGAGTTGCAAAAGTTTGCATGACTGAAAAGTATTTCTCATATTTAGCCTAAAAGTGTAAAACATTTGGCAGTTTATTACTGAAACAGATTAAGTGTGAAGGTCCTGCATGACATGAATACTCTCCCCAGAAGCCCTTAATATTTTTCAACCTGTAAAAAAGAATTTAAAAAAAAATCTTCAAATTCAGTAAGAAATCTGCTCAGCTGTACAGCCAACGTGAACACACTTGGACTTCACAGATAAGCACTGTTTGGGGAATTATAATGCAATAATTCCTCTTATCTTTATTACCAGGACAAAGTCAGATAGGTTAGAAACTGCCATTGTTACTTCGGCCTTATTAAAGCTATAAATTAGAGAGTAAATACCAGCTTCATAACAATAACTCAGTCATACTGTTATTGTCTGAAAACTGCCAGACCACAATGAAACCAATGTTAAAACGGTAACAAAACACAGAAAACTGTAATTACATTCTTTCTAAGCAGCCTTTTCAGCATGAATGATCCATGCTTACAAGTATTTAGAATATGGTATTTAATAAGAAAGACGGCCAGGTAATTTTTGTGTGACTGCAGGTTAAAGGAAAGGTTAGCGTTTTCACATTCTTCACCTCTCTTTAACTATTTACCATAACAACTTACAAAAGGTTGGTCAATAAAGACAGTTTTATTATTAAATATATCACACAAATGCCATCTAGAGAATTACAGAGAAACTCTGACAGGGAAGTTAAGCTAACAGCTCCTAAGAACTGAGCCATACTAAACAACTCAAACCTCAAACATTTTAGATCAAGCAAACTATATCTTCAGTGAATTTCACACTGCATCACTTTTGCATTAGCTTTCAAACCGAAAAGCATCAGCGTTAGTGTTGCTCTGTCTTTACATACGGTGGAGGATCAATGTATCCTGCCGCTGATCAGCGGTGACCTCAGAGTTTAAAGTTGAGCATCCTGCCATCTGCTGCTTATTTAGATTCAAATCTTTATGTTTGCCGGTATAACTTTAAAGATATCAGCGTGGCATGTCATATTTTCTGCAACAGCATCTGAGGAAGATACAGAACTGAATGTGAAAGAGACATTACAAGTTTTCCCAAAGATTTCAATAGAAAAAGATTAAAGTTGTGCTAATGGCTCTGCAGAATACAAAGATGCTTACATTTCGATGTGTAGCAAGGTCCTGGAGTGACAACATTAAAGTTACCTAGAGACGGACTTTACCATGGTTTGAAATGCTCCTTTCAGACAAGAAGCTTCTACATAGAAGCTGTTTTATGAGAGAGCATATTAAATTACTGCAGGAGTCTGTGAGCTGTTATACTGTTATTTAAATTGAGGAAAATAAGAGGTCAGTGGCAGATACTGTGAATCACCCTCTCTCTTTTCCTGTCTCCCATTCCAGATCCAGATCCTCCTGTGTCTTATGACCTCCATTTTATTGACAAGTCTGACCAGCAAACCCAGAGATCAAATCACAAACATGTATTTCAATTATCCACTCAGACCGCCAGCCCCACTGGTGAGGAGGAGGAGTCCATTGTGAAGGTGCTGGACTGGTTCAACCGCAGCATAGACAGCAGTGATTGGCTGAATACAGAAGACGGTCCGAAGGCCACAAAGAGCTCCGATAGTCAACAAGCCGTAGGCAAATTACGAGATGAAGATTCATTACCAAGAGATGCTACAAGTGATAGACGTACAAGAGACAGAGACAGGGAAACACTCGAGCCAAAGAGGAGTCACTTCCAAAGGCCGAGCAATGCGGATAAAGAGTTCAGAGCGGTACACAGAAAAGGCAGCAGGGAAGTGACTGAAACACAAGAGGAGGTGAGGATAGACACCAGGGAAAGGACGTATTCACAAGAAGTGAAAGATAACGCTGATGAAAGCCAACCACTGAAGATTTCTCATCTGAAGTCATTCTGGGAGAAAAGCAAAACAGGCCCTAAGATACTTATCAGCAAATCAGTGACACCCGGTGACAAAGGACTAAACCCTGCTCACCTTTCAGCAGAGAAAGAGGCTGATATGCCGTCTGTTCCTGGAATATACAGCGAGAAGGCGACGCATGATAAATTCACCTCAAACCCAAATGATGAAAGGGAGGAGCAGCCGGTAATCAGTCCACAGATAAATATGGGAGGCAGCGTTTACTTAAATAATCACCAGCAAGTAGAAAATCTGATGATCAATTCAACTCAAATGAACAATAATGACTCAGCTCTTTCAAAGTTGCTCTCCAGCCCCGAAAAGGTCGACAGAGTTTCAGATGCTGAGACTTTATGTGTGACCCGACTGAGCTCATCAGAAAGAACAACCATCGATCCAGTGTCTGAGAGCCCTTCTGTAGCCAAACCAAAGCTGCAACCAGACGGTATTTCAGGATCAAGAGAGCTGATCCTTCAAGAACTGCTTCCAAAGATGGCCTCTGTGCCTCAGCTGGATACAGATCAGCACACAAGGGTCAGTCCAGACTCCGAGAAGCTCAGTTTGTCCAGAAACAGCCCACATATGGACTTCAAACCAGATGGAAATGATGTGCAGATCACCACCAAAGCACAAATTTGCAGAGTTTCAAGTGAGGACATGAAGAGGAGGGAATGTGAAGATAAAAGTGTGCATTCAAGCATGTCTCCTAAAAGGAAAGATGAGGTCTCCAGTAGAGACAAGACTAACAGTCCTCGCATAAATAGGCAGGCATTGCAGCATCAGGAAAGCACAGCAGAGAAAATAAAGCAGCTTAAATCCTTCTGGGAGCAGGAACGCAACAAGCCCATGTTTTACACCGGTAAACCAAAAGCTTTTGGAGAAGGTAAATTTGCTCGTGGAGCCAATCTGGCCAAATTGAATAAAAGATTTACCAAGTCTGAGTTTGACCTGACTTCAATTGGATATAAATCAGGCAGCGATGAGGAAGACAACAAAAATCATCCAAATTTTTCTGTGCTCCCTCTAAATCAGAGATTAGATAAGCTGTCACCGAGCCTCGGCGCAAGTCGCAGTCAGTTCAACACTCTGCGGGAGTTCTGGGACGACCCCAGGGGATCATTAACCTTTGACAAACCCAAAAGCCCCAAAAGAAAAGAGCCAGTAGGTGCCCAGCTCTCATCTGTGGAGTTAAAAGGTGTCGACTCAGAGATTTATCGCCTAAATCCCACTGTAGAGAAAACAAGAGCTGCTGTTATGAAGTCATCTTCATCTCCTCAGAATCGATCAAAGTCTCCACATGATGGACAGACGGGGTCAAGACTGCTGAGTGACAGCAAAAACAACCAGCCCAATTATATGCCAGCTGAGTCAGGGCAGCCAAGACAGTCCAGACGGAGCTCAAAAGACTCCCGAGAAGAGAAGTTCACAAAGCCACAAAGCAATTCAGGTAAAGAGAGTCGAGCTCCAAAGAACAGAAAAGACAGCTTCAGCATTACCAGTAGTCGCGGGAATTCTTTGCGTCGCGCCACGAGTATGTTCAGTCTGAATGTCGCTGATGAAAAAGATCCAAACCAACTCAGAACGGATGGAAACCCGGTCCACTCACAGAGCAGAAAACACAGGCAGAGCATTGATAAAGGCTCCTCGTCAAAAAGATCAGAGGAAGCTGAGACCGTGGCTCCACGTGCACGGGCCTTTGTTCCTACAGACTACCGTCATTACCTGGGGATGACGGACAACACCAGCACATCGCTCGCCCCAGTAGTGAAGGATGAAGGGTCAGAGGTCAAGACTGGGTATGATCTTGACCAGAGTGGACCAGTAAGGTCCAGCACACCTGTGAACTCAGAAGAGCGTCACAGCAGGAAGAGCAACAAGATTAATCAACGCCCCGTGTGGGCAAACTACAGTGGGTCAGACACCGGCCAGGAGTCATCAGTCAGCAGCACGTCAGAAACCTGGTCGACTTCGAGGAACAGTTCAAACCGTGAGCACCAACTTCATTTTATGGAAATTCCCTCTAATAATGCAGTTAAATAAAATAGACTATAAAAATAGACTAACTTTAAAAAGGAATTATCACACTTTAAATACCTAGGCTCTACTTTCCTTTTTCTCTTTTGGGTCAGAATTGTTGACATGTCATTCTAGAGAGAAAGCAACAAACACACTAAAAATGTTGAGTCTGCTAAATTAAAAGATTACTAGATATAAAATGGCTAGAAACCACCAGGAGTGATCTGCCATTACATATAACTGCTGAGTTTCCAGAAAGTCTGCTTCAGCTTGTAAACAAACCAACATGCACAATGATCCTTCCTGTTATTAGATCAGCAGACGAGTTCCACTAGATGAAGATAACGCAGTTATCAAAATGACTGTACCAGATGGATTATTTCTGTTTCTTAGTCCTGAATGATACTAACGATACACCATATGCATGCAACATATATTTATTGTCAAGAACACGACAATGAGCAAGGTGGACTTAAATGCACAAATCAGAATGAATAACTATGACTGTGACAAAGGACTTGTACGTAGTCAAAAAGATAAGGCGAACTGGGGACAAGACAGAGACACAGGGGAGGATATATGCAGGCACTAATGAGGCGAAAACACAATCAGGTGTGAACAGTCAGGTAGGCAAGGGCAGACAGACATGACTGGGTGGGGCAGCCAGACACCTCAAACAGAGACAGGGGTGAGTGAGCAAATCAAAACACATGAAACACAAGACATGAACCATGAGAAAAAACAAAAACAAGAAAACACAACAGGGATCGTTACATTTATGTGTGCTATGATTATTTAGGATATAAATATCTAAGAAAAAACCTATTTAACAGGAAACTTTCATAAAGCAAAAGTTACAAAAAAATGTGATCAAAATTGTAAAAAAAAAACAACTGCTGGATGCAAAACTGAAAAAGAAACCTTTGTGAGAGCAGAACTAACAAAATAACACAAAAAGAATAATTAACAAAGAGAAAAAAATCCAATATATACGATGTTTGATCAACCATATCAACCATTAGTTGCCACCACTTAACAGAAAAAGATCACACTGACATATTAAGGCCTCTAAATAAGATTTTACATCTCAATGTGGAAATTTGTAGTAAATGTAACAGTACATGTAAAATCTTATCTAATCTTTACATGCATATAAGAAATATGTATAATTGAACTATATATACATTTAAATACGACATTTTTAACCTTATGAAGTAGTACTCCTGCTGTTTGCAGGCTGTTTACCATCCCCATGGCGGGGAGCCCAGCAGTATCCTTGATATCATGTCCGTGTTGGGCTGTCTGTGTTTGCCGAAGCAAATCTTTGTAAACAGTTGTGGCCTTCTACCAATATTTAGCTTGTGGGCTGAACAACATGTGGTTCTAACTTTACTGAATCTAAACGTAAAACAGAAGTTTCGCCTGTTGACACCTTAAGAAGATACTTCACACCTTTACAGTATTCCTCAAACCTAGTATTTTAGAGAGCATAACAAGCTTAGTGAATCTCACATTTATTCCATAACTGTTTAGTTGTTTCATTTTATGTTGGCAAGTCTGTTAAAATCCTTAAATTTTATGGTCAAAGGTTAATGACAACACAAACTTATCAACATGTACTATTAACCCTCAATCAAATAAGATTGGATTTTTAATTTCAGTCTGACTTGCTGCTTTCTTTTTTGGATTTCAATATCTGAATTTTTATTTGCATGTAATAATTATGTTCTGTAGAGCTGCAGTAGTGAATGGATTAATCCACGAGTTGATCAAAAAGAAAATAATCTCAAGCTTTTTTTTTTCCTCATCAATTCTAACGTTTTTTCTGCAAAAATGACAAATATTTGTTCAGTTCAGATTCAGAAAAAAATCCAGTTAATCAGACCTTTCCCTCCAATATGAAGGTGAAAATGATGACGACGACCAAAATCCTGTTAGGAAAGCACTGCGGCGAGCAGAGACACGGCCTAAAAATCTGGCTAAAAGTATGGAGGACATCACAGCATCCATGTCACCACGTGAGCATTTCTGACACAGTCAAGACAACTTTATTTTCCTTTGTTTTCTAAAGTGTTTAAGATAATTTTGTTAGACTGTTTTCTTTCTTTAATTTTCTGTTTTTTGTTTGTCTTTTTATTGTTTCTTGCAGGACAAGAAAGAAGACCAGACCCAACAGCTGACCTCAGGCGCAGCAGTGATGGTAAAGACTGCCGGTTCCTTTTCATAATGGACATTTTCCAAGCATGTGGGGAAATTGATCAAGATTTTACATTTTGCCTCTCAATGAACCAACTTCCAGTTTCAGCCATCACATCACCATCCTCATCCCTGTTTTCGGATCCAGACCACCTGAAGAAAATGAGCAAATCCGTTCCTTCGTTCTTACAGACGGAGGTAAGACTTCTCCTGCATCCTTTAGTCCAGGAAGACAAAAGTTGCTCTGCATCTGTGTGCACAGAGCTTTCTGCTCCTGCTGTCTGTGTTTCAGGATACTGGCCGAGATGCTGACTCCACCTGTGAACACAGATACCAGCGAGGAAGACTAATGACAGGCAGCTCAATGACTAACCTGAGCAGCTCTTCTGGCATGGCGTCTATGTCGTCTGTATGTTCACACACAGCAGCATGAATTGCTTATGCATGATTCCTGCATCCCACTTAGGGATTGTCCTGTTAGTGTGTGTGCTGGTTCACTGTTAAACTGAACACAGAAATCGTCTGTTTTTATCTTAACTTATGCTTTTCCCCCCTTCAAAATGTCCGCTTTTGAAACGGCTGCTCTACAGGAGTGTTTAGAGTGTTGTCAATGTACAAAGCCTTAGAAAAGCTCTGCAATGCAACCCTGCACTTCAACTACACACTGGTGGAAAATCAAGGAGTTAGCCCCCATCTTTACAGTCCTTCCTCTTGCAAAGCTGGAAATATAGTTTGAAAATAAAGAAAATTATCAATCTCAAGCTGTTGTCACCAGGGTTAGATTTTCTCCCGTCTCATTTAGCTGGAATGAGACAATAACAATATAGCTCACCATAACAAAACAAAGGAATTAGACTTATGGTTTATAGGTGAGGTGTCTTCAAGCTGTATTGAAGACTCCCCCAGTGCCAGCTGGGAAAGACTTTGGTCCCTTATGACTCTCAACAGGATAAAGCAGGTATAGCTAATGGATGGATAAACATTCTTCCTCTATGCCCTAAACCTGCTGCCCACATTATCCACAGTGTGACTCAGTCACCAGCTCTGTCTAAGATTCATATGGAATATGTATAAATGCATGGCTTACATGTTTGTGTGTGTGTGTGTGTGTGGGGGGTGTGTGTGTGTGTGTGTGGCTGCACCACCATAGATC
>JBBBVU010000009.1:14269450-14283124 GCA_037177055.1 Atherinosoma microstoma | reverse complement strand
GTGTGTGTGTGTGTGTGTGTGTGTGTGTGTGTGTGTGTGTGTGTGTGTGTGTGTGTGTGTGTGTGTGTGTGTTCTCAGCTGAGTGGAAGTGTGATGACCATGTACAGCGGTGACATTGTGGAGGTTCAGGGAAACATCCAGTTCTCCATCAACTACGTTCAGAGGCTCAGAGAGTTTCACATCTTTGTGGCCGAGTGCCGAGGTTTGGCTGCAGTCGACCCGAAGAGGAGCCGCTCCGATCCGTGAGTGATATACCTGATGTTTGAATATCAGATGTGGTGGACAAAGAGTTAATAATTCTTACTAACAGAATTGCTCATTGCATGAAAAAAAAAGCACTTAATTCCTTGAAAAAGTCCAGCGTGGGAAATTCTTAAAGGAACTATATTCAATAAAACAGCTGTATTAAGCCTTAAAAAAACAATATATCAGGTCAACAAAAGGTTATTTTTAAACAAGATTGGATGCTTATTAGGAGAAATGGAAACAACTTGATGAATTCCTTCTGACTTTGAAAATATAAGAATGGCGTGACTCATCCTCTATTTCTGGTGTGGACCACAAAAAAATGAACTCATGAGACTGACCAGCTTCTTTCCAGATACACGATATGATATACCAGATTCTTTTAGAGATTAAAAAAATCCAGGAAGAAGAACTGTTTCCATTATCATCTTGCAGATGTCTGCCACAGTTTTTTCCCTCCCCCTTCCTGACAGGGTAGCTTCTTCTTCTTCTACTGGATTACAATACATAGCAACGTAGCCTACACTGCCACCCTCTGGTGATACAACACAGCTTAGTTTATTTGGTTTTGAAAATAAGTAAAGAGGTAATTGGAAATGTTTCGGTTTCATATTTCTTTTTTTTGCCACTTTTGAAAGGCTTGTTTTATATTTACTTTGAAATCTCAACTTGTTATAACACACCTTACATGCCTAATGTAGGGAGAATCTGTTTGCTAATTACATAGTTTTCCACCCAAGCTTTCCTTTTAAACTCCTTTAGGAAATTAAAATAAAAAATATTAGCTGGTAATTAGTTTTTCTTGCTATTCCTGGTTAGCCGTCTCATTTCTTAATGTTGAGTCTCAGTGCATAGGCCTACCGGTTTCTGTGGGAGATTGTTTAGTAGTATTTGTCGGGTTCTTGAAAATTGGACTAAAGGCGGGAAATAATCTTTACTCAAGTAGTCCACCATGACCAGCACGCTAATGTAAAATCTTTGGTAAAACTTGGATATGGAGTTATTTAAATTAATTTTGCCACCATAGCAAATATTACAGAACAATAAATGTTTTCTTTTAGCATATCTTTGAACGTAGTTTTATAATTGCTAAGAGTGTTTTCTCAGTTCTTTGAATATTGGATAAACTGTATTAAGTCCATTCTGAATTGATAAAATATCTGTTGTGTTCAACTTTTTCTTGATTGCGATATTAAACGTGTATTATGATTTTTGCATTTTAAGGTATGTCAAAAGCTACCTGGTTCCCGACAAAGCTAATCTCGGAAAGAGGAAAACATCTGTAAAAAAGAAGACACTGAATCCAACTTTTAATGAGATCCTCAGAGTAAGAGCAGAGACGCTGAGAGGTTTTCCCACACTGTAATACCTGGCTGACAACAAACAAAAGCAGCTTTTCTGTCTTAACAGTATCGTGTTCGGATGGAGTATCTCAGAACCCAGATGCTCATTCTCTCCGTTTGGCATCACGACACCTTTGGCAGGAACAGCTTCCTAGGCGAGGTAGACGTGGACCTCTCCAAGTGGGACTTTGACCACACCCAGATGAATTACCTAGCTCTGAAAGCAAGGGTAAAGACAAACACATACACATACACAAAGGCTGCTTTATCTGCAGCTGTTTTCTCATCAAATAACAGCTGTTTATCTTTGTGGCCAGCCTGCTTACTCATTTCCTTGAGTCTATTTGAGCTGCTTGTATCACATGATAAGTATGTAAAGTCTCCTCTGTTTCAGACCACACCCACTGTAGAACCGTTGAATGGGCGTGGGGAGATGAGACTGGCCATACGTTTCCTGCCACAGATCACCCACAGTGAAGGTCTGCCCTTCGTCCTTTGCTTTTTAAAATATAGATCTATTATATTAAGCATTGGTTTGAGATAATGAGCTTTAAAAGTGGCCCAACAAAGTCAAAGAGGACCAGCAACAGATGGAAATCAAGAACAAGAAAATAAGCTTTATTTTATTGCTATATCGTTTTGCTAGATGTCTGTTTTTTAGATAATATTTACATCATATGGACTTGAATAAATTTAATCAATACATTTTGTTTCCTTATGCATAAAAGACTTAACCACACTAAACATGTGAATGCTAAGATTGGTAATAATTGTATTTCCCTAAGCTAATAATGCTACATTTAGTTGAGGTTTAACTGGAATTTTTTATGCTGTGGTCATTAGATTTAGCTGATTTAGCAAGCTCCATAGCTTTATCTCCCTCATCGTTTCTCCGTGTACAGAGGGAGCACAGATGTATTTAGTTGTGCTCAACTGTGAGAGCAGCTGGCAAGCAAATGTTGGAACCATTTTATGGGCAAAATTTTCACTTCTGTCATGACAACACTGCCCGACACAGAGGTGCTTTTCAATGCCAGGCCGGAGGCTTTGATTGAAATACTTTAACAAATATACAGACGCTGGCGAATGGATCTTGGCAGACAACACTAGCATGACTGTCATCATAAAAAACTGAAATATGCCCATGATGCCTGAGACTAGACCCTCTTGAAAGCTTGATTTAAACCAAAAATCTAGTTCTGATTTGATAGACTACTTTTAGAGTTTAAAACTCAGTCAAAGGTTTGTGAAATCTTTGTTCTATTTATGAAAACACAACAATCTTCCCCAGCAGCTTTTTCTCCAGCCCACATTAGAGTAGGACCTGGTAAAAACAACCACCATGGGTAGACAAGTTTAGTCCAGTAGAGTTATATGAACAGGGAGAGTTTAAAAAGGAATCATAATCAATTTTCTGAATAATGAAAACTTAATTTAGTTTATGGAAGTCTTTGATCTAGACTTGATCTGTTGTGGGTGGATTTCTTTTTTGCGATTAAAAAAACACGTGACTTGGAAAGGGCATGTTTAAACAGCTTTAAAGCTTAAACTACATCTCTCCTACTGGCGCCTTGGCAGCGCAACAATTCTGACTTTTCTCAGATACAGATTGCACCATTCATGAAATAATTACTTTTTACACATATAATCTCTTAAATGAATGACATCAGTGAAATATTTAGAGCTTAATTAAAAGTGGCAATGAACAGAGTGAAAGAGCCCCCCCCCTAAAAAAAAAAAAAAAAAAATCTTAATTTATTTTTCTAACTTCTAACTTGCTTTGGTATCCACAGCTTTTGCTCAGCCTCAAACATTGTTTATCAAACCCATAGAAAACCTTGTTTAGTCTTTTATAATGTAACTCCAGGCTAACAGACAGAAGCATCCAGATGACAGGAATACCCCCTACTCTCCAATTGACTTCAATACAAAAATATATTTTATGCTAAAGTTTGATGTCAAAAGGCATGATATTTGAATAGATCTTTGTGTAATTACAGAGTTTTAGCAGTGTATTACCATTTACATAAACATTTTGTGTGTCATTTATTCATAGGTGTTGCCAAAGAAGTTTCAAGAACTGGAGAGATTCATATTTGGGTGAAAGAATGCAAGAATCTGCCACTCATCCGGGCCACCATCGATCCATACGTTAAGTGGTATGCTCACAAATAATTCTGCTCAAATAACGTAAAAACTGATCTTACATGTTGTGCAAGTAATCTTTACGGGTCTTATTTTAAGCTTCGTGCTGCCAGACACAAGCAGGAAAAGTCGCCAGAAGACACGTGTGCTGCGTAGGACAGTGGACCCGGTGTTTAACCATACGATGGTGTATGACGGCATTAGTGAAGTTGACCTAACAGAAGCCTGCGTGGAGCTGACTGTGTGGGACAGAGACCGGCTCGCAAGCAACATCCTGGGGGGCTTGAGGCTCGGCGCTGGAACAGGTATCCAGTGGGAGAATCTCATATTTTGTCTAAGAGATGATATTAATAAGATGAGATATCGTGTCACACGGTTTTCTATTGAAACTGAAAATATAAAGCCCCACTGCTGTGATTCAAAAACATACAAGCTCAAGTGGGGTCCAAAACCTGGTCATCTCATTATAAGTCACATTGAGTCACCAAGTTATGCACTAATATATTTAGTTCATCAGATGGTAAATTATCTACTTGGTAAAGTTGCATTACCATTTCCTAGAGTCTGACATCACAATTTCACGGTCTTCTCTCTTTAAAGGCGAATAGTTCACCCAAACAGACTAAAGTCCAGAGATATTCAGTTTACAGTCGTATAATTTAAGTAAAAGCATTAGCATCAAGTGAAAATAAAGAGTGTGTTAATGTTTTACAAGACCTTTGCCTCAAAAGTTATTTAGCAAATTATAGCTAATAGCAGCCTACATGCTCAAAATATTAAGTTTTAATCAGGATATAGATTGGACAGTAAAACAGTTCCTGCCTGTCTGTTTCATTATTGGTATCGCATTCTTCATTTTTGTCATCTGGCACTTTTTTTTCTTTTTCTTTCCCATTTTGGTGTGGCTTTACTTCTTGAAGATCAAGTGTCTCATTATGGTCCTCATGTTGTTAATTTCGAATATATTTGTCTACTGTGTCCTTTTGTGGTTGTTTTGTGTTGTTGGTTTGTTCACTTGGTAATTTTTTCAATTCTTTGGGTCAGTGTTCTGTCTTATTTTGATTTAAGGAGTTTTAGTTCTGTGTTTGAGACCCTATTTCTTATTTCTTCGTTACCATTCTTTTTTCTTTTGTTGTTGTACTCTCTGTTGTTGAATATTTTTTCCCCAAGAAATAGTAGTTTTTATGATTTACAGTGAACATCCTGACAAACACAATGTCGACTTTATTTTTAAGTCATCATTTTCCAGCGTCTTCACTCTTGGGAGGAGTGGAAACATGAATCATGTGGAAAGAGAGCAACAAAGGTCAGGCAGAAGTCCAACCATGGATTTGGCAGCTGAGGGCACTTTTAGCTCGTGCTTTGCTGTGTAACCACTCAGCCATCACATCTAAGTCTAGACTCTTTGTAAAAAAGAAAGGAAAAAAATTTTAATTAGCTAAATGATGCCACTCCATCTTGCTGTAAAACCATCAGGATAAATGCAGCAAGATATCTTTTTATAGGCAAACATTCTTCAACAGTGCAAGAATCTTACCAGCAGCAGCAGATTTCGGAGGGATACTGGGCTGCAATTTTACTATAATATGTAGAAATGACACAATTACAATAATATTAAAGATCTAAAATAATTACATACCTAAGTTTGTCTTTAAACGTGACCGGCATTTTTTGTATTTGTTGCTTTTACGATAATAAAACACTTGTAAGGATGCAACAGACTGGAATAGAAGCTCCATCTAGCCTAATTTATTTTTATTTTTAAAGTTCCTCCACTTTTCTAGTTGACTAACTCACAATTTGGAAAGTAAACATATTGGGTATAGATTGCTAGAGATAGGAAATGACAAAATACGCAGTCTGGTTTAGGCGTCAAAAATACATTGTTAGCGAGAGATTTCCAAAAACATGGTTGGGGTTTGATAAAAGAAAATTGGAGCTTTTACACATTCTGGAGTGAGTAATTTGAGACCAAACACAAGCTCTCATCAAGGGTATTTTGATATCAAGATTGATTATAGTATAATATTTGTGAAATGTTTTTGGATTACTTTCACCTATCCACCCTGAAACCTTTTTAGACTGGAAAAAAAGAGGAAACTCCTGAGTGTAATTTCACAAAACAGCGTATATAAAAGACACCAGAAGCCTGAACTAAGCTGATGATGAACAATGAAGGTGTGAGCTATTTAAGCTTCGAATAATGTTTCTAGGTCAAAGTTTTTATCATAAATTATTCAACAACTGTGAAAGACCAAATTAATTAATGTTTCAAGGAGGCTGAATATTCAAAAGTTTCAACTGAGTCTCAAACTAAATGTAGAAGTGCTTTAGTGCAAAGGTTACCAGTGATTTATGATGTGGTTTTTTTTGCAGGCCGAAGTTATGGAGCTTTGGTGGACTGGATGGACTCGAGTCCTTATGAGGTGGCCCTATGGGAGCGTATGATGGCTTCCCCGAATGAATGGGTGGAAGATGTGCTGCCACTGAGGATGCTAAATTCTGCAAAAACTGCTTTCAAATAAGTATACCAAACTATGACAAGATAGTATTTTTTATTACTGAGGATACAAACATGGTAAATTCATTATTTTACAGATGTATGCATTGATTTAACCCAGTCAGTAAAAGCTTTATATTTCTTTAAAAAGTCAGGTAAAAATTCAGTACAGACACAGGAGTAAAATGTTGGAACCAAAAGTTTATTTTACTTTTTTTTTTTTTTTTTTTTTTTACAGTACAGCATGGTGCCTCCAAACAATACCAGGTGTGCCGAGTACAGTCATATGTCTGATACCATCATCACGCACATTCACTTTCAGTTTTGTCTGTAGTGCCAATTCACAACAGAAGTTTCTGATGACTTTACAGAGAAATCCAACAAGTTCAATTCAAGATCAGTTCCAGCATCCAGATCATTCCTATTCAGTCAAGCAATCCAGTTCAATCTAGCCCAGAAAACAGAGAACATTAAACTTTCAGTTCAGTTCAATTTGCTGTCCTGAGCATGCTCAGGCCAGTGCCAACAGTGGAGAGGAAGAAGTCTCTTTTAACAGAAAGAAATCTCCTGCACAACCAAACTTAGGGCGGCCATCTGTCCTGACCGGATGGGACATGAGTGGACAGAGTGGATAGAGACACAAACAAAGACAAACCCATCCCGTCAGGGATTCCTACATGATTTTCAGCACATACTAACACACATGACTGGAGTTAATGTGGTCAAAGTTGAATTAAATTAACCTTTGACTGCCCTCAGCACCTGAGCTCACGCAGCGGACTGCTGCTCATTGCAGGAATAAACTGTCTTTGGTTGGAGAAAACATTGGAAATTATGCATTTCACAGAATAGTGTCACAGATGTGTCTGACAGTGCTCAGAGTTGAAACCATATCAATGTTATGTCTTTTCAAATGATCATTATAGCAGCTGAACCCTTAAAACATCAGGCTTCTCAGACCAACACATGTTAGTGTGATACAAATTTTAACAACATTGTTACAAATCAAACTTTATTTGACCACAAATTTGATATTATATGAATGGCAGTTAATATGTTAACCACAAGTGGGATTAAAGAAATATGATGGAAAAAAAGTCTTCATGTCCCTTTTTTTTTCTTTTTAATGTAAATAAATTCAAGATGGCCCTGTGATGGACTGGTGACCAGTCCAGGGTGTACCCAATTGCTGGGATTGGCTCCAGCCCTATTGCGACCCTGAATTGGATTAAGCGGTACAGAAAGTGAATGAATGAATAAATGCAAGATTAACATGATGGATTTTGACGTTGGCAGCCTGGGTTAAAAATGTTGGACTGTTCTCAGTGAATGCTACAAATGACTGTCTCACTTCTTGTGCAACTTAATGCTGACAATTATAGTTTAGAGTGAAATCTACCATCAGCTTTAGGATGGATTGCCATAAAATGTGGTTATTAAATTTATTTAACTTTTTAAAGTACAGTTTCCGACAGGCAATACTAATGTTTGTTGTTACAGCATGATTAAAAATGATGTATTTATAATTCTAAATATTGTACAGGCTTTATTTACTCATGTAAAGATTAAAATCTCTGAAGTTGGTAATGGCTTCTTATTGTATCCTTAAATCCACAAATAACCATGAAAATGTAGACTATTTCCTAAATACAAAGTTTTTTAAAAAGGTCAATAATCACTCATCATTAATGATGGAACTTTTGTTTTTATTATATTTTTGATAATGCATGCTCTATCAGGTACCACACCAAAGCTTTGAATCAGGTCTAGCAGCAGATCAGGCGAAAACTTAAAAACAAGTTTATTCATTTTGTGCATCTTCAACTGGATATATAAACAGGACAGAAACTACAGCAAACATAATCACTGATTAATAAACATAACATATACCCTGGATTCCAGACAGAGTTATGGCTCTTTATATTTATTCTGTATTTTTGTGTGCCTTAATGGCAGCCTGGTTTATTCAAATTGTCAAAACAATACGGACAATAAATCTTCAGATCTACATAATCTTCCCACATAACTTGCCTGACTAATGTCAGCCAGTTAAAACTGTTTTATACAAACATTTCCAATCAAAATAATAAAATACTTTTACTGAAAACATTCCGAAAAAACATTTTTGATTACCAAAACAATAGAATCTGAATAAAACTAACACTTAATTACAATATACAGTTATTATAAAGATATATTAAGCCCTCATCTTTATCTCAACAAACTATGTGATTTGTGTTGATTATAACATTTTGTGTCAAGATAACCGGAGACCCCTGTGTTGTGATGCTATATTTGTGAAATGATAAGTCTACAGTACATAGAAGTGTGCCACCATGATGCTTCATCTCTATTGTTTCTCATGACTATATAATGTGAAAATGGTCATGTATTACACTCGCTGTTTGGGAGTTGAATAAAAGGGCTCCATTCTCACTCAGAGGAAGTTATGCAATGAGATTTTTCCTTCGTCTAATGTAGAAGCCAAAGTAAACAGTCAGGGCAGCAATAAAAACAGCAATGATGATAATGCAGATGATCACAGCTACCACAGGACTGCTGTAGTTGCCTTCTGATGATCCAGCTACTGGACCAGGGATGGAGACAAGCATTAATATGTCAGTGCCAAACATTCATTCATCTTGCTTATCACAGAATAAGTAAGTACTAAAAAAGAAGAAGCCCATCAAGATTATTTTTCCTTGCATCAGAGTTAAATTATACAGACATTCTTTAAAAGTGACAAACTTAACATGTAATTCAGATTCTTACCTTGGGAAGCTGCAAAAGGTTGTGCATCTCCTGAAAAAAATATACCAAGATACTGGTCAAAATTGGGTTCAAGTCACTTTATATCTTTTGTATATAGAAAGGTGTCTGCTTGAAGGACAAGTTTGTGGCAAATATGCTTTTTCACTCTCTTGGATAAGAGTTAGATAAATGCATCAATAAACTCTCCCTTTCAACGACCCTGTTGAATTTAATGTTTATGTGCTTATTTTACTACATCAATACAATCTATCTCCAAAACAATCTGAGCCATTACCAAAGGATTCAATTAGGAGCCTTACAAAAAGTTTTATATCTAAAAGGAGTCAAATTAGAGGTTTGACTTTTTTAAATATAAATTCATAAAAGAACGTATCGATGACTGTTCTTGGAGACTAATATTGCTTTCAATGAAATGCTTCTATAAAAACAAGTAGAAATTTGTAGCTCCATATGTGGCCCTTCCTCAGCTGCCTCTTCAGATCCTGTTTTTACCAGAAAAATTATATCTGTGTTTATCCTTCACATTAAAACCAATAACTATGCATTTAGGTGAGCTTAGCTTATCAGTAAGCTTGAAAACAAAGTAAAATCATCTGACTTGCTTAGTCAAAAAAAAAAAAAAGTCTAACAAGCACTGCAAAGCTTCTCTCCTATCTTACCAGCTGTTTACTTTAGTTTAAGTACCCTTGACGCATCTAACTGAGCACTATTTGCTTCCACATAGTTCCATGTTTCCAGTGAAACATTAACTGTGAGTCTTTCTAAAAGTAATTTGGTCAACTTCAGTGGCCTGATCAGGCCCTGAGTGCAAGATACAATTTTAAACTAAATTACATATTTGAGAATAACAGGAAGAATACCAGAAGCTGCTTTTTAGTTATTGATGAGACAGATACTGATATAGTTTGTACCCTACATTGTATGAAAACACTTGAAAATAAAATGGGAATTCATGGGAACTTAAATATGCTGCAGCATCTCAAACTTCTCTCTTCTCTATTTTCTTTTGCTCAACAGAAGATGTATCGATTTAAAGTGTAAATATGTGAAATATAGTGCATACTTGCATTGCTCCGAAAAAAGTTAAAGGAAATAATACTAAGATTGAAAAATACTGTTCTCAAGTTTTATACCAGAGCAACTGTGTTGATATATACAAATCAAAGACAATAATATAATGAACTGATCAAGATACTCCTATCATGTGGGTATAAAAAGCTGTTTTTGTCAATGTAGCATCAAAGGACCAAACTGTAAAATTAGGATTTTTTTAAGCCTATCTTGTGTGAAGATACAGTAGATGAGTTGTTCTCTCTAACAGAATTAAATTTTAGAGCACTGCTAAGGTAAACTTAACAGATTTAAAGGATACAACCTAACTCTCACAAAAAAAAGTAGATAATTCCAAATATAGTTATATTTTTTCAAGTTCCTCAATTGATGAAAATAACAAACTTAATTTTCTCTTTGTTCATAATTTATTTATAAACTGTTATGTTTATCATTTAAGTCTTTATTTGCTTTGCTATATTATTGGATGAATAGATATCTGTATTTGTAAGTTTTTGCCCTGAAGACGCACCGGTGGTCTGTTTGCCCACAACTATGGGAGGAGAAGTGATTGTAGCGTTGGTTGGCACATCATCAGCCTCTCTCTTTCTCCTGTTTTGACCCCCTTCACAGACCTATTTAAAAATGAAAAATAAGAAACAGACCTCAGTGCAAATAACTGATAGCGGAAATTGAATTAGTAGCAAAAACTAGTCGATTTTACTCACAGGCAGTAACGAGCTACATGTGGATGCCTCACAAAGTCTGGTGGCACAGTGCAGGTAGAAGGTGGAAACTGTCAGATTTTTGTGCTGCACAAATCTGAAGGCCTCGAAGGAGAAGTGTGCTTTCTGTGAAACCCCATTGAGGTCCACCTTTGTCTGTGCGTCACGTGTGCATCTTGGGTGCAAGAAGAGACGAGTGGATCATTGTAAAAGGGAAGTACAAAGTGCTCCCTTGGAGTTAGGTGTCAATGTAAGTTAAAGGTGTTACGTTTTATGGATTCATTTATGCAACTCACCCAACAAAAAGGTCATAATAGGTAATTTGCATGGGGTATGGACTTGTTGTGGCATAGCATCTGTCCAGCAGCAAGTGGAACCTTTAAGAGCATAGAAACAGAATTTGAAATAATCTTTGTACTGATATCACTCAATTTGGAAAATAAACTGTGAAAGTGTTAAATACCTCTCTGTCAGATTGGTCGCTGTAACAGCAACATAAATCTTGGTTTTAAGGTCGAGTCCTGTTTGTGGAATTGTTAGCATATCTTTGTACTCAGAATCCTGTTCCACAGAAAAGAAAAATGAAAATCAAGTTATCAAAAACCTCAAAATAAAATCATAATAGTCCTCTAAGTTTGAACAGGTCTCACTTTGTATAGCTGCATACTCAGCGTGCTGATGAAGCTACCGTTGTTGTCTCTAATGGCAACATTCACGCCTGATCTGTATTAAATGAAAGAGAATCCATAATATTTGTAAGTGTATTCAGCATATCAAAACATCAAGTTGTCACTGTGAGTGTCAAATGGTATACTCACACGCCAAGTTTAGTGTTGTTGAGCAGGTACTGCATCGGATAGTTACAGGAGAACTTGTACAAGATCTGCGGGCGATAGGTGATCATACCCGCAGAGGGGTCTATAGATGTAACAATGCCAGAGATGTTCACAAACTGGACATTTGAGAAATCAGCAAACTCTCCAGTTCCAATTTCACTGCTTATCTATTGAAAAAGAGAAAAAAAACATTAACTACAGTAAAATAAGCACACATATAGAATTAAAGATATTATAATGATAGTAATTTTGATCATTCATCAAATTGAACCAAAACTAAACTTTGATCATATAATCAGTAATTTTATTTTACAGTACCCTTCCAATGAGTTGGAATAATTGTATATATACAATAATAAATTGTATATAAGAACAGTAGCAGAAGGTTATTGAACAGTATACCTTATATTTATTGTTGCAGACCGAAAGGGAACTTTCATTTATAGGGAATCTGAATTTTAAAACTGGTGGTGTGACACTCCAGTCGGCAGTCCCAAAACACTCAGATTTGCTCTGCTGATTATTGAGAACCATCAGTGACTCGTTGTAAAGAGCTTGGTACATCGGACAAATGTAGATCGACAGGTCGACATACTGGGTGCCGCAGATTACATTTATATCCGAGTTTTCTGGAAGAGGTAAAAATACAAGATGTAAATCAAAGCAGAAGTTTGAAAATGACTAAATGGAAAAAGAAAATATGAAAAATATCCCAAACCTGGAGCTCTGTTCGTATCACTAGTAATGCATTCATCTGGTATCTGGGCATCAGCCTGAAGAATTAGGCCAAGCTGGCACACAAGGATGACCAGCTTCATTGTTGTCAGTGGGGACCTGTGAGAAAACAGGAGAACAATGGGAACCAAAGCATGCACTAATTTCTTTCAAAGAGAAGAGATTTGAAAGAAAACTTTTCAAAAACAGCCAAATTTTTTAGGTGAAAAAGGCGTCAGGTCAACTTTTCTGTACAGAAGTGAAAAGCTTGCAAAGGTAATAGAGTTACATGAGGCCATTATGCAACAATCAGTAAGAAGTCACTATAAAAAAAGGACATCCGTGCTTCGCAGTTAAGTTCACAGAATAAAAGATTCTCAACATCAAATTCAATTGCAGTTGTAATTCTTCATAAACATAAAAAATTTGGCACATTGAGAAAAAGTTAAACAAACCCTCAGATTTTTCCCTTTATTCAAAATGGCATTTTCCTTTCATTATTGTCATGCAAACAAACACTGTAATTATTCCATTAATGTAAAAGTTTTACATTAGATTTTTAATCTTATATATGATAAATCAATATAATCTAAAATATGAAACTAACAGATTAAATTATCTTGGGTCTTACCTGTACGTCCACATATTGTATCATGCTCTCAGTCTCCAGATCACTCCATTTATACTGCTTGGGTGTGGGAGGCAAGGAGGGGACACAAGTAACCTGAACTGAGTTCTGAGTGTTGCGCATGCAATCTTATTTGGTAGAAAAAAAGAAAGAAAGAAAGACCTTTTTGTTTTCAATTCTCTGTCTAAAAATCCGAAATTCAATCAGAATATTGTAACCAGAAACTGGTAATGTAAAGGCTTTGGGATAAACTATTGGTTAGACTCTGTTTCTTAAGAAAAAGGATAGATTCAAAGGTGTAATATTATTTCACAAGCACTAAAAGTACAACAAAATAATTCTTAAATCACGTGTTTTAAAAGAAGTATAATTGATATGACTACAGTTGTTTCATAAATGTAGTGGGGTGGAGGTATGAAGTAGCAAACAATGGAACATTCTCAAGTGAAATCAAGGGAATGAAACTGTACTTGCCACTGTCATTAAACCACATTAAATGACTGAATTGATTTTTTGATGTTTAGATTAAATTCAGTTAATCATTCTGAAATCACTTACTGGATTCATTTCTACTTAACGTCCTATGAAACAATTATATTACAAAGCCCAATTCCAATGACGTTGTGTTAAATGTAAATAAAACAGAATACAATGATCTGCAAATCCTTTTCAACCTATATTCAATTGAATACACTACAAATACAAGATATTTAAT
>JBBBVU010000009.1:14243603-14257940 GCA_037177055.1 Atherinosoma microstoma | reverse complement strand
AGGAGGATCACACTCCTCAGCCTCCCCGGTAAAGTCTAGGGGTCCTGGAGAGGAGGGTCCATCGAATTGTCGAGTCTCAAATTGAGGAGGAGCAGTGTGGTTTTCGTCTTGGTCGTGGAACAGTGGACCAGCCTGTATACCCTCTTCAGGGTCTTGGAGGGGGCATGTGAGTTTGCCCAACCAGTCTACTTGTGCCTTATGGACTTGGAGAAGGCGTTCGACCGTGTCCCCTGGAGATTCCTGTGGGGGGTTCTCCGGGTATATGGAGTGCCGGACTCCCTGTATGACCAGTGTCAGAGTTTGATCCGCATCATACGTCGGATTCATTTCCAGTGAGGGTTGGACTCTGCCAAGGTTGCCCTTTGTCACTGATTCTGTTCATAACGTTTATGGACAGAATCTCTAGGTGCAGCCGAGGTGTTGAGGGGATCCGGTTTGGTGGCCTCAGGATTGGGTCTCTGCTTTTTGCAGATGATATGGTTCTGTTGGCTTCACCGGGGCCGTGATCTCCAGCTCTCGCTGGAGCAATTTGCAGCCGAGTGTGAAGCTGTCGGGATGAAAATCAGCACCTCCAAATCCGAGACCATGGTTCTCAGCTGGAAAAAGGTGGAGTGTTCTCTCCGTTTAGGGAGTGAGGTCCTGCCCCAAGTGGAGGAGTTCAAGTATCTCGGGGTCTTGTTCACGAGTGATGGAAGGATGGATGGAGCGGGAGATCAATAGGTGGATTGGTGCAGCGTCTGCAGTGATGCGGACTCTGCATCGGTCTGTCGTGGTGAAGAAGGAGCTGAGCCAAAAGGCAAACCTCTCGATTTACCGGTCGATCTATGTTCCTACCTTTGCCTATGGTCAAAAGTTCTGGGTAGTGACCGAAAGAACAACATTGCGAATACAAGCGGCCAAAATTAGTTTCCTCCACAGGGTGGCCGGGCTCTCCCTTACACAAAGGGTGAGAAGCTCGGTCATCCGGGAGGGGCTCAGAGTAGAGCCGCTGCTACTCCACATTGAGAGGACCCAGATGAGGCGGCAAGGACATCTGGTCAGGATGCCTCCTGGACACCCCCCTGTGGAGGTATTCCGGGTACGTCCCACCGGGAGGAGACCTCGGGGTAAGCCCAGGACAAGCTGGAGGGATTATATCTCTTGGCTGGCCAGGGAGCACCTCGGGATCCCCCCGGATGAGCTGGCTGATGTGGCTGGGGAGAGGGAAGTCTGGGCTGCCCTTCTCAGGCTGCTGCCCCCGTGACCCGGCCCTGGATAAGCGGAAGAGGACAGGAGCCAGAGGGATGCTTGGAACTATCTGGAAAAATGCAGACACAAAGAAATGTTGAGCAAACTGGACAATGTCTGCAGTACGTTTACGCAGCAGGAGTTTGCTGCTATCTTTGACATCTCGCAACGTTTCATCAGGAACTGTGTTTTGTCCTACAAGCCAGGACGACACATTACCATCGATGAGCAGCTTTTCCCTACAAAGCTCTGCTGTCCTTTTATCCAATACATTGCATCCAAGCCTGACAAGTTTGGAATCAAATTTTGAATCGCAGCAGATTTGGAGACCAAATTCACGTGAATGCCATTCCATACTTCGGAAAATACCCCACTCGTCCGTCAGGAGAGCGACTGTCAGAAATTGTGGTCATGAAACTAATGGAGCCATTTATGGATGTAGGCAGGACTGTTACAATTCTGTCGCTAGCTAACAAGCTCTTGCAGCAAAACACAACTCTTCTTGGCACCATGAACAAGATATGATGGGAAGTTCCACCTCCAGCCAAAGACGCTTCACAATACAGGGAATTCTCCATGCAGGTGTTCACATCTGGCAGGGCTTTGCTGACGGTGTATGCACCAAAAAAGAAAAAATCTGTCTGTATTCTCAGCACCATACACCAGAAAGTAAAGATTGAAGAAACATGCAAAAAAAAAAACATACACTGTTACCGGCTGCAACAGACTCAAACCCCTGAAATATGTCTTAGATATGTTGGTTTTGCAGGTGAAGCAGTGGATTCCAGCGAGGTTTTCAGAAACATCATCATCCTCAACTCCAACCAGATCACTTGTCTCTTCTAGATCACCGTCCTCACTTTCGTGCTAACGTCAGACCTCTCTAGTATATTTCCTTTCTTGTGTCTTGTAAATGCTTGTTCACTTTTTTCTGCTTAAGAATGCCTGCTGCAGAATTCTGCCTGCTCACCTACTGATCCACCCTGCTGCTGACTCAACCGCTTCATCTAGGAAACACACAGCCAAACACTTGGACTCCACCATCATCATCAGAGATCTCATCCTCTCTTGTATGAGCATATTCTAAACTCACTCATAATTACAAACTGTAATCCACAATCATTGTCAAATGAATTTTTTTAACAACTCATTCACTCGATGTTTTATACTGATATTTTTCAGTGCATTGTGATGAAAAATATTTAAAAATATATATAAAGAATATGAAAATGGCACAGTAACTTCTCTTTACACAAGATCTTTACAGTTATTGTAATAGTGGCAAGAGAACTAAACAGATAGGTAGATAGATATATACTATACATAAATGGAAAACCTAAAAGGCATAAAAACCTCACAATAACAAGTCATAATGGCACAAAACAGCATGTTATATTGTGGTGGAAAATGTATCTAATGTAAACAGAATAAAGATTTAGCACAAAGATACTTTCATCTCTACAGATATGAACTGAAGGGAAAGTTTGACGCATCTTGTAGCCTGCTTGTAATCTGGGTGGGGGAGCAACGTGCAGAGTACCTGATTTGAAAAACAACAGGTCAGTAGTGGGGTGAATAACTATATCAGAGGGAGGGGCTGCAGGAGAAACTGAAAATCTCAGTATTTCTAGTGTTAATCACCTCACATCCTTTCTTTGCGTTTACCAGTATGTCTTAGCGTGGCTTTACCGTGGTAATGAACACTTTAAAGTTTGCTTTTTTAAAAGTCAGACCCTGGATACTACAATAAGGAGATTACATTCGGACTGCATCTTGCTTCCTTTTGCTAGGCTCGGAAAAGTTGCTAACGCCAGGTACTTTTCTTGACATTTCCATTGATAAGTCACCAGAAAAGAGGTGACCCCCCCCATTACTGTTGCTGCGTTGACAGCTTAGGCAAATGATGCAGCATTACTGAGCTGTTTCTTCATCATGCTACTTTCTAAAAATCTTTCTGCTTTCTAAAATCTCAATAATGGTTTAGAACTAGCATTGGTTTTGGATAAGTATTTATATTACAACAGGAATTAAGTTGGATGGTTTGAATTGATATTTAATATGTCATGAATTTGCTTTTTTATTGTCATGGTGTTACACCAACCAAGAGCTAAAGAGCAAAACTCAACCCCTTTTCTCATAGACATAAATGAATGAAAAGGTAATTTGAAGCAGAGTTTTCATAGTGATTTTTCCTTGAATGCTATTTTTCTACAGTCTGAAATTTATATGTGTGCTGTGTCATTTTCATGGATTTAATGCAGTTTGAATTTGTGTTATTTTGTTTGAATGTTAATAATTCAAAAACTCTTGCTGATTTTACTGCAGTGGTCCTGTGCTCAACTAAAACAACATGTAAAGTGTACCCAGTGCACAACACGTATTCTTTCTCATGGCCAGCAGGTGGTGACTCTGGTTGCAAAAATGTCAAATGTACTCCCTTCATATGAATGAATACCTTTTGTAAAGGCCTTCTTTTGAACAACTTTGCATTCTTATTCAATACACCAAGGTGTATTGAATTTTGTTAATATTTGTGGTATTATTTGGAGTGATGTTCTTAAGGGCTGGGCTAAGTCGTCACAGTGGGTTCTCAGTAGAGGTGGGCGATATATCGAAAATTTACCAATACCGAGATGTACAACTAAAGTCATTTTGCCCATGTCGGTAAATTTGGTATTTAAAAAAAAAAAAAGCTATGTTCATGTCCCTTTAAGAGGCTGCATTATGTGTATAGTGTGCGTAGTCACGGACTACACAAAGAGAGTAAGCTGAAAAATAATTGTTATAAATAAATAAAATAAATAAAGATCATTTGTGTTTGCATGTAAACTTTTGTGGAGTCATGTTAGATTTACGTTACGTTAACATTCATCCAATGTGCTGACATGAGTTTTATTTTCTGGAGTTTCCATTTTACAAAATATCAAGACTTAAAAAAACAAAAACAAAAAAAAACAATAGGGGGCGATCCTTGTACTGTTATTGGAGGACTTGTACATTACCTGGCAGTCTAATTTTGCAGTGATGCTAATGAGGGCGGTACACCTGGAGGCAGGGGCTAGCACCGAATTCTGGGCCCTGTACACTCTCAATGTCAGTGGGCCCCTATCCATGCCATTGCACGAAGCGTGTGAGCAAAAAGAAAATTGAATTTTAAATTATTTAAATTAAAAAAGCATAAATATTGTTTAAACTACAATCAGATCAGATTATAGATGGTTTGCCTTTTAAATGGGGCTCATTTTTGTATAGCCTAAGCTCTAGGCCAGGGATGTCCAACTCTGGTCCTCAAGGGCCAGAATCCTGCATGTTTTCAATATGTCCCTGCGCCAACACACCTGACTCAAATGAATGATTCATTGTGCAGAGCTTCATGGGCTGTTGGTTCCTTTTTAATTTAAGTCAGGTGCAGGAAACAATGAAATCCCGCAGGATAGCGGCACTTGAGGACCAACTTTGGACACCCCTGCATTAGGCTGTCAAGAAAGTGTCCAAGTACCTACAAGAGGGCGTTTAACAGAGCTTGAAATGTATTGAGCATTGACAATAGCTTTTAAGCACAGCACTGCATAGGGCTTTTTTTACCAAACGAAAATAATAATTTGCTTTATTGCTCAATCAGTATATTACCTGTGTGCACTTGAGCCCACAGTGAAATTGGTAGGCTTTTTGCATGTGCAGAAATATAGGCGGATAATTTATTAAGGAGTTTGAGAATATAGCACACATTATAAGCAATAATAGGGCTAGTAACTTGACACCGTGCCATCAGTCTTTCCAACACTCCACTCTCTCAGCACACATTCTCACTCCCACTGCGTCAGCTCTGCTGTGTTAGTCGGCAAAAGCACATATATTGAATCAAAAGTAGGGATGTAACGGTATGAAAATTTCATATCACGGTTACTGTGACCAAAATGATCACGGTTATCATTAATATCGTGGTATTGTTAAATGTGCTTACAATGTTCAAAAAGTACTTACACACACGGACTGGGTATCATCACTAATTTTCTGTATAGATTCACAACAGCCCATTTCAATTTGATGTTGATTTAATTATATTTTGATCCATTTACAACTAATTGTACAACAACACTTGTTTTTCTTGAATATTAAAGACATTCTCAGGTAACTATTTTTTATAAAACACTGAATATGATAATAAAATTACATGATAATCAAATCAGTTATCTGGGAGTAATCAGATTACTGTTATACTCTAACATGACACATCTACATGCACTTCTGAAATAATATTACAATACAGAGTTTCTCCACATTCACAGCCAGAATTGCTGTGATGGAAAAAAAGGGAAACTTTTTTTAAATGTCCTGATTAAACTGTTTTATTCAGAGGAGACACTCTAAATATGATTAATTTTCAGGCCTTACAGAAGGTGCTGAAGTTAATAAAACCTACAAAAAATACTGGATCCATTTTAAGCCCCAATATGACTCAGAAGTTCCTACAATGATTACAGCACATCCCCGAGACAGCATGACGCTCTCGGTGAAACAACAGAACAGGTAAACTCCAGCTGCTCCTCACTGGAGCCAGAGTGTTTCCATCTTCACCTCGCTGAGAGAATTTAAAAAACTCATATTTTTGTCAGATTTTCAGCTGGTTGACATGTTTTTCGATTTTAATGGGCCCTCTCCCTACTCGGGGCCCTGGGTAGTCAGGTCCACTTTTCCCCCCACTACCACGCCCATACCTGGAGGGGCTGCATCTGATGTAAACAACCAGGAGAGAGCAGGTTTACAAAAATGAGAAGTTCTCTATCTGGCAGTGACAAAAGAAAGATAGAAAAGCGGGGAAGAGTAAAAACGAGATAACAGTGGTTTAAGTTTAGCTCAGAGCTGCCTAGTCAGTGCTCACTCATCGAGAAGGAGTTGTTGCGAAATGGTGGTCTGGTCCAGACTATGGCCCTGACCACTGTAATGAGTCCCCGCCACTGGGAAACATTCAAATCAGTGATACATACATTTCAGATACCAATATAAGAAAGGCTAATTTGATTTTTTTTCTTTTCATTTTTTTATGGAAGAACAAAACTTGTAAATGACCGCTTGTCTATCTGTTTGTGTGACGCTGACGTCATAAAAGCTACGTGCCCTGGAACTTGTTCAGACGGTAAAGATTTTCACCCGCTAGTTTTGACGGTAGAAATATCCCTAAAATGTAAGTTGTCAAAGCCAATGTTTAAAATATATTTTCTGTATTGTATGCCATAAGGTTCATTAAGTTTATTCTGTGACCTGATATGTTAATTGTTTTTCTTACGCTACTGCCTCGTACTATTATTGTAGCCAACGTGCTAGTCAGCTAACTGCTTCCAGAGTGGACTAAAAACGTCTTTCAAGTTTGCACTCTTGGCAAGCGGAGCGAGGTATGCTGTACAAATGTATATATTGTGTGAGGTCATGGATCTAAGTTTCAAATGTGTTTATTTTTATATCATTTGTTTTTCATGTTATAGTTTTTACGGTGCTTACAAATGGTGCTGGTGGTTCAAGACGTTACTACAAGCCCAGATGTGGACCAATAAATTGCTGCACCCGTCAGAAGCTCTTCTTCTCCTTTATTGATGCCAAGGGCTGTAACAAAACTCATCATATATAAAAAAGACAATTGGTAAAAGGATATGGAAAAAGGAAGTATTAGAGCATTAGATTTTGAGTCATTGGTAGGTACCATTATAATTCATTTGTTAAAAGCTCTTTTTTCACACATTATCACACAACTTTTATCCACATGTTTCCACTTTATAGAACAATAGAGTGATAACCATTAATATGAAGCCAATATTTAAACAGAATTGGTATGAAAGAGGCATTGTCTTTGTAATTGACTTTTTGGACATAAATGGAAATATTTTATCAACATTTTTCTACTACATTTATTTTTTATTTTCCTAAAATAAATTCATTAAGTTTTTCAAGGCCATTTGTGTACCCCCCTGCTTAATCTCCTACTCAATGGTTTACAATATTTTATTCTGAAAGCAACTTTAACAGATTGCAGTAGGAGGACTTCATTTAATGAGAAAAGAGTGAATTAAAAAACTCATTACTTGCTTAAATTTAAGATATTCCACAATTATGATTAACACATCAGACAAACAGCAGATTTTAAACTTTTCTCAATGATAAAGCCCATTAAATTTACACATTTTGAAATGATAAATAATATCTATCTGGTATCAGACTTTTTAAATTGTAGATTTATATTTGAGTTGAACCCATGTTGCAGTAGAATCCTTAGAGAATTTTTTCACTTCCCTCTGTCTTACAGTTGTTTTGGGTTGTTTTAAAAGAATGGCTGCCCTAAAAGTGGCTGTCACAATATTCTACCCTTTTAAGCTTTTGACATTATGTGGTCTACTTCATGTTTAAGCTAAATCCAAATTTCCCTGATATTATCAACATTATTATTATCTTATTGAGAAAATAGAGAAATAACAAACCTTCCTATGCTTGTTTTAAAAATGAGTTTTTCATATATTATTCATGCCTAAGGTAAATGTTAAACAAGTATGCAAAAAAGATCTTCAGAGAAATGTCTGGTGCACTTCTTTTTAAAAATAATTTCTCCAGAAAAGTCCTTTTACATAATCTATATGTAATTGATTTATATGATTTGATGTTGGCTTTTTACTATGGTTTAATGATACCTATGTAGCTATACCTTTTATTAAATTGTCCTCTAATAATTTATCTTCATTTACTGAACCCCTTTGGGATGTTTTTTGTATGTTCCAATACTTTTTTTGACCTAGTTCATGGTATGATTAACTTATCTGGTGCATTATATACATTTATATAGTGTACTTCCCTCACAAAAGATTGTATATGTTAGGAGTATTAATGAAGAGAAAAAATAAAATCAGTTCCTCAGATTGAGGTTACTCTTGATGTTGACGCCAATGACATCATGATCGTGTCTACGGTCAACAAGAGCACAGGGAAAGAGAATAAGATCACAATCACCAATGACAAAGGTACCTGGAAAAGCTTACAAGCTCTGTTTTCTTGTGGAAAATGAAGCATAGCTGGTTTATTTACATTGAATTGGTATTTTCATTGCCTACCCAGGCTGCTTGAGCAAGGAGGATATCGTGCGTATGGTCCAGGAGGCAGAAAAGTACAAAGCCGAGGATGAGGTGCAGAAAGAGAAGGTGGCAGCCAAGAACGGTCTGAAGTCTTATGCCTTCAATACGAAGTCCACTGTGGAGGATGACAAACTGAAGGACAAGATCAACGAGGAAGACAAAAAGAAGATAAGTGTAACAAGGGCATCAGCTGGGTGGATGGAAGTCAGGTGTGTTTGTGGGGTTTTTACAGATTAAACTTCAATCATAAGCATACTGGATTAAGAGCGAATATTAACTTCCCTGTGTTTTTTTTTCTTTAGACGGCAGAGAAAGATGAGTTTGAGCATCATCAGAAGGAGCTGGAAAAAGTGTGCAACCCCGTTATGACCAAGCTGTACCAAAGTGTAGGAGGAGTCCCAGGGGGAATGCCTAGCGGCTTCCCTGGGGCAGGAGGTGCTCCTGGAGCAGGAGGAGCTTCCTCTGGCCCCACCATTGAGGAAGTCGACTAAACTACAAAAGTGGTGGAACAGACGTGCGTGAAGATCCTTTATATGAGGCATGTGCCTGAACGGTAACCACATTAGTATTGTTACAGTTATTAAAAAGTCAAGAAACATTAATCGTTGTTCTTTGGGGGAATTGCCTTGCTAATGTTCTTTGTGTGCCAGGTTTGAGGCATCATTAATATCCTTTTCTTGGTAAGCAGTTTTTCTTGGCATCTCTGTTCCTTTTAAGCAGACTTGTTGATGTTTACATTACCAGTATTATTTTGGTTTTATCCATGGAGCTAAGTGTTAGCTGCTGATTGAAACAAAATAAAGGATTGTTTTGACTTTGACCTCCTTTGTTCATTATTTTAAAAGCTTCCAGTGAAATATCGCGACCCCAATCAATACATCAGTAGCAATAAGGTTTTGGTGATTTAACGGCTACAGCTCAATCAATTTCAGTAACTGGTACCAAACTAAAGATATGTTGCAGATCTTTGCAGGATGTTCACGGATGCTACTAGTTTATCAACTGATCCTGAATTCTGTCAACTATAATGCAACTGTCATGTCAGTGTGATTCTTGCTAATAATGCAGACAGAACTCAGACAAATACATGTTTTTCCTCATTTATTTTGATTATCCATGAATATTAAATTTAAATACAGAGTGTTTGGAAAGTTCATTTGGATAATGGTTCCTTTTTGACAAGTTTTTTGGATGAGTGCTAGAAAATGATTGAGAATGTATGTGTGGAAGTATTTGGCAGGTCAGCGTGTGTTAGAGTTTCTTGGGCATTCATGCATCCGGTAGGCACACATGTAGAAGATACCTAGAAGAAAATAAAAAAGAGAGTGAAATGATTATTGGTAAAAGAGGCACAACACAAAGCCTGAGCAACAAAGTCTGAATCTTATCAGCTTGGATGCAAACCTGAGAAGAATGTGAGGACCACTGCCACCCAGCCCATTATATAGGACCAGGAGAATCGCCAGCTGCCATAACGTTTACCATAGTAGTTCACTGTCACTCCGGTGTACACAGCCATGGCCAGCAACACAAAGAAGCCTACACAAGAGGAAATCACAATGGATGATATTTTCACTGTGGTACAGAGGTCATTTTGTGGCTGCTGGAGTGTCACTCACAGGAGATGAAGAAGAGGATGCCTGCTGCAAATGTCTTGTCAAACCCATCAAAGGAGGAGTAGTGGATGAAGGCCATGACACCAATCACAATGCCAATAAAACAAGCCAGCAGGGAGAGAATCATGAAGGCCCGAGTAGCATCCCAGTATGCTGTAAGAGAAAACACAGACCTGCAGTCTTTACACATCCAATCATTGTCATGTATAGTGAAGGTATGTTTAATTATGAATAATTTATTTCTATCCTCATTTAAGAGACAGCCTGAGATTGCCATCTACTGGCTATGATCTAAGAAAGAAAAGAAAAATGTCTCAGCCATGTTTTGACTTCCCTGTTAAGCCAGGGAGTGAAGTAACTTCAGTACTGATCAGGGTCACAGGCCGACTGTCAGCAAATGAATAAATATAAATGTGGATCTGCCTGTCTGTATACAGTGGAAGCACAAGTGCACAGTATTACCGATGCTGTCTGTGTGTGTCATGCATTTCCCGGGCACACAGTACCGCCATAGGCCCTGGTGCATGTAATTGCTGGAGTGTCGATACTGCATCCAATAGTCCGTTGCCGTGGAGACAATGAGGAGTATGTTGCCAACTCCGGCACAGAACAACCCACCTCCCATGAAGCTGTACATCCTGCCAAAATACACTGACTGACACACAAGGAGTAAAACAGAGCGGATCAGGGCTTCGCCACATCTGGCTGCCGCTGCTCTACCAATTATAGCAACTGCTTCCTGTTACAGAGCAAGGACCAGTAAAGGATATGAATAAAACAATGTGTAGATGTATTCAGGAAAGGGCAAAAATGTCATGCTAGAGATAGACAGATATGATTAAAGAAAGACACATCATTTTAGTCAACAAGGAGAAGAAGCGAGTTCAGTCTCACAAGTTATTAACACTGCCAGACAGAGGTGGTTCCATCTTTACATACATATCTGATGAACATTTTTTAAAAACCTGTGTATGCTAGGCTTTCAGGGATACCAGACGTGGCATGCTAAACAGGGTGAGTTGAAGTATGTTCTTCCAGCAAGAATCAGTGGCGCATCCAAAAAAACAGAATAGCATCTTGTTGGAATATTTTATGCAAATTTGGTTTCTTGACAATTTTTCAATGAAGAAATCAAAATCAATATCAATCAGAGAATCACTTTTAGCTTAAACAAATTCAAACAGATTTTATAGATTGATTACATACCTTTATCTTTCTGAATTCTTTTAGAAAAAGTCAAAGAATCCAATAATCTGGGTTGCCAATGCACAGAGTAGCCCAATATTGCCCAGAATGACAGGAAAGTTTTGTTTGTCTGTAGGAAACCAAGCGAACAAACGGGTTGATGGAACAATGGAGCAGGCTGAGCCACAACCAATCACAGAGGATGAGTTTTGTGCTTCAGGGAATCTGCTGAAAATACAAAACTGTTAAAGCGCTGTGCACATCTCAGTAATACTGATGACACAGAACATTTCATTCAAAATACTCCACAACCTCACACAGTAAAGTCATGGCCTGCAATGGGCTCACCCATAACACAGCTGGGGAAAGAGTTTAAATTGTACAGAAGAGAGTACTCTGTCATGAGAGGATTTGTTGAAGGTCCTTCTCTTTGTGCATAATGCTCATCGTAATATAAAAATTTTTTCCCCCTCAGTATCAGGTGATTTCTGCCTTTAAACAGACCTCTCTGCTGCAGATAATCATAATTGAAATTGTGCAATTTGCATAAAATCAGTCTAGCATTTCATCTTTCAGTCATATGGAGTTATTGATAAAGCAGTGACTGAAATTGCTCTCACTGCAGTGTCCTTTTAACGTCTTTCCAACTCTAATAATAATAATAACTAGAAGACAAATTGGGTTTTCTTCAATTTATTATGCATTAACTCTCATATTTTCAAGTTGCTGTCTTTTAATTTGCGCTCAGTCATCCCAGAGAATTTCATTTAATTAGAGTTGAAAAATTGCTCAGACGTTTATAAAAGAAAACACATATATAATTAGGAAATTGAATGCGGCCAAACAAAATACATTCTTGAGCCCATGCATATGATTAAGTTGGCAGAGCAGAGTTTGATGAGTGAGGTTAATAAAGCTTCAGGTTTGTATAGTTTGTGTGAAACAAAATTTCTTTTATTTTTTGCACCTTGGAAAATTAGTGGTGGGTGAGAGAGTGTTGTAGGTCAAGGTTGGTGTAGCTTATCTTTAAGAAAAAAGTGTTGCTCATGAAAGCATTTGGAGAAGTTTTAAATCAGAAGCATGTTTTCACAATATAGAGCAGATAATAAAGAAGAGATCCTAAGAAGTTTAGTGTGTTTGGTGTTTTGAAGAATCCATGAATAGAGATATATTGAGATATATTTGAGAAAAAAAACACTTCCCTTATATACTAAGGTCTTAGCACTCAAAATGAAAGAAGAGCAAACAAAAGAGTATAAGATAAAGTATTATGTAATAGAACTACATGGGTGTGAGTCATACTTCTACATCTACAGCATAAATAGACTTTACTACCTTTAAGACCTGTGTCAAAGGAAATTAGCGAGATGAACAATCAGGAGGACAATCTTAAGCCCAAGGATCATCATCCATTCTTTGTTACCACTTTATCCTGTTCAGGGGCGCAGGTGGTTGGAGTTGATTCACTAACACATAGAGACAAACAATCACAGACCTAAGGCGTCTTTTGCCTGAGAGGAAATGTGAGTGCTCAAAGAAAACCCATGCAGGTACATGAAAACTCCACATGTCTCTGTATCTGAATCTAAATTTGAACAAGAAACCATCTTGCTGACCACTGGACCAATGTGCTGCCCTGCTGCCATCATGTGGAAATTTCATTTTTCTGTGGGGAAATATGATTTTCTAAAGGAAATATGATTTTGTTTATCTCAATTGCAAATGTTTTTCACACTTTTTGAGTCCACGTACCACTGGTTAATTCTAGATTTGTTCCATCAAAAGGATGCAGGAAGAGTAACTCTCTGCTGCAATTGATAATTTGGGTTGGAGTAGGCTGACTCAGACCGCAGAGCTGATCCAGTCTGAAGAATTCCTGTGCCAAATTCAGCATCATCCATTTGGCTGAAATACTAAAGAAGCAGTGCAAACACAACTATGTAATAGTTCCAAAGTAACTCAAATTCAAATAACTAAGTAATAAGTAGTAAAATTATTGTTTATTTTTTACTCGTGTTCCAAGCATAAAATTCATTCACAAAAGAGATACCCTCACATAATGAACAGTAGTCCTACCATGGTCATGGTTGCTGATGTTTTGATTTATATAGCTTTTATTTCTATTCTGGGCACATTTATGAAAAATGACACAATCATGTCTATGTGCCAAAACTGTAGTTGCTTTCAGGAACTGGATTGGACTTACAGGGATCTTTGTTTAGATCACTGATATTTTTAATTCTGCATTTGTATGATTTAAAAGTCTTCTGGTAATTTCATTTCACAGAAAGCCCACACTGCATATACTGACCATAACTGATATGTGTGGAGTCACTGCTCATCACTATCATCTCGCTAGTCTTGGTTACATCCACTAGGTGGTGCCTTTCATTTATTCTTGAAACAGGCAGACTATGTACTTAGGTTTTATTTCTAATTAGTATAGGTTAGTTTATAGGATAGGATTTCTCAATGGTCCATAAAATGTATTTGTTTGATGTTAACATTAAATTTTCCCCCTTACTTTCACTCACTTTAAGTTTTAAAAAATCTTTATGTATTTTAAAGTCTATTTTAACAACTAATCTGGTCTACCTGGGGAGGAAACAGCAGCAAATGGAGCAGGCTTGTTTCTGCAACTACTTGTCCCATAAGATAGTCATGATAACACTGTATTGTATTTAATCTAACTGAATCTAATTTAGGATTTTAAAGTCCAATACCACTAAAAACTATGTATCACTTAAAGGGACTTGATTTTGATATCTAAAACTCAGTAAGCACCAGATGCAGAATCAATTACTGAATATTATTTATTTATTCATTCTTTTATTGAGAACCATCTTAAATCTCAGTTTAAGACTAGTACTTGTCTAGGACAAATCTTTAGGAGACAAATGTGATACAGTTTATACTTTGAAGTGGAAACATGAAGCCTCTGTTGTACACAGACCATGAAAGCCATAAAAGGAGATTTAATTTCCTAATAAGGTCTACTTTGGTGGAAGAAATAAATTATGATGAAGTTGTCGGAATGTGTTTGTTGACAAAGTGGTGTAAGTTTGCAGATTTGTGAAGTGGTCTCAATAGCAGACTGTTGTTGGAAAAGCTTATTGGTTATTGAGAGAGAGAGAGAGAGAGAGAGAGAGAGAGAGAGAGAGAGAGAGAGAGAGAGAGAGAGAGAGAGAGAGAGA
>JBBBVU010000009.1:14221659-14232630 GCA_037177055.1 Atherinosoma microstoma | reverse complement strand
CTGCTTAATCAGCTGATTTGTACACAAGTTGGTGGCTGGTTGCCATAGTGTGATCACACACAAATTTCAGAAGAAGTTCAATGTTTGAATATGTGTATATTGCATTGACTTCTCAGTGAGAATGTTTAGTGACTAAAGTTAACGTACATCAGCCTGAGGTATGATATTATACAATTTTAGGGCAATCTGAGCTATTTTACTTAAAACTATTATGCTAAAATAATACACTAACAGAGCCATGCTGCCAAAATAATTACATTTAATCTTAAAAATGACTAAAATTCCCATTTTCTAAACCAAAACAGAAATCATATGTAGAATACACACTGCATCTTACCTGTTTCACTGTGCAGTTCTCTCTTGTTTGGTCCATCCTTAGGCGCTCTCTTCTTACTTCTGAATCTGTGTGCCTGGGCTGCAGGGCCCGACTCTGCAGCTGCAGCAGCAGATTGTACTGACAAGAAAGCACACTAATGTCATCCTCAGCAAAAAAAGCAAGGAATACCGTGCGTCACTTTAACTAAATCTGACACGATTTCATTGTACAAATACTTTCTGTTAAGTAAGATCATCCACTAAATACAACATGACAGTGTGGTTGTGTGAGACCTATCCTTAAGATGTGAAGCATTATAATGAATTCAAACTGACCTTTGCTGAGGCTTTCCCCCCTGAAATTATCTGCCCATTGGCTACAGTTGTACAAATCACCGGTTTCCCTGGCCTTGGTGTTGATAAACAGATCTGGGTTGGATTGGGACACCTGGGAGCTCGAGTAGTGACGGGCCAGGAGGTCAAAGTGCTGCAGGCGAGGACTTTCATTGGGCTTGGGTGCATCTTGCTGAGAGGAAGATATGATAGTTGCTGTGTAGGACAGCTGTTCTGGTTTGGAAGGCTGGCTGGAGAGTTCCTCTCTGGAAGTGTCCATTAGGTAGGTTCTGGCTGGCAGTGGGGGACACCAGTCATCATCTTCCTCCTCAGAACTAAAGGATGAATCATGTGTTAGAGTGGTGTGAATTCACACCTCTGAGGCAACTCAAAGACCCATGAGATCTATGGGTGTTATGTTAAAGCTCCAATTCTGCTGATGGAGGCTCAGTGTGTGTAGCAAAAGCATTTCTTCACATAACTGGGAATTTAACTGGTTGTTATGTTTTTTTTAAGTTTTCAGATAGACCCACATACTGTCACTGGCTGGTGTCACACACCTTCTGCTCAAAGTTTGCAGCCAAAAATCCAAGCAAACACCACACCACCACACACTCCAGTGGGTCAGTAGGCATGACTGAGAGTAATATGTTTCATTTGAGTCTATATGTTATTATACTAGAATATTAGGCTTAGGATGAGTGTTACATTGATTAAAACTGAAATCATTAAAAAGAAAAGCAACAAATTCTTACAGCTGTTAAGCTGCAACTATGAAGTGTTTTCCCCTGAAAAAAATGAAGATTAATGGCAGTTGCTGTTTACCTTCTAATTGATTGATGATTCTATATTTTCATACACATATCCCGCTGGGATAGAAATAACAGTATTAATATGTAATAGTAAAAGTTTCAAACAGTAATAGAAAACAGGCTGAAATGTAACTTTTTTAGTTGTAAAACTCTTAATTACAATTAATTTATTCAGCAGACGCCTGCTGCTCTCATAGGACATCCAAGTCTAGGTTGCAATGCCCCTTGAAAATCTGAGAAGGCCACATCTAATTTAAATAGTGTCCTCAGTCTGAGCCACAGAGGAGTAGCTGTGTTTGACCTTATATAGCAAGTATAAGCATACGTGCAAATGAAGTATTTGAGGAAGGCTCGACCTTCAGGCTGCATGAGGTTTGCATTCTTTCCTCACTCAGTTCCTGCATTAAGGGCTGCTGTCCTAAATAACATCTGATGATTCCTGAAAATTCATTAAACACAATTTGACTCAATTTGACTATAAATTTCTACAGTCAACCCTGTTGCGTGACTGGATGTAAAATAAAATTAAAATTATCCAAGTAAAGGATGAATAATATATTCCAAGTGTCTATGAAAAAGGGAACCAGCAAATAATTACTGAGGACAAGATCCACCTCCCTGATTTCTGTTGTCACTTTAGTGCCATCAGGGCTAATTTAATGACCAATGTGTCATTGAAAATGGAAAGTACTAATCCAGCCTGTCAGATGGATGCTAATGTCATTACAAAAGACATGGCACAGTTAGAACAGTCTTCCAATCCCACCCCCGTTATGTCCGCAACCCAATCTGTCAGAACTAGTTAGAGCCGACGCTCCCCTCTGCATCCCCAAAGCGCAATCAACTCACTGCCTACAGACACAACTGTTAATTTGCAAACTCCACGGACCCCAAACTTCACTTAAGTTTCGCTTGACAGCTTCAGCCTTGTTAGAGGGCAGCTTTGATATCCAGCTGTTTTAACTGACTCTGTCATAAAAGTAGAGACTCATGATAATGATAAAGAAAACTAGACAAATATAAGCAAAAAAAACTAAAGAAAAAAACCTTGAAAAACATTTTAGAGTGTAGGGAAGAGTCTCACCTGTGCTGTGTCTCTTCTTTGTTGGATTTTGCATGGCCTCTGTCTTTGTTGGCAGGGAGAGGCAACGATAAAACATCCACCCAGGTGAGAGGAGCTGACCCAGTAGATCTCTGTTGTACCAGTTTGTCTAAAGACACAACATATAATGTCACAGTTTTGTGGATTGCGGCAGTCTTTCACTGATCTTACTTTATTCCTTGCAAAGTTTACCCTGCCTCATTCTACTTCATGAAGCAGTTTGTCAGTATTTACACCCTAAGCTTGTTTTTATGTTTTGTTCATTAACTGTTTGCTTTTCTGAGACAGTCTCTGATCTAAATTCTGCCTCTGAAAGTTTGTTTTTTTTATCTCTCGAGTTTCTAACCACTTGTTTTTTTTTTCGACATATAAAGCAATTTTTTTGCTTTTCTTAGTGATGTGCTTTTTGTTTGTTTGGCAAAAATATCAAATCAATATCTATCATTATATTGCATCTTATCTCGCCCTGACTCTAAACCACAAACTGCTGACTAGGACACATAATAAATATGGTCAATCAAATATTATCTTTTAATACATTTTCTCTTTACTTTGCCTGTTAGTGCCTGAAGGACACTTTCAAGTGGACCTTTTTTTTTCCTTCTCTTTATTTCCATCTGCAGAAGCACCTTCAGTTTCTGGTGCACCGCAAGTCAGGTTAGCAAAGTTTTTTGCTTCTGTCTTTTGTCATATTCTTAGTTACAGTATGAATTTTTATCTTGTTTAAAGTTTAGTATGCGGCAACAACAATTTTAAAAAGGACATAAAGTGGATGTGTGGTGTATATTGTAATTGTAATGGTTTAAATTTTGTAAAACATTTCAAGGTGGGTGGAAACATACTTGCTATAGATAAGAATTAAACCTACATTTATGAATGCTATTTACTGCACTTTCACTACTTTACACTTAAAAAGGCAGATTAAAATCTAGACATTAATTAAATAAGCTTTTTTTTCAAACTGCACCTCCAAATCAGCACAATGTCTATTAAACTAGAGGTTTCCAAGGCAACAACACTTTTTCATGCAACCTGACTTGACTACAATCGTTTCCCTTTTAAGGTAGCCATTAAATAATAAATGTAATAACACACAGGCTGTCACAGATTGCCACATTTGTGCCACATTTGATTAAATGGTAGCTGGTTGCTCTGAAAGGGTTTTGCATTCAAAAGCAAAATCTACCTGGGGGCATTAACTTGTATTTTTCTTTTTGGAGCCCACTTCAAAGTTTTAGAAGCTTGTAAATTCTTTGCTTTACTTGAGAGAGCAAGGGCAACTTGCCACTTGACTGAATGTCATTAATGAATATATTGTAAGAGCATTTGGAACATTTTACAGGAAAAGGAAGTGATGTTGCCATAGATACAAGGGGTCTGGTTGAATAGTCTTTTGTTTTTCTTAGGAAGGTTTCTGAGTGAAATGATGCCAAAGTATTTTAGTGGCCATGAAAGAACTGGTTAAATACTCAGAATGCTAAGTAAAGAAGCTTCGTTGCTTGACCTACTGTTCCAATAAAGATAGAAAAACTAGATCACCCTTTATGAAAGGATGGGGGATGCTTTAGTTCCACAAGATTTTTTGTTGCAGCTGCAACAGATAAACTGATGCTCAGTTGTTTTCATACAATTATTGTCAGTGTGAGCACCGATAGCTCCAATATTTAAATTTTATTATACATTTCACCCCTTTTTGTGATGTTCTTAAAAAAATAATTTTTCTTGTGTAGTAATATCACAGGGTTGTTTACATGTTTACTGCACCCAGGCACTTTACATGAACCCTGGTTTTTAGTCTGAAATTGTCTTGACTGTGGAAAATGACACTAAATGAGCTATAACGCCATTTACAGCTATTACTGAATTGCTTTGATTCTAACAAAATCTGAAAAATTAAAGGATCTACAGTCCACCTCCAAAATACATTTAGATGAGCTCTGCAAAGATTTAACTATTTCAATGAATGTAGTTTTTTCTCTGTAGATTACAGTCCTGGAAGACTCACCACTGCTTTTCTTGGTATACTCTAGCTTGGCATATTCAGACCCCGACTGACCAGACTTGATGGTCCACTGGTCCAGATCCTGTTCCAAACCAGAAGCCCCACTGTTTGACAGTACTGGGTTGCTACTGTATGGGTCTGGACCCTGGTTGAAGGACACACTAGAGTAAGTGTCGTAGTATGCCAGAAGGTCATCCTCAGCTGTTGTTTTAATGGTGCTGTAGATGGGGCTGTCATTGGACGCTGTGCTGCGTTTCTCTGTCTGACTCGGGTAGTTCATGATCCCAATAGCTGGAAAATATAAGACTGTGTTATGTCATCAGTTCCAACCATTTCCTCGGTACTCTAACGTGTGTTGTTTAATCAAACAATAGTCATCCAAGAGCGCTTACAATTATAATATCTGTCTGAGTCAATTTTTCCAGAGCAGCAGTTGACTGAGTCTTTGCTGATGTGTGTGAGGTTTGGAGTGGGCCAGGAGTCTGCCAACCAGGGGTAGTTACCCATGTTTGATCCCAACAAGCCAGGTCTGGGAAGAGAGGTTAGAGTATGTCAATACTGTTTAGGACAGAAAGTGGCACTTATCATCTAATTCAAACCACAATGTAAAGTTTACCCTCCATTAATGATTCCTGATCCTTCACTATGAGCAAAGCCAACTGCAAGAAGAAAAAGAGCAAAGATATAAATCTTGTTTGACAGCAAAGAAAGCGTTTGCCCTGAGACATTTTTTTTTCTATGATTCAGTAGAGGATAAAGACATTTTGTTCTGAATCATTATGTTCCACAATATGATCCAATAAACAGTTTATCCCAAGCCGGGTTTACAAAAGCAGCTTTTGAATTGATTTCTATGAAAATACACTGCTGACCTACATACACTAAGAGCCGTACAACAGATCTATATACAGTACAGTATGCCTGCAATACATAAAATGTGGATGTTATTGTTCTTCATCTGTGGCTAAAGTCAATGTTGTCTAAATTGATATGATCACAATAGAATCAACACTAAAATGTAATATGATAAAACAATCGCTGTGAAATACTAGTGGAAAATCAAACTGCACATGTTTTGCTACAGGCAAGGGTATTGAACAAATGACTTGTTTATGTGCTTTTGCATAATGCCAAAGGCCATATTCCAAAACGTCATTGTTGTGATTACATTCTACATTGCATTCAGTTTATCTCTAATGTTTTTTTTACATTTCTGCCCTGCAAAGTACCCAGTGGGGATAAATACATTTTAATTAACAGAGTATGGGATTAAAGTGCAAGAATGGTTCTGCAAAACACAAATTGAAATTGAAAACATTCATCACTGCTGGCGATACCCCTAGAGGTCTGTAAAGAACTTTGGTTAAAACAAAATCTGATGGCTAAAGCTTTTTTTCCCCTCTGTATCTTCTTTCCCATATAAGACTTGACAGTTCTGAGTGTGTCAATGTCTTGAGGCATGGCGGGCGTAACCTTATTTTACTCGTCTAAAACCTCAACTTGACAAAAACCCTGGTTCAGACAGACAAGTCAAAGCTTCTTATCCAGCTTACCTGCTGGTGTATATGCAAAGGATGTGGTGTAGTGCCCCAGCTGCTTCCTCCTGCGGTGCCGACAGTACAGCCACCCGCTGAAGCCCATCAGCACCAACCACGCAGCTACACCCAGTCCTGCGATGAAGGCCGGCTGGCAGAGGACGCTTGTGATCTGCTCAGTTATACTCAAGTTGCTGCTTTTCTTCACCTCCAGTGGTCGAGCTGAAAGAGTAGATTAAATATAAATACAAATAACAACGTGTTTGTCTTCATTAAGCTTTGAAATTTGGTAAAACAATCCACTGGCAATCTAAATGAATAGTTTAGCCTTTTGGAAACTTGCTTTTGGGGGCAAGTCATCAATAATCAAAGACTCCAAACAGAAAACTACCCTAAATCCTTATGACAGTCAAAGAAAATAAAAGGAAGCAATGAGCAGAAGAAAACAGACAAACTAAACTAAACAAGACAAAGGAACAGGGTTGATTGAACAGCTGCAGAGTGTTGGGTGATAAATGAGTTCATTGCTGAGGTTGGTTTGGACCAAAGCCCAAATCCACCTTCTGACCCCCATCTTAGCCGTTCCTCTTCAGCCTCAACACCAAAGCATCAAAAACAACTTCTGATTTCAGGCACCATCTCCTAAACACATAAATGTGCAATATTGCCTTCTTTTCTTTGACTTTAGAAAATGAATCTGAATTATACATGTACTTGAATCCAGTCTCAGACAACAAAATATAAAAGAGTGATGAAAAGAAATCTGCATTTTTGTTGATGCAGAAGTGCTTATTTACTCATTTATTTATTGTGAAACTTAAGATGTCTCCTTTGTGTATCCAGATTATTTTGTACGTTAGGCAGAGAGGGTGGGACTTGGCAGCTAGTAATCCATAAAAATGTTAATTTTGTGTGATAACTTTTTAGCATATACGCCAGTGGATTTCTTTTGGTTTTGAAATATAAAGCAGCAGCTCAACCATGAAAATTGATGTATGCATTAATACTGTGTTCCTCAATCAAATTATATCAAGTTTTGGATGGATGTGGATGGATCAATACACTAAGTTTGTATTCTTATTTCACATTTTGCCATTAGACTTTTTTATTAAATCTATATCCACAGGATAAAATGATTCTCTGTTACTACTTGTGATACAGTCTCTGACCCTGACCTGAATGAACACGGGCTCCCTTGCTTCACTAATTTAACACTGGATCTGTGAATGGTTGTTCGAGGCTCAGCATTTCTATAGAGCAAAATTGTTAAGAGCAAAATTATTTAAAATTGACACTTTTGGGTTGTGTTGGTTATGGAGTAAATGTGAAAGAAGGGCTTGAAATATAAACATTTGTCCCCACATCCACAACCCCTAAAAGCTGGTTGGATTGCAATAAACACAGGACTCCTTCATGTAGTAATCCTTGTCTTATCCTTTCTTAGTGCGGAGGGTCAGCTCGCAGTTTAGCCTGGCCTTCAGTGAACAGGGATGATTATAAATCAAGAAATCCTCCCGTCCTCTGAGGAGCCTTAATCCATCTGTTCACACATGCAAATCAGGAAACTGAGATAGAAGACATGGACGATAAGAAAGTAGGTGTGTAATGAGGCTTGGCATTGTTTTATGGACAATGCTGAATGGATTCTCAGTTATCACAGCTACAGGATGATGAGTCCTCACCCATTTACCACTTTGGTGAGGACTGTGAGACACAGATCTGTGAATGTATTCATGCATTAAACTCCAGGTCTGCTATCTCAAAGAGATATGAGTCCCGTTTGCATACATAGGGTTTATTTATTACAGGAAATGCTGCTTGCAAATAAACTTCATTACACAATTTTTCACAACACAGGAGGTTTTACTTGGAAGTGATGGAAGCAGAGAAGTGGAGAGAACAAAGGTTAACATGGCTAAATAAATGATAATCTACTATATAAACACATACTTTAATGTAAATTCTTCATTAACTACTTTCACATTAACAGTATAGTACCACCTCTTTTTAAACATGTTTACAACATTCCACATGCAGATTTCACCTGCTGTAAACTCGCCCTGCTGAGTGCATCTTGCCATTTTTCTCAATGTGTGGCAGCTCTAACAGTTTGAGTGACTCACTGAGAAGCAGGCTGACAGGCTGGCTTTCAGTGCCCACACCCAGGCTGGTGACAGCAGCCACCAACACAGTGTAACGGACATCAGGCAGCAGGTCCGTCAGCAGAATGGACAGAACTGCTCCATCCACGGTTCGGTTTATCTGGCTCTCAGGCTCCACATCGTTAGCCAGACACCAGACCTAATTAAGAACCAGACAGTGAGAGTTAACGTAGACGTTAAAATGAACCAACGCTTCGGATTATTTTCGATTCCAATAAAAGACTTTCATTGAAATTTTTTGGGACCAAGGCTTTATCTGGCAGTATAGAGTAGAGAACAGCTGTAGAGATGCAGGAAATATTTAATAACCATTAGATTTGATGTCATTCAAGCATGGATTTTTGCTTGTTAGATGACGAATCACAAAGATTACAGAATGATTAAAATCAACAGGACCTAAATATTGATCATTTATTTATTGCTCAATTTATAAGACATTAAAAATAGGTGGAAGAATTCCACTTCAAAGTTTGTCACATTTTCACACACATAATTTCCAAAATCACAATTACTCAACTTAATTCATACTTAATTCAAACTGACCAATAGCCCAATAATCAGTAATATTCTATTAACTTGATCATGAGCTAAATTATTTTCTCTCAAGAAAGAAGATGAATGTATCAAATGATCATGTGAAATATTCAATCATAAAATGAATATGTCTTCACAAAAACACTTGTCACTTTCACCTATTTTAGGTTTATTAAAGATATTGTAAGCATCATCCCCTTCTGTATAGAGGACTGAAACTGTCAGAATTAAATGATGCCAGTAAATGCTTCAACAATAATGCCGATTTTATTTAGTCAGAAATGAATATATAAAATGTGAAACTAAAGATAATTAACATTTTGGAAAAAATCCTATTCTTATATTTTTTCTTATACTTTTTAACTGTGTTTATCAATCTAATAGATGACTCTGCTAAACATTCCTTCTATTTTCCAAGTATTTGATATTGTGATTTTTCTTGGCCTTGCAAAGCATTCTCTCTGTTTATTTCTCTAAATGTATTTCTGCATTTTAATCAAATTCTTAAAGTGTTATTAACTGAATTATTAACATTTTTGAAAATATTTACAGAACCAGTCAAACGTTTGAACACACTTAGGCAAGGCAAGTTTATTTGTATAGCACATTTCATGTACTAGACAATTCAAAGTGTTTTACATATAACATACAGATGGTTAATGGGAAAATGTGCCTGAACCTTTGACTGGTACTGCAAATGTATTATTTTTTGTAATAATCTCCCTTTTTGCAAGTGTGAATTTTTTTTCATATATTTTTTTAGCACTTATTTGTATTACACTGTGATCCAAATTATTCTGCATGTAGGAGTTCAATTGATCAAACATTTAGGTTTTAGTTTCCCTGTGGAAATTTTTGTTTGTGTTGTTTCTACGGTCTGTTTAGATGACTGACAACAATCTCAGACAAGTTTGATAATTAGTTTCCAAGGTGAGCTGAATAAAAGGGAAACTAGCTAAGGTTGTTCCACATTAATAAACAAGTCACAGTTTCCAAGCAGTCTGGGGAAAAAGAAGGATCTTTCAGCTAATCAGAAGTGTGACATGGAATGAAAACATTCAAAGAATGTAAACATTGGACATTTCATGAAACTTAAGCTTGGTCATTGTGCTGTTAAAATATTTGTGTGTGACTCGAAGGTGAAACAGGTTTTTATTGAGGAAAGTTCTCTTTAGGCATATGCATAATATTAAGAGAGAAGCTGTTAAAAAGGCATTAAGCTGTATTTCAGCCACCCTTAACAAATGCTCGCAAAGAGAAACGTTTGCAGCGGGGTCAGAAATACAGGAAGGCCAGTTTTCGAAGAGATTTATTCACTGATGAATGCTGTGTGTAAAAAATTCTGCAAATGGTTCTATAAAATGAAATATTTAAGGAGATTTGATGAGATCTTTGCCTTCTGCCAATTTACAGCCAAATTTACAAGATGTGGATTTTTACAATCCAACTTGTGTGGCTAGCCAAGACTTTCTTCATGAAGACACATATGTGGAGAATAAATCCAAATAGAAAAACTAATGATTTTTCCTGGAATAGCAGCCTTATGATTAGTAATCAGTATTATGCTGATGCTAGCAGACAGATAATCAGGATTCTGTGTTTTTTTTTCACAGAACAAACAAGTGACAGGGACAGTCAGTGTTTAGAAAAATAAAAGATGACAAAGCACGTACCAGCAGTACATGAACAGCAATGAGTAATTACTAATAGGTGATTAAGAATCAGTGTTTTTCATTTTCATCTGAAGAAGGAATTTGGAAAGCAATGAGTAATACCTGCAATACAATACAACTTGTTCCAGTTAGTTGGCTGACTCACAGTCACTAAAGCACACACAGACACACAAAGACACACACAGACACACACAGACACACACACACACACACACACACACACACAAATACAGACAAGAAGACAAAGAGTTAGGTGTGGTCCAACCTTATACTCTCGAATGTTGCCATTCTGGACATTATGAGGAGGCGGCTCCCAGGAGACACTGATACTGGAGCTGTTGGTTAATTGAACCACTGACACAGCCTGTGGAGGATCACTCAAAACTGGTGATGGAGAAAACACAGAAGTGATGATACTGAAGTTAGTAATAGGCAAGACAAGGCAAGTTTATTTGTATAGCACATTTTCAGGTTCAAGGCAATTCAAAGTGCTTTACATAAAA
>JBBBVU010000009.1:14201852-14221559 GCA_037177055.1 Atherinosoma microstoma | reverse complement strand
ATAGAAGTGAGGACGTTCCTTTGCTTGCTAGCGGTGTGCGCGTGTGTCGCGAACAAATGACTTCATGAAACCTCGCTCTGAAGACCCCGCCCACACTGAGGACGGCCGCGGCAGTAATGGGAACAGACGAAACCAGGGTGGTGTGGAGTCGGCTGAATGAAGGCTGGGCCGGGCTGGGCTGGGCTCGTCTGAGTAGATGCTAGTGTGAAAGGGGCATTAGTGACAGCTTTGATGTGGTTGTTGAAAGTCAGATCTGAGTCTATCAACACTCCAAGGTTACAAACCTGGTCGGTGATTTTAAGAGACTGAGTCTTAATAGATGTCATTGTTATGATCAGGAATTATTTTAAAGGTACATCCCTTTTGTATGATTTCCAAAAGGTTTCCAGGAAACAGTAATTGCGATTTGGTTCTAATTTTATAGAAATTGGATTTACATCTACATCATTTAGTTTGATTTAACCCCCTCAGTGCCAAAGTAGTAATATTGCAACAAGAGACGTAACTGTGTGAAACAGGCCATATCTCCTGAAAGAGAACCAAAACCTGTTACCGCTTTATGCCACAAGATGATAGACATGTCTATTTTCAATCATATCAAATTTCTTAGGGGGTGTCTATTCAAAGTTTATGAAGAAAATAGAGTTTGAAAGACATTGAGCTGATTAGGATGCACTCATGCATTGTCAGTAACTACTTTTACATGGACAAATATTTAATCTATCTGATTTAAATCAATCTAATCATAAATTCCAGCTGACAGGTTTACATGGAAGCTGCACGGTGGTTAGCACCTCGGCTTCACAGCAAGAGGGTCCCTGATTCGAGCCTCGGCTAGGGGAGGGGTTTGAACAGTGGCCTTTCTGTGTGGACTCTCTAGTTCCTACCATGCACCGTCCAAAGACATGCATGCTAGGTCTAAACTCTCCCTCGGAGTGAGCGTGAGTGGCAACCTGTCCAGGGTGTACCCTGCCTCTCGCCTGCTAATTGGTGGAATAGTCTCCAGCTTCCCCGCGACACTGAATTGAATTAATACTGATGGACAGATGGACAGATTTAATAGGATTGTAATGCTTTTAACATTCACAATACTTTGGAAGAAGTTCTTTTTATTATTTCAACCTAGTGACCGTCGAAATGAATAATCCTTATATTTTTTTAGTCTCTAGCAAAAACATGGTTTCTGCCACAGTCCCATTCTATTTTGCTGCCACCATTTTTCAAGTCTTCCCTGAAACAATTGAAATGAGTATATACATGGTTTTATACATGGTTATTTTTTCCTGCTGATCCGATCGTGAAAAGGTTGAAACCACCCTTCTCAATCGGATTGAAAATTCTTTACAATTGAGTCAGATCGGATGAACTGAGGTGTAATTACATGACACATTTTTACTATGAGAAGACATTGGAGCAGATCAAAAGTGCTCCATGTAAACGCAGGGACACAGAGTAAATGATAGGGAAATCTTGCACAAAATACTTTTTCCACGGTTGATGACACACTTTCTTAGCTATTTGCCAATTCTCATTCAACATGCAAAAGAAATGAGTAAATTTATTCCCATCATAAACTGATTCAAACATTTTTCTCATTTACTGTATGCCTTGGTCTCTAACCATCTCCAAGCTAGAGCTTTTTGAGTTCTTGATATCAAAATCTAACAAAACTCCAATGCCTAAAGGGTTAATTGTGCTTGAAATGATTAAATGAGCCTTCTCTGACTAGTTTCTGAAGTACTTTGAACTCATTTATATAAAAATGTTAGATTCCAGTGATCTTTTAAAGGAGTTGCAATCATTTTAATAAATATGTTTAACAGCTTACTTGGCTTAACGGCACAAAGACTGTAAAAAGGTGAAAATAACTAATTGATTAACAGGCATTTTTCAGTTTTCTGTTTGGCTAGCTAATTCCCAGATGTCCAATTCATAAGCTAAGAAGATATGCATTTAGTTTACAAACAGAAAACAAAATCAATCTCAGTTGAGAGGTGAACAAACTATAAAATAATCAATTACAAAATCAGCATTAAACAAAAATAAATAATAAAAACAAAAGTAAAACAAATAGACTGTGCTTGAGTGATGAAAGCTGAGATATCCTGTTCAACCAGGTTTTAAAGCCAGTGGGAGGAAATAGGTTTTCAGCTTTTTATTAAAATGATGAACTGCCGAGAGACTCTCAAAGAACAAGGAAGGATAGGCTGTTCCCCCGATTAGGAGTAAATTAATTTTTTTGTGAAAATGTTACAGTGTTCCTTTGAAAATGATTCCGTTGATGAGCATTTCTTACCCTCGTCAGGCGTACGCAGAAGAACCATGAGGCTATCGTGTCCCTGCAGCTCATTGAAATAAGGCCTTATCTTGACCTCATACTCTGTGTTGCTGTGCAGATCTACCAAGACGCAGCTGTAGTCAGATGTGGCCTCTACATCTTGGACCAACCAGGCGCTACCAATCGTCCGATAAAATATGCGGTAGCCCTGAACGTACGGAGACTGACGTGCAACCTGAAAAGAGTTGGCAAGACAAAAAAACACAGTAATCAAGGCAGAAAAAATTGTGACCCGCAATGTTTGTACTACAATGTAACCTTTTTATGCAATGTCATGTTTTCAAGAGCTTTTGAAGTTAATGATAGGAGATTAGTTTGTACAGACCATACTACAAGCCAACTTTGAAATTAATTTTTTCTTTAGTGAACTGAACTCACTGTCCATGTAATCCTGGCGCTGGCCGGAGACAGAACCACTGGCTTCTGCAGGTAGACAGACACCTCGCCCAGCTCTCTCTGCACCTGTCTGTGGTCCACACCCTGCTCTGCTGGACTCCCATCTGAAACCCCAAAGAAAATTCATTCAGTTAAGGTCAGACAAAGACTAATAAAGTAAAGCTAAACAGCAGCCATTCAGCCAAAAAGTGAGAAATAACTTGAAATTTAACATTGCTCAGGGCAGAAAATCCTTACACTGAGAAAGCAATTAGTTATGACTGCACATGCAAAGCAACATTTTTCTTAAACCGCATAGCATATTAACTCTGGCCTACATCCAGCATCTCTAATTTCTCTAAAAATAAGAGACTGAAATGTAGTGGGAATAATTCAAGAGAATTATGAAGAAGGGATGTCTTTCTCACCCTGTGTCCTGACAGGCTCAGAGATTGGACTGGGGTCACTGAGGCCGTAAGAGTTGACGGCTCGGACTATGAAGAGATAAACTGTGTTCGGGAAGAGTCCGACAACCGTGTGCCTCTCCTGTTTCACGTGGTCTGTGACAGTTTGCCAGGTGCTGCCCACTGACTGGCTACAGGACAGAAAAAAAAACAAACAAATGATAATTAGTCTGAAGAAAAAGAAAAATGAGAACATGAAATTATCTAAAAATATCAGCTCCTGTGATCACAGCTCAACTTTCCAAAAACCGACTGAAATCAAAATGAATTAACATGCACGTGACAGGACTATTAAAAGGGCTTTGAATCTATCAGATATTTATCTGAGGAAATATTTGTTGCCTTATAGATAACACTCATAATCAAGGAGACACTTTCACCACACTAATACCTTATTTATTTGTTTGTTTATTTATTACTCTAGTCATCTAATGTTTTATCTTAATATAAATTGACTCACTTCTCATGACCTGATAACAAATCTAAAACTATAGACAGTTTTAGAGACATCCAAACTGTATTTAACATACAGTCATGGTAGTCATCTTCATTAAGGAATTAAATCTTAAAGCAATGATTGTGGGAGCCAGGTTTTTATCTTGACTTAATTGTTGATTGTTGAGTCAGAAAACCTAAAATCTTACAATTGTTGCTTTTGATGTTCCTTGAATTAAAAAAAAAAAATCTGAAAAGCCAAAAGCTACAGATTATACTTATTTCTTATGTTGTATGGAAAAAATACCAAACAGTAACATTTCTGTGTGCAAACGTGTCGGTAGGCTACACGTGCCCTGAGATGACATTTTTGCAAATTGTTGCTATACAAAGCTGAATTTAATTTAATTGATTTGATAAAAAACATCCTCATGGACACTGTCTGATACAAAGCTACAACCAGCAGCCAGTTAGTTTTAGCATAAAGACTGAAATCAATAAAGAAAAAGAAACTGAACCGGGGCTTTCTCAGTGGTAAGGAAATACATTTTACAACACCTCTTCAACTCATCCAATAACATGTTATATCATTTTTGTTTTATTGGTATAGTTCAGTAACTCCCTTTTGCTAAACAGATAAAGATCTTCTACAAAATCTCTCGCCAAGTCATTGAAAAAAAATGTCTAACAAGTCCAAAAACAATCTTTTATTAGCCTCTATTGAATGAGCAACCAAACAAATGCAAGAATTAATCTTGTCTTTTTGGATTTTAATATTTATATTATCTAACAATGCAAAGCAGGTCTCAGTATGCTGACAAAGCTCTGTCCTTTAATTGCATCCAGTTTTGTGAATGAGTCCAATGAGGATCCTACAGTTCAGTGCTGTGCAGGCACAGGAGCTCTCGAACAGCATGAGTGCTGTTTAACATTTTCCTCCACTCTGTGGAGAGGAAAATGGCGAGATAATTACATCATGCAGGTCACAGCTCCCATCAGCACTGCTTTTCTCAACAAATGCTCTCTGGAGAAGCAGTTTCAGCATTTAAAGAATCAAGCAGCATTTGTGAATTGCTTTTCAAGTGGAAACTACAGCACTGCTTTTCTATAAATACTCCAAAAGGATTTCTTGTATGTTAGATAGAAAACATAGATAAAGACGATTCCTTGTATGATGTGTAAGAGGAGATGCAACAACCAAGAATGATGGGTTTGGTGTAATGTATTTCTGTCTTTATTCCTTCTGATTCCTTATAAACAAGGATTTCCAAGCAATTTGTAGGTGCTGGAACATACAGGGGTGAACTGGATCTTTCTCACATGTTCATATACAGTATTATGTGAGTGTATCTGTTCTCTCTAGCTGCCCTCTCTCTTGCTTCTGAAGTGAAGTCCCTGACTTGGAGTGTGTCCCTGCCCTCCGTTGCCCAAGGACAGGACAGAGTTGCCAGGCTGACCACTGCAGTAATTGCACTCGCTGTCTGTCTTGTTGCAGCCTGTGGTTCGTTGTTACAGGTGCTATAGCTCTTCTCAGGACACTGTGGCTAAACAATGAGGCAGGGAGAGTCACAGTTTCACTTCCTGGTGTCACTTAACAGAACTGTGTCTCCCTCAGGGCGGGATGAGTCATTTCCAAATTAACAACTTTAAATGAAGAAGACTTCATTATCAGGAAACAGTCAGAAAGTGAGACCTTTATCAGAAGTGGGATGATGAATAGAGGTTGTCTGTGGAAACCTTAAATCATGGAGATGCAACATTAAGGTAGAACTTGCCTAAATAACAATAAAAAAAAAACATAACTAATGTTTACTTGATGCCACCAAGGCTAATTTACGGAAGCCGAGAGCGGTCGTGTTTGCATGTTTTTTTGATCTCGTAATCGTGAGATAACGAGTTATTCAAATGCAGGGTTATGAGGGTGCTGGAGCTGCTACTAGTCCATCACAAAACCAACACAGAGAGACAAGCATTCAATCAGACTCGCACTCACTCCTAGTGAGAATTAAGACACTCAAATCAGCCTAACATGCATGTCTTTGGACTGTGGGAGGAAGCTGGGAGAGAACCCTCACATAGTTGGAGAACATGCAAACTCCACACAGGTTCCCCCCAGAAACCTGATATAAGAATTATAGAAATAAAAAAATTAGGTAGCTATGTACATTAATAAATCATATTGTCTTTTATAAAGAGTGTGAGCTAAAGTCAAATCGAGGAACATCCATCACTGATCCATGCATCTGATTTTACTTCTATCATGTCTGACAAAGGCTGAAATTGCAATGTGCCATACAATTAAGTTTTTACCTTTACTCATTCACAGAATTACACATGACTGTAGCCCCGCCCCCCAGCTGTCATGGGGTCTGTTTCGATCAATGAAATCAGGTGTAACACAGTAACCACTTAGTTTTAAGCCCACCTTAATCATCTCGTTAACAAGATAATTTATCTCATTATCATAAGAGAACGGTCCTCGTTATCTTGAGATAACGAATAAAATAATAATAATAGTGGAACACGGCTGCTCTCGGCTTCCGTACTAATTAGCTTAATTGTAAAGTCACATTTTGACAACCCAGAACTCAACAGCCTAGACTTTATTCAAAGAGCTAAAAGATTATTTCATCCCAGGGCCAAGTTCCCTGTAAATACATTGTATTTAAGTTACCTAAACGGTGATTTGTCCAATGATGCCGTGGTTATAAAAATCTGGATTTTATTCAAGTTGAAAGATTTTTATGAGCTATGGTGAATATTAAGTGTGATATGACTGAAACAGAAATATTCAGCTCTGCGAGTCCCATCCGATGGTTCTGCAAAACTCCAAATTATTGCCTCTCTATAAAGGGTGTTTTCAGGGGTAAATTACCCCTCTATTATTCTGTTTAATCCCAGGTCATCTTAATGAAAAGAATTCCCAAAAAGACAGAACTGCCTGGAATCTTTTTCTGCAGTCAAAGTGTTGCTGCTTTAGACGAAACCTTTTTTGTTTTTGCAAAACTTTCCCTCATTATTTGACAATATTTTCAAAAGGAACTCCATTTTGCATGGACCCTTTTGCATTAAATGGGTATAGAGGGAAAAAAAGAAGAAAAAAATGGGTATAGAAGATGGATGGAAGGTTTTTACCAGGTAGGAGATGTTGTACAGTGGATTCATTTCAACTCGAGTCATTGATGTTTTTGTCAAATTAACCAGGTGGTTTTTAATGGTTTTAATGGTTTTTAATAATCTTAATCAAACAGTGAGTTAAGAGAAAGAATAAAACAAATTGTACAAGACAATTATCCTATATGGGATACAAAAGTATTTACATTTAAGAACACAAATAGAACATTTCAGGACATTCAGTTCAGGACATTACACCCAACAGTGTGAGAAACTGTTGGATGTAATGTCCTGAACTTGTGTGAAGGTGTGAGATAAGACAGTGACCCAATTGTTTGGGGACACCGAGGTCCATGGTTTGAATTCCTAGCTGACCTCAAACTTCTTGCCAACAGCAGTTCATGTTTCATGTTCCACAAAACCTGAATAGACAACCCCGCCTACACCCAAATGAAAACCTCCACTGCCAAATTATAAACTCACCCATTCTCCAGGGGGGGAAAAAACAGATGTAACAACTCTCTCTAATACAGTGACACTCGTGGCAGATGAGGGTGGAGTACCCTGAGGAGAGCATAACTGGGGAATATATTGAGCAAAACTAATACGAATCAATATAATTTATAAAAAAAAAAAAGAGAAACAGGTTTTTCTAATGATATCACGATGGCCTTTTATTTCACTAAAATTCCACTTGGATCCTTTTTCATGAAGTGCTTTTATTGTTGGTAAATGGTCTGTACTTATATAATGCTTTTCCAGTCATGTTGACCGCTTTGACACTACATGTTCATGATTGATATCAAACTGCGGGAGGCTGGCATTCCAGGAGAAGTCTGATGACTAAGTGAGGCTTAAATAGTACAGCAAAGGCCAGGAAAAAGGTTCAACCACATTGTAGCAAGCATATACTTACATTTTCAGATTACTTAATAACACTTTTGCCAATGGCTGATGGGCTCATTGAGCCAAATCAGCATGCTTAATATTGTTCCACTACATATCTGTTATCAGATTATATTAATTGGGTTTCCAGAAAGAAGCCTTTTATAAATTGTTACTGGAAGTAGATATCCTAAATACTATGTAAAACTCTTAAATGGGACACGTTATTGGGGGCGGGATCACTTCTTTTTTTTTTTTAGAGTATATGTGGGTGAGTGATTAATTTAGATGAGTAGCTACACCTCACCTATTTACATATTTTGTCTCAGCATGGAAATATGATTTCTTGTTACTGTTTTGTTGGATTTTTTTCTTTTATTACAATGAAGTTGGATGTTAGAAATATAAATTACCCATTCTTTTAATTGAATTAATTAGGGGTGTAAGAAAATATAAATTTACCGAAATATCGCCATATTTTGCGTGATGATATTGTATGGATATTCAAACCCACAATATCGATTTCTATTTCTAAAAAATTTTGAATTTTTTTTTTTCAAATTCAACAATTTGTTATATATACAAACAGTACACAGTGGTGGTATCGATATTTAACACCACAACATTAAATTTCTATGAAAAAAAAATTCAAATACTTTTTTTAAATAAATTTTTTTTCTCCCCTTAAATCAACAATTTGGTATATATGCAAACATTACACTGTGGTGGTTCATTTTTGTGTTGCATTTAATACTTGACTTTTTGTTCAAGTTTACTTGAAGAATCTAATTTTACTTTTACTGAATGTAAAATTAGATTCTTCAAGTAAACTTTATGTATAATATTAAAAAGGAAAACAGAAGTTTTTTTTTTAAATTTTGCTAAGTACTTTAATCAAAAATGGAAACATTCTACATGTATGACCATTGTTCATATATGTGTCATATATCAAGCTATATACGTTTTATATTGCACTAAGTGGTGGTATGTTTGATTCTACAGGGATACTCGAGACCTTTACTGGCGAGGCCGATTTTAATTTCTTTATTTAACTTGTACATAAAGAGCAAGTGTTTTCATTTCTTCTGCAGTGTAATGTAGATCCACTGTTCTCATTCAGTAAGTTGATGTCAAACATTCTACATGTTTGAGTTTTTACTGTTGCAACAGTTTTCTTACAATTAAATTCTGGTAAAGAAAAATCGCAATATATCGTCTTACCTATAGTATTGCAATATATCGGGATATATCGTATCGTTGCCCCTGTGTTGTGGTATATATCGTATCACCAGATTATTGCCAATACACACCCCTATCAATAATACAACAGCTGACACTGACACTGAAAAACAAACCTTGAAACATTGTTTTTTTGGAAGTCTGTTGATTATATGTTTCCCATATTCCCATAGCTTCAAAAACATCAAAGGAACATGCTTATAGAGTCTCTGTGTGATGGAGGAAATGTGACATGATCTTGTCACTAATATTACCTGCCTTTATATTGCATCAGTATTCAAATCTGTAGTGCAGTATTTTAACATACTGGGACAGATTAATGCAGGATTTATACCAAAAGAGTATCTAAAAAGCACCTCTCACAAATAAAACAAGAAAATATTTGGCAGTGCAATTGTCAGAAAAGTATTTTTCTATAAATTAGGTGTGCAGTATTGTGAGTTCAGTTTGCTGTGTGTGCTACTGTGAGCTTTCAAGCCAGGCACCATATGCTTTACTGTAATACAATTACTTGAAATCAGTGTTTTCTTCCGTGAAAACAAAATATATTTTATGGGAATGTAATCAGTTATAATTATTAGTATTTTATTTTCTGCAGTATGAAGGATCAGGTGTGGCAAGGTATTTAAAAAAAAGCATAGATTCAAAATATTCCCTTAACAATTTATACACGTTTTTCAATCAGTCTGTGTTAGAGACTCTCAGAAGTTTCCATTATCTGCTGACAAAAAAGAATTTGACTCGGACACTACAGTGGCGTGTTCTTTTAACTGGAAAGCTTCCTTGGAAGGATATGACTATTTTATCATGCGGAAATATAAGCAAAACAGATGAGAGTGATTCAGATAACAATATTAAAAAAGAACTGAAAGCTATCGACAGACTCAGACCGTTTTGTTTGTGTGTGTAAACACTAACCTGAAAGCTTCGATAATGTATGAGGTGACAGCAGCTCCGCCTTCATGTGGATTGGACTGCCAGGTGAGGGTGACAGTGTTTTTAGTCACATCAGTCACTACAGGCTTCTGCGGAGGTCCTGGAAGCTGTATGAACTCTGAAACTCTGGATACCGAAGATGATCCATCCTCTATTACACAAAGAGGAGTGATTCTGATCAACAGTTTGACTGAAACTACTGGTTTTTGCCTTGTTAAGGCAACAGATGGTGCTCATATGAGGAATACCAGCAGAGTGTGTAGTTTTTTGAGCACGGAGGTATTGTGTGAGAGTGTGAGAGTGACAGAGTGTGAAGTGTAACAGACACTGTGGAGAGTTTTGGTATAAGTACCTCTGACAGTTAGCATCCCGCTCCAACTCGACTCCCCTGTGGCGGTAGATACCACGCATGTGTACATCCCCGAGTCTGTGTCCTGTCAAACAGCAGTCAATGTTTATGACAGACAATACGAGTGAAGGTCAGAGAGTAAATGCATTAAAATGGGTCTGGTTCAATTTAGATGACTTAAGAATGAAATGCACTACACTTTTTCAATATCAAATCTATCAATCAAAGATGGGAAAAAACAATTAATCTAGGTACAGTCAGTCTGATACAGCTCCATTATTTACAGCTCTACTTCACTGCATTCGTCTGACAGCTATAGGTGTGGGCTACATAAGATTTTTACATATAAATCATATCAAACAAGGTAGTTTGATGTATTTATAATGTAAAACATTTTCATCATGATTTTATAAAAAAAATAAAAATAAAAATAAATGATCATTTATCATAAACAAATACATTATAAAGTCTGTAACTTTTAAATAATTTCATAATGTCTGATTCAAGATGCTTTCACTGAAGAGTAATGTAGATTATTACTAGAAGAAAATACAAATACCCCCGAGAGAACTGCTCCATTTAAACTCATTAATTATTCTTTCATTATAATATCATAATTAGAAACTGTGCATTTCCCATATAATACAATGTCTCTATGCGAGATGAGCGAACCTGGCACTTTAAATTATTATAGCAATTATGTCCACCAACAGTCTTATAATTAGTACCAAATTACATCCATCAAATTTGTTTGAAATGATTGTTACAATTATTTATAAAATCATACAAGAATTGTAAGCGCTAAGCCGGCATAAACAGATAAACATAAGTGAAGCAGAAACAAGCTGTAAACAACACTGAAATGTTGTTACCTCATAAAGCCTGTAGAACAAATATAAACCAATCCCTATTTAAGTTATGAAGAAAATCATCATTTATGTAGAGATGTCTGCTTTTTTTTCTTTCTTTCTTTAATTTTTTTTTGTAACTGAAAACAGCTGTCTCACACTGATGAAAGCAGTGAGTCGACCTGAACAGTAACACTGCAGGTCATAACAACAACAAAAAATGAGCTGAAGCACATCGCAAAGCTCAACAGAGCTGGGAGCTGGGAGCAACTGCAGTGTTCTGTGATAATTGTAGGTTTGTTACTGCAAACAGCACTTTTCTCCAAAAGCACAGGTTTACGATTCTGTGTTAAGATAAAGAGATTTATTGTAGCCGCTTTGTATAAACAGTTCACATTTTGTTTGTGTGGGTATGAATAGTAACGCTTTTTAAAAAAAAATACTTCTGCACTCTTCTTCTATTTTGGGTCGTTCTAATATTTTGTGATTTAAATGACATCTGTTGGATAGTTAAAGCAAGTCTACATGTCAGAAGATTAATAAAAGAATTCTGAAGTTAAACATCCTTGGTAATTTCAAGTCCATAAGAAGTGACACCTCCACTTTGCACCGTCAGCTTTATCTATCCAAAAATGTGCATTGAGCTGCTCTGAAAACCAGCTAGCTTAAGCATGTGCAGGTAGAGTAGGATAATCAGCTGTGGACACAGAATTGAATTTATTTCTACAGTAATAGCAGCTTGGAGCTGAGATAGGCTGGGACCACACCTTTAAATGTTTCTTAATGAATTGGTTTCCTAAATTGTTTTGCTTCAGTGACAGTTGTTTATTCTAATGTTAAATATATAAAATACCCTGTTATTGGCTAATAACAATGCAGCCCTAATACTGATCTATATTACTTGATAAAGTCCATGGACATCTCCCCCCTCCATCCCCAAGAAGTTTTGCCCTCTTTTCTGGCTCATTCTTAAAAGGCACAGAGGAAAGCAGTTGCATATTCATAATTGATCATTATCTGTTTGCAGAAGAGCAGAAGAAGAAGGGCATTCGATGTTGTTTGGAACATTAGGGCTCTGGTGTGGCAAGAATGCACACTGATATTTTATCCTTGCTTTAGGTTACTAAAGGTGTCCTTTTCCCTTTTAGTCATGTCATAAGAGGGAATTAATAATAACTATGGAGGTAAAATATTGTGCCCTTTAAGCATCTTATACAGTAACAATTATATGAAGTACATTTTAACTGACCTACTTTTTAGACTTAACAGAGAAAATTCTCACATCTTACTTATTCTGTGGTGAAATTTCAATGGAATAACACTTTCACTTGAGAACAGTTTTCCAGTAGCCTTTCCCTCCCTGCTGAGACCCCCTCAGCACCAGACCTCAACCTGCTTGCCTGTTTATATCATCAACTGTATATGCCAGCACGCTTGACTGATACTCGTGGTGGTTGCTCCAGCACTGTCCTGGCTGAGAGCCAGTCTGCTGGAACTACCATCAGACCATATGAGATCATCCTCCGCAGTGTTGACCTCTGGCTGACAGACAGCACAGCATGCAGGCAGGTTAGCTTTTTTAGATGACTTCAACTGTCGCTAAAATATTGATGGCTGTTAGGGCCATCAGCAGGGTAAATATTTTTAGCTCCTTGCTCGTCATCTCCATTTCTCCTCTTTTTTTCCCCGTATGTCAACCCCTTGATGCCACACTAATGCATGTCTTCTGTTCCATTGAGCACATTGGTATGGCAGATTTCCCCTGCCTCAACGGTGCACTGGACCAAACCTTAATGCTCTAAGTTAGCTGCACACCACTGCTGAGAAACAGGGTAGGGGGATAAACCAAATGCAGAAAGTCCAGCTAGGAGATTTAATTAAATGCTGGTTAGATGATGAATAAGCTATCGTAAGTCAATTAATGAAACCGATACTGCCTTTGCACTGTCGTTGCATACATTCACTGACCTTCAGGTGGGGTTACAACACAAAGGGGCTTTTGACTCCTCTTCCATCAAAGCAGAACACATTAGCCTTTATAAACAAGCACCTTCATTAACATTACAATTACACACCGCATGAGCACATAATTGCGCTGGCGAGATAATGCACTGCCTTAGAGAGACTGGTCTTTGAAACTCTGTCTCACCTTAATTTTGCTAACCAAAATGGAATTTCTGATGGAAATGAGATAAAATCCTGCGATTATGTGGCCTGCAGAGAAGGTGATGAGAGGTCAGAGATGAGACGTTCTATTATTCTGTTCAGTGTTTGTAATTTCCATCAAGCGTTCAGCCAGTTTTCCTTTCCATTTAAGAGCAGCTAACTTTCAAAGCTCATCCTTTTCAAGCCTTTTCCAATAAATATTTTCCACCCACAGACACACAAACACACACACACCTTTACATCTGTGATTTGCAATGTGCCATTCTCCATCAAGGTCAGTCGAGGTTTATTTCCCTGAAGCTTCTTTCCATCTTTCTCCCATAAAATGTTAACCGAGGTGCCTCCGACTACATGGCAGTGTAGCTGCGCCGTCACACCACAAGATACAGTTTGGTTGGCCGGGCCTTGTCGAATGATGGGTGGGATACGACCTGAAGGACCTGGTAGTTTGGGTAGAAATGAGGCAGATTGTAGTTATAGGGGTGTCATCTTTGTCCAAATAGCAAATGTGGGGGAAAAAAATTGAAAGGTGTATTAAAGGCTGACAGAACATATTATTATAAAGTTGCCAGCTGTCAGGGTGAAAAAAGGTCAAAATACCGTAAGGTGCTTAGCATGCACAAAAACAATAGACAGCATAAAAGAGCTAAAAAAAAATAAATGAAACTTTTGTTTACAAGCTGCCCGATGAAGAACATTAAGCCTTGAATTCATTACTCATCCAGCATGTGGTCTCTCTGCCTCCATAAGACTTATTGTTGTGCACCTACTATTTTAACAATGTTTGCCCTCATTAGCTGATAGTAGATAACACGCCTCTATCAGGCTCAAATATGACTATGTGGATCAAAAGCTTACCTCCCTCCACCTCCAGGAGTGCCTTGTTCAAAACACTTCCTGCTACACTGATGGCCTGGCAGACATAAAAGCCTGAGTCTTCAGGGTGAACATCAGTGATGGTCAGCTCTCCGCTCATGGAAACAGAGTAACGGCCAGACTGCGACGGTGGCTGGCCGGGGAACAGTAACATCTACATGTAAACAAACACAGCAAAATCAGGTTCTTGATTCAGATGATGAACACAGAGTTTAGGTATGAGCAAGATATTTCTTTTCCTTAAGGCCAAAGATACGTCTTCAGATTGTTTGTGTTGTCCAAGCAAATGTCCTAAGAACCATAACAAATTTAATTTCGACTATTATAAACAGCTAAATGTTAAACCTTCACGTTTCAGAAGATGAATGCTACAAGTGTTTTGCATTTAAACATTGATTGTGCTTAAATGAGCAAAGCAATTTTGTCCAATCAGAACATTCCCATAAGATGATTTACGTTAAACAGCCTGTAATTTGGTAGAACATGCAAACACAAGATATATCCCAGATGTCATTATTTGCAGCCTTCACGTATGTGTTTAGAAAACATTTGGCGACAACTTGTAAACATTTGTTGTAGCCATTTCGTTGTCGGCATGTAGTTTCTGCCACTGTTAAATACATTTAAGCTCTGTATATTTGTAGAAAACCTTGATACAATGGTAGATTTTAGCTCTTTTAAAAGTTTGTGAGTGATGTCTTTTCACATTTAGCCAAGATTTTGCACTTTTGGATGTAGTTTTTGGGTCTTTTATCCTCCTAAAAAACACCAGACCTGAAACCTGAAAGTTTTAAAATATTTGGTGTCTTAAAAACCAAAGACAGAAAAGCAGTCCCACAACTTGACAGAACCTCTACCATGTTTATCTGTGGATAAGGTGTGCTTGTCCTCATGAGTTTCATTTTGATGCACGTGAACTATTGCGCAACATTTCCAAAGAACTCTACCACATCTAACTTTCAGTGGATGACTGTTGTTCTTCAAAGAAAATTTTTGCAAATATCTGAAAATTTTTTCTTACCTTTTTTTCATTATCAATGTTTTTTTGGCTTTCACCCACAGAGTCTTAAATGGTTCAGTGTCCGGTGTGATACAGCATGAAACCCCCCACTTTAGATTGCTCCAGGGCAGCCTGAAGCTCTTTAAATGTCCTGCGTGTTGTATTTTTTACACCATCCACACCGATCTTTGCAGGAATCTCCCACAGAGTTTCTCATTAGTCACAGTCTTGCTACTATGAACCATTTGAACATTTCTAGTAATTGTGGTTATTTTCTTTTTTTATCATTGTGAAAGAAACTGAAGACAAACACCCTCCTTGTAGTAAAACCATCATTTACATAATTCATGTCCTGTAAAAACAAACTTTAGCAAAAGTGAGTCTGTTTTTATTTATTAGGTGCCTATAATTATGTTGAGCATACATTTTATATCTGAATCTTTTTTTTTAATTTTAGAAGTCTTTGTTGTTGTTTTTCAGTAACCTTGAATGATTTTATTGAATTTAGTCATTTACATATATATTTTTGAAGATACTTGTTTTCTTGACAAAATTGATTTTAAATGATTAACAAAATTTTAAGAAATTAGTTATTTGACTTATTTTCAAATACATTTTCATCCACTCCTTAGTTAATAAACTAATTATTCAATTCCTGTTGGGTGGATTACTTAACATTTTTACATACTCATCCGATGTACAACCAATAAGCTCCAAACTATAAAGCTTAAAATAGAAAAAGAATTTAGAACATCTTAAAATTGGTTGTTTTGTTGTTTTGAAAGACGATGTCCAGTAACAGACGTTACATAGCTGTCCCATCCTGTTTTTCTGTGATTGACATGGATGTGAACAAGGGGGAAGGGATGCATCAGTTCATTCAGCCATCCATTTCATTCCTCTAAGAGGCTTAGATTTCAGTTGACGGACCAAGGTTATAAGGCTAAAGATAATCCCTCAAATACAGAAAAAAAAAAAAAAAAAAAAGAAGCACCCTACAAACAGCCAAGCCATCCTTCAGACTGAAGTTTATTCATAAAAATGTGTAGCTAAATAGCTTTATGAAAAATTCTGAAACGGCTTCTCTGAGTCAGTGGTCCCAGATGTTAAGGGAGCAACATCCTCAACAGTTGAGGATAATTTGAAAAAAGGCCAGTGTTTGTCTGCAGGTTTGCCCTGGAGATGCAGTTTCAGCACCTGGTTTATTTCTGCAAGCCTTCCTTCTTTCACCTACTTCATTTTTCAGCCCAATCCCCATTAGTGTGCTGCACAACCAAACAGGTGGAAGGTTTCTCACCAACACAATACAGCAAAATACTCCAAATTCTACTCTTACTGCTGAGCCAAATGCAAGCTTCCTGCATTTGTGTCTTGACAATATATCTTAAAGCGTGTGGGCAATTGGAAAAAAAAAAAAAAAGGTGCCTTGAATAAATATAACACCTCCTCCTTTTGTAGTGAGTCCTTGTCGCCTTTAAAACAAAGCCACAGAACTTGGCCAATTGATATAACAAAAGTGTTACCAAAGTTTTCTCTTTTTAACACTTTCACAAACAAGAATTACAGGTTAAAATTGTGGGTTTGCAGAGATTAATCGTAAGACTGGTTAACAGGAATATAATGCTTTGATTCCTCCTGCTCCTGCAATATTCAGCACTGTCTCGTGCTTTGCTCCAGTGTCTTACCTGGCTGCCCTCCTTCTGCCAGAAAATGGCAGGTGGAGGGTTTCCTGTGGTGCCACATTGGAACGTGATGCTCCTCCCCTGGGTGGCAATCTGGTCTCGGGGCTTTGCAACAATCTGTGGTGGTACTGGAAGACAAAAAAGGAGAGCATCAACCCATTAAAAGGCTTACTTTTTAAATTAAAGCACCTGCTTTTTAAAAATTGTCTTTCCACAATGTAAACAGCCTAATTCCTTGAACTGGTGGGGAAAGTGGTAATTTCCTTCATTCATGTGTAAGTGCCAACATAACTATATAAACAAGTAATTTATTCGAATGAACTACAGAAGTATCCTGAGTAAAACACAAATGAGATTGAAATACCTAATCTCAAGGACAATGCCAAAGGGGTTGCCCGGGGGTGCCAACTGGATTTTAGACAATCAAATAAAAAAATGTTCAGTGTAGACTGACATCTATGCAAGTGAACCTCAGGTAACAAGTCCAAGTGAATTCATGGACTAATGTCCTCCGACTCCCCCCACAGACAGGAACTACTGTTGTAAATTGCACTAAAAATGGCAGACAGCAAAAAATGGTTTTGCAGCCAAAGAATAAGATTAAATACAGGGGTTTAAAAAAGTGATGATTTGCAATATTATGAAATGCTAATTAGCCCCGAAATAACCACTGCAACTATAAAACATGACTGGAAACAGTGCTGAGGTAGCTGGCATCAGGAGCCTAAAGTAAGAAAATGCTTGTGGGTATCACAAACCAGAATGCCATGCAGGAAGACACAGCTGTAAACAGTTGCACATTTGGCTGCAGGTGATCACACAATGTCAGTGTCACAACGCCAGCACATTTTTAGCTGGAAAATGTGTGACAATGCCACCACTTTTTTTGACTCATGCATTCATTCAGCACAGTCTTGTTTTTAGCTAAAAACACGCATCTGTCAGGACTCTACTTATATAGTCCTTTTCTAGCCCTGTTGACCACTCAAAGTGCTTTGACACTATATGTTACATCCATCCATTCACACACTCATACAGCACTTCCATTGTTACATACTAAGTGCTTTCTACTATTGCACACATTCATCCAGATCGATAGACACATCAGAAGGTGACATAGGGTTCCGTGTCTTGCCCAAGGACACTTCGACATGTCAGGGAGACGATCCTGGAGTCGATCCATCGACTTTCCGGTCAGCAGACGACTGCGCTTCCTCCTGAGCTATAGCCAGCTTGTGTGACAGAAGCTAAGACTGATTAAATGTTATGAAGATTATGCAAAAGTCATAATAGCATAAGCTGTAAAGACAGTTTGAATTCAAGGGGTTAACAATGCTGAATAAACATTAAAAGGTTTCTGGGCTCAAATTTGTTTAGTTTTTTCTATTATTACTTGAGTATCTCAAGTTTTTCAATAATTGAAACCTCATTGTTATTTTATTTATATGTGGCACCCTTTTGAGGATATGTGTCCCTACCTGTGTCCCCTCAATCTAAAATTTTATGAACTGATGATGTAAGGCAAGGCAAGCTCATTCATTTTACATATTTCATACATAAGGCAACCCCAAAGTGCCGTAAAAATGATCCTAATAACAATGCCTTTCAAAAGTGATGCAAGCGATGTTACCCTGTAGACCCCCATCCCAGGGAATCTAGAGGATAATGTCAACTATATCTGCACAGATGGGAAATAATTGATGGGGTAGGATAGAAAAAGAAAAAAAAGCTCCTCTTAAGAGTGGAAGTGCTAACAACTTATCAATTAAATGCAGTAAATTAGATGCACTGTTGATCACAGTAAGGAGGTTTTGGGTTCAAGTCTCAGGTGGCATTTCTGTGGGGAGGTAGCCTGTTCTCTCTGTGCCAGCTGGGTTCTCTCCAGGTACTCCATCTTCCTGACAGTCCAAAAACATGCATGTCAGGTTAATTTGTGATTCTAAATTGACAGTAGGGGTGAGTGAGAGTGACCTGTACAGGGAATATTCCACCTCTTCCCTGATGGATAGTCACAAATATTTACTGTAATAAAGTAAATATTACTTTGTGAACCAAAAATATATAAAGTATATAATTAATTAAAGCACTAAGTTACTTTCCCCCAATACTCTTTACTGTGATCTTAGTCAATAAAGCTCTTATTAGTTCTCAAAAAACTGAATTGAAGTTTTTTGATCTGTTACTACATACACTCTTATTACTCTTTCATCTTTAATGAGAGAAATTACCTCCAGGTCCCTTGGGGGGGAATAAAGAATTATAGCAGCACAAACCAATGCCATCCTGATGACATTTACTGAGTTATTTTGGGAAAGGTCTGTACAGAGCTGCCAATTTCCAGCTCAGGTCAAATCACTGTGTTATCATGTCCTCTGAAGAAGATTTATACTGACCACTGCCTTCTACCCCCAGTCTGAATAATTGGCTCACACTCCACACCCAATGAGGAGCTTATTCAGCCTGGTCTCATCTTGGCTATAAATCTCTGCACACATACAAACACACACACGCACACAGAATTGTGTGTATACATGATGTGGGAAGATATTACTCTGACATCCTGTCTATAACCACTAGTCTAACTTCAAGCTTAAAATAGCTTATAATAATGTGTCTTCACTTAAAAAAACAGCTCAAAATAGAAATGTGTATAAACAGGTTTGGGACTCCACACCACCAGTAATACCTCAACCTCACACAAAGGCACAGCAACATATATTTGGCTCAAGAAATGAGAGAACTGAGTCATCTGTGTTGTGTCTTAATATTAGCACTGAAAGCAAGCACATCAGATACCTCACACTTTCATCAACGTGAAGGTGAACTGATTATGTTTTTGTGGATTTTCTTCTCTTCAGATGCTGCAGCACCTTGAAACAAAGCTGATATGTTAGTCACCAGGCTTGTAAAAAGTTCAGGATTGATTTGAGAATGTCACCTGACTTCTTATTCAATTTTTTAATAAGTATATATATATGAGCTTTATATACTTTATGATAT
>JBBBVU010000009.1:14157264-14201544 GCA_037177055.1 Atherinosoma microstoma | reverse complement strand
TTCAGAGTAGGAAAGTGTTGTACAGTCAGATGACTCCAAATTTGACATTCTTGTTCGTAATCACGGACACCACGTCCTCCAGGCTAATGAGGAGTCAGACCTTCCAGCTTGTTATCAGCATTCAATACAAAAGCCTGCCTCTTTCATGGTATGAGGTGCAAAAGTGCATATGGTATGGAAAGCATGCATGTTTTGGAAGGAACTATGAATGCTGAAAAGTATGTAAAGATTTTAGAGCAACATCTGCTCCCCTCCAGACCACGTCTATTTCAGGGAAGGCCTTTGTGTATTTCAGCAGGACAATGCAAAACCACATACTGCAGCAACAGCATGGCTTTACAGGAGAAGAGTCCGGGTGCTGAACTGGCCTGCCTGCAGTCTATATCTTTCACATATAGAGAACATTTGGCGCATCATTAATAGAAAAATACATCAAAGATGACCACATACTCTTGAGCAGATGGAATTCTTTATCAGGCAAAAATGAGACCTTCAGTCCAGCCCTCTCTAGCCATCGGTAGGACTTGTTCGTATCAACCACTTCAGCTCTATATATATATACACACATAGGCATTGGCTTTTTTAGATCAACTGAAAATCACAGATAACAAACTGTGCCTACAGTGAGAAGGATTAAAGTTCTCCATGGACATAGTATCTGATCAGTGCTAATCTGGTGTTTTTCCTGTTTGGAAAATATCTGATCAAACATGTATTTGAACAACACTTCTGAGAGGATGTTTAGTTTCACTGAGAAGATTAACTATTTACTGGACAAAAGGAGTAATAAGTAAGTAAGTTAGTAATTTCCTTATTTATATGGCACCATTCAAGCACAGCTGCCAGTAGTATCTTTCCCTTAGACAGGTATGTATCAATAACTTGTTGTTAATGTTGATTACTTCAGCTTGGACTTGCTTAAAACCAATCTTTTTCAGTAAGCAAATTTATCAAAGTGTTAGTATGTTTGAGAGATGCAAAAATAGGAAAGTAGCCAATCGTCTGCCGCTTTGATCCTAACTGTGAACAGCTGCCAATATGCCCATTGCCTGGTTGTTTGTGCTATGAGTATTTTTCAGGAGTCACACCACTTTCAAAATGCAGAGGCCTCGTGATTTTTTCTGGCCTATTTCTGTTTAGTTATCAGAATGTCACATGAGACACAACATTTCCAAATTTGTAAATCCAGCCTTTTGTAAGATACTGCAGTAAAGAAACATGTCATTCTTGTCATCTACAGAGGTTGGCAATGTTGCTGAGAAACAGTCATCAAAATACAATAAGTTCTTTGTAGATCAAAAGTAACATCTTTGAACCTTTTTTTGTAAATGAGACCCTAAAATCAGTTTTTTTTTAATAGGATTTTGGGGTAAAAGAAAAAAAAGGGCCAGCTGCTGGGAATAGCAACCAACATCCAGATTTCCATAGCTACAAATCTTTACCTGCGTCTTAGTTTACACATTGATTCACAGATGTACCCACACTCTTCCTTTTAAATAGGACAAAAAAATGTGTTCAATTTATGATGCTATTTGTTTTTAAATAAGCTGCTCCTACATACAAAAGCACCATAAACAGCATAAGATGAGGCATCAAGAATGATATGCACTACTATTACAACTGAATTAAATACATTCCTGATAGGATAAATCAGTGGTTCACAAATCTTTTGAGCCACAACCCCCAAGATAACATATGTTTGTGTTATTTGAATTTCACTGTGTGGTTATTTATAAACAAAGTATCACTTTAAAGGCAAGCAAAATCAGGTTTCAGTGCATATCTTAATTGTCATTTGTTTTCATTCATTCTTTCGGCATTCTGTTTGTTGTTTTACAACAAACTTGTTATGGATTGATTTTGCCCAGAAAGATGAAAAAACTATTTTACAGGCTGCAAAGATGTTTGTGAAACTCATGGAAGGTTTTTGTGAAAAACTTCGTAAGTACAACTTAAGAACAAATTTATGAATATTCGTAAGAAGATATCGGTGAATGAGACCCAATGTGTCAAGAAAATTCAAATCAGTGAAGCAGAGGCTACAACTACAAACAAGGCAAAGTTGCTTTATCATCAAACATTTAAAAACATACAAAGGACACAAAGGATGAGAATATCTTGTTGGAATATTTAACCAAGTTAGTCAGGTAGCTATTATGTAATGACAAAGCATTACGCAATCATTTAGGGCACTACTTGGCTTTCTCTTATTTGATCAATTTGCACATGTACTAAAGGGGCAGGTCACATGTTACAGTCTGATAGCAGGACACAAATGTTAAGGTTGGACGGGGTCTTGAGTTGTGAAGGCACAATGGCATACCAACTGACAACAGAGGTTGACCCCAGAAAAATCGGCAATTGGCAATAAGTCACAGACAGATTTTTTTTCTCTCCACATTTAACTTTTTCTGTTCACCACTATCCACTTGTGAAGTTCTGAAAGTTGTTTGAATTTGCATCCCTTCGCAGCCATAGAGGAACTTTGTCTGAGAAAATAATAATCACAGAGACATCCTCGGGGTCCAGGCTGAAATGTGAGGCATCAAATAATCTTTTTTTTTTTTTTAATGCTGCAAACCAGAGATGTAAAAGAAGGTTGGGGTTGTTTATCATATTTACGCAGGAAGAAAATTATACAGCTGCAATTTGTGAAATTGATTTTGCACTGTATTTCAATCTTTCAGTAATCCAAAGACTAGAAATCCCCCTTTAAATTGGTTAAATGGTTGGTAAGGCCACATAAGGGTCACAACACATTCTTATTATTCTTATGCTAGTTTAGTTGAGAGTGAAAGCTATCCTGCTGCATTTTGACTGACTTCAGCTGCAAATGAGAGAAGGATTTACTTGTCAAATTGTCGTGACACACTTCCATGGACACAGATGTGTGTATGAGAGGAGTCCTTAATCTGGTGTACATTAAGTCACTCTCTGTAAAGCTTCCTTAATGCCTGACTGCAGCAACAGGCATGTTGTCAACATGTCAGAACCTAATGGAGAGACTTATTTACGCTATTAAGCACTGACTATTGCTTTTAAAAACCATTAAGAATACCAGACAGAAAATAGCTTTGTCTTTTCTTTTTTTCTTTTTTCCCTTTAAATTACAGTGCAATATTAGTGCCTCCTTTAGATAAGAATTAGATCACCCGGGAACTCACAGAATGGACTGGAATGATGATAGGGTTTGAAACATGATGGAGAAAATGGACAATTAATGAAATTGCTCAATGAAATTTTTTTTTAAAAAGAGAGAGAACACTAAAACTACAGGGTTTGGATTTCATTAACACTGATAAAAGGCATTAAGGGATGAAGTCATCTTAGACTATTCAAACCAAGACACAGAAAGAACAAAAAAAAAGGGCACAGAGACTAAGGCTGAAAGAGGAGGGAGATAAAGAGACAGGAAGAGAGAGGGGGGGAGTCATGTCTTATTAATACTGTGACTGCTCTCTGGCAGTGAGTTAAAGCACACATCTACCAAACATCTGTCGAATGGAGTAATCCATACGGTTTAACATAAGCTTCTGGCACCACCCCTGAACATGGACTCACACAGATGCTCTGATATAAAAACATGCTAAACATTGGACATCAAGTGGGAGCAGGCTTTGTGTGAATGCTGTTGTCATGCGACCTCAGCCTGAGTGAACGCAGCCTTGGATTGAGAGCTGCTTCATGCATACTCAAGTATGTGTGTATGCTCATATTCAATATGCATGACATGTTTCTTACCATGGACCTGCAGCATGGCTGAAGCCTCCGTCTTGCCCACACTGTTCTCAGATGTGCAGGTATACGTGCCTTCATCCTGCTCTTTCACGCGGAACAAACGCAAGTTGTTGCCATTGCGGATTTCAAACCTGGGAATGAAGAAAGTGAGATAATGAAAGGACTAAAAGGGCAGTTTAGCAAAAACAAAACGAAAAAACAGAAGAGTCCCTATAGTAATCTACAGAAATCTACACATCTACACATTCTGTCAGAATTATTTCCATGTCAATCAACCTGTCAGCAGGGATTTCTTTCCAATCAAAGTAATGTTGAAATAGGAAATAGTGTGCCTTATCTCTGTCAGATATTGTCCCTGGCTTCAAGAAAATCTTAAAAGAGTTGCAAATCAAGAAAGAAGTTAAATCAACTTCACAGATTTTTCTTATTTGATTGTGTGAAAACAAAATTCTATTGCTTAACAACAGATTACATACAAAGTCAAGACAGCCTTTGTGGAGAATTATTTCCAGCATCAATTCATTTGCCATTGTCTTTGAAAAGGAGGACGTGAATGAAATATGTTTCTTTATTTTACTTGACTTCCTTTATTCACCATGAAGACAAAGAAGAAAGATCTTGAAGAAATATGGTATAAAAGATAAATAAAAAATGAAAGCCAGGAAAAAGCTTTAACAGCCATGGCAGACAACAGCTGCATATGTCCATCATCGCTACTACCGATTCTCAAACGAGACAGGTAAAGTCACATACTGCAGTCTGCATGATTATGTCTTCCTGCCCTTATCAGTCGATGGACTCCACTGATCCTCTGAGGGTGTGTTGTGGTGTTTGATACCACTGTCAATAACAAAGCCTTTAGGTCTGTAAATAAGCAGGTATGAACTCTATGGATGTTTGTTCTGCACATCCACCCAAACATGCTCAATTGGAATGAGATTGTGTAGTAGGTTATTTTAAAAGAGGTTACTGTCATCAAGGAATAACCTTCACATTAAGGGATGCACTTGTTCAGTAACCATGTTTAGATAAGTAACATCCACATGCATGGTAGGACCCAAGGTTCCCCCGCAGAACATTGCCAGAAGCATCACACGCCACCTACTGCTTTAACTTCTGTATCACCTTTGGTAGTTAATGACCAATTCAAAGTGAGAACATCTCATAAGAGTTGGAACTGTGGAGATGCTGTGACCCGGCCAATTAATCATCTCCATTTGACCCTTGTTAAAGTCATATCCATATACTTTCCCTTCTTTCTGCTTCCAACACATGCATTTGTAAGACAAAATGTTCACTCACTCCCTAGTTCACACTGCCACATGCAATTCTAAGAAACAATCAGTGTTTTCACTTTCCTTTATCTGTCAGAATGTTTTGACCGAATTTTGCTAAAGTTATTCCTAAGTCCCTAGTTAGAGGGTACAGTAAGAGTGATGAACTCCAGCATTATCATCACATCACAAAAAGACCACAGCCAGGTTTGGATAGAGACGTGGTTCCCAACCTGTGGTTCCTGGACCCTGCCCCCAAAGAGCACAGGGGTCCCCGAGGTTTTGACTCTTTAGAGCCAGTGTGAATCAAATTAAAGTCATGTCCACACAGAGACAAGCTGGGGTGTATCCGTTTAAGTTTTTTATCATTTGGGTGTTTCATTCACATGGAACCACATGGAACACTAACTTTTGAAACCAGGTCGCAAAGTGGAAAAATGGGGATCATCTATATCTGCTACACAACAATATTTTAAAGTATATATCCTTTGTCAAAAATGAAAGAAAAAGCGACTTATTGGCCACGCCTTGTTCATCCAATCAGTCTTCGTCCATGTACTGTGTGGTTTAGTGAGTTCAGTGAGCTGGTGGAGCTACTGTAGTGGAGTAGTTCATGTCTTTCCAGGTAACCTTGATTTTGCCTGCACTATGTGATTAATGAGACATGTCTGAGAAACACCACAGTTCAGATGAAAAACAAGGCTATATGTTGATAATTACCTCAACTTTGGTTTTATCAAAAGGAAGGAGTCAGCCAGAATGCACCAACTATGGTGAGAAGCTAGCTAATGAAAGCATAAAGCCAACCATGATTTCAGTTTGGTAGTAGCGTGAAGGGGGTCATCAGGGAAAATAGGTTGGGGACCACTATAGTAATGGAGCATGGGGAAAATTTTGCAGATGGTCCCCACTTAGATAGCAGATTTTAACCTTATAGGTTAACAATGTGTTTCTCTTTCACATATTCACACAAACAAAGTGCTCTCACAAAGTGCTTGTTATTACATAATCATACTCTAATAGACCTTTTTTGTTATTAATCTTCTTTACAGTCACACTCTGATGAGCATATTTTGGGGTCTTCTTGCCCAGTCTTGCCCAACGCTTGACATGTAAAGGTGTTGGGTATCACATCATCGATCTTCCAGTCTTTGGAAGATGACCACTCTAATGCCTGAGCGATGACAGCAAGGGATCGTGGAGGAATACACAGTTATGAAAAGTACACTCTGTAGACAATGGCACAGAAATTGGGAATGGCTTCTTAACTGAAACCCTCCTTTAAACTATTTAGCATGTTTCCGAATTGTTTAATTCTTTAATTAGAGTTACCATTAATTTTTAGAAAATCAATTTCTCCGAAAACAACCATTCAGATGTCAGTGACAGCATCAGATTGGGACTCATCTGCTGTACGGGAGCAGGACTGCATCTGCATCAATTTAGTGATTGTTGACTGAATGTTATGTCTATACTTTTAATGCAGAATTAACTTTATCCAATTTACTTTGCTTTAAATGAGTTGTACAGTGGTTCTTGGACTCACGGTAAAGGTTTCTGTTTAGCATTAGTTGTACGGCTCTTTTGGAAAGGGAAAGTAAGTGCAACAATTTAATAGGCTTGGCTAAATATACAATACAATATCATTATCATAGAATTAAAAATTGATGGATGAAACTGGTCACTGAGGATTGTACCAACTAATGAAACCTCTTTGGTCTCTTCCATACTGCTATATTAGGCTGACATGAATAAAAGATCAGTTACATCACATGTGTTTTCTAGGTCATAAATGTTAATAACTCAATATATGACTAAGCTGTATTTGCTATTTAGTTTATCTCCGATCTCTGTATCCATTGGTCTGCACCCATGTCTGTCCCCCTCACCTCCCACGGGGAAGCTCTCCTTCCTCTCTTCGCCATCGCACAGTTGGAGCGGGATTCCCGTGGACCTCACATATGAAGTCTACGGTCTCTTCCTCCATGACCACCTGGTTCACCGGTCTCCGTACCAACACAGGACGCTCTGCAAGAAAAAAGAGGGCTTAATGTTTTGTTCACTTTATGTTCCTGGCAGGACTTAGATGAAAACTATCTGGTGTTTACCATACACCACCAGCTCTGCAGGATCACTGTCCCTTTCTCCAACCATGTTCGTGCCCACACAAACATACATGCCAGCATCACTTTTCCTGGTGTGAGAGATCATCAGTTTGCCCCCTTGTATCTAAAAAAAATGAGCACAGTGACAACTCAAGATTATTCTTCTCCAACCTTTAAATATAGACACAAGTCAATGCTGTCATCTCAGCATTTGATGGAAAAATCCACAGATATAGATTATTAATCATTTGCATTAAAAAATACTGTGTGAGTCACTCTAGTATGTCTATAAGTTGTGGAGCGAACTATATTTGTACTTGTGATACCTTCCAAGTCATACTTCAGTTAAATTCTCAATATTTTTTTCAATAAAAAGTTATTACTATTAATGGCAATTTCTTTTAGATAAATAGCTCCTCCGCCACTACATCTATAAATCATGTTAATCCTTCATCAGCATGTCAGCTTTAGCATGTCACCTTCGGTGATGCCTTTCAACAGTCACAAATGCAGCCCTTGGTTTTACACATGAGAGAACAGAATGACAGTGACTACAAGAACCAGAAACATTTTCCAGTTCATAGCAAAACAAGATGTTTGCTTCAAATTACAGTCTTTTGAAACTATTGTCAATCTAATTCTATATATTTCCCTTTTTGTATAACAGATTTATCCTTGAATGTTTAATAATGAATGTTGAAAGTTGAAAAAATATAAATGTCAAAAAAGGAAGCGTAAGCCTGACACTGCCGCAAACTGAGTTTGTAACAAGAAATAATGCCACAATTACCAATATTTTTCATTTCCAATACAGTTTAAATATAGTCTAATGTTACAAATTTCTAGAAGCAGAGGTGGCTGTGTTGATTGAAAATGGCATTTCAAGGTATTCTTGAACCCATGTGGTTATTGGATATTTTGGCATAACAGTTCCTGACGCTGTGCGAACTTATGGCTCCAGGGTTAATGTGCATCTAAGAATGATTATGCTTAATCTTAGACTTCAATTCTGTTTTGAAACAGCTAAATTTGGCTTTTGGAAATGAATTGTGTTGTCTATTCCCTCCTTATTGTAGGAAAAGGGAGTATTTATGTTTAACTCACAGAGATGCGTTCATCTTTGGTGCTGACTCTGACGTTGTTGCGTTTCCAGGACACGGTAGGCTCAGGGTGACCACGGGGTGGGACACACTCCAGCACTGCAGGCTCACCAGCAGCCACCACCACGTCGCTCGGGGCTTGCCGGAAATCATCTCTCAGAACTAAGAAGAAAAGACATATGAATCTAATTAGCTTGAAAGGCCCTGTCTGCCTGATACATTTAAAACAAAGACTGGAAATCAGGCCAGCAAGCAGCAAGCAGCAACAGCACGACCACATGACCGGTATCATCAAATGAAACGCCAAATTTGTCTTGGGAATATAATTGAGACGGCTTTTTCCTGAGTGAAGCATCATTTTGCTGAGGGTTGACTAAAAAAAACCTGGTTGAGACTAAGTTAATTACTGTGGCTGCATGTGCATGACTGCTCAAATTCCCAGCAACATCCTGTTAGACTGTGCTTGTTTTAATGTTTTCCCAAGCCTCTGTCTGTCCTGTCAGAGCAGATGAATAATGCACATCTTTCAGTCCAACATAGAGTAAACAAATAATATCCCATTTATAATTTAGCCCATGTGTGAGGTAGAGAAAATTGCCCCAGCATTCAAGAAAGGATTGTGTCTCTGATTTGAATCTCTACTTTGATAATATGCATTGCAGCTTGTACTCCAGTGAAATCAGTAATAAATTAAAAAATCTATTTCTCATGCCAACCCTGAGGTTTGGGCTCTTGCCATCGTGTGAATGAGGACTGGATGAGAAGTTTGACACAGCGACCTTCTAATCTTTTGCTGACTGACAGATGAAAGCCTCAGCGTGAACTGTGAACTGATCCTCCTCATCAGGCCTGTTTTACAATGGAAACTCATACTTGGATGCTGACAGGTTCACTTTTCAATCAGACACACAAAACAGCTTCACCGATGATGTTGGACCACATCCTGCAGCTAAAGCCTGCAGGCTTTTTATTTCAACCAACGTGTATTATTATTTCAGGCTAATCAATCAACGCACTCTCCTTTTTCAATTTCATGAATATTTCATCAATGTCTGGCTGGTACAAAGATAAAAGATGGTCAGCATTTACACCCATGTTCCATGTGTTGCGAAATACTAAATGTTATCCTTTCAATTGTTTGGTAAGTCATGCCAAATGTTTTCGGCATCAGGTTCAAACTCATGCAGCCCCAAACCGGCTTAAAGTACTCGGAAAAAAGTCTGTATCAATATTTTAAAATAAAATCAATGGAAAGGTGAAAAGTGTGTGCATGACTTGCCCATTTTCTTCTAACTGGACATTCCAGTTCACTGATTGCAGCTATAAAATATTGCTAAAATATGAAATTCTTAAAGAATAGGAAATTGAAAAAACTCAGTTCAGTCAAAGTACTGATGAAAGTGAATTTGAATGCAGCATCTTCTTGAAAATTCTAATTCTTTACAATTATTGCAACACTGAGGTAAGAAAAAGTAACTTGATCACCTATGGGAGGAAATTCCTTTGGCTTGACTGATTTTATTTCAGACTCCAGACTCGTGGAAGAAAACAGTGGTTCATGCCAGATTCAACCATTAATCATTTTAAATAATCATTTTAAACCTGAATGTCAAATGCAATGCTTTCCATGGATTTTAAAGTGTTTTTTTTTTATTTAGATTTTGTTCAATTTCAATAATACTATTGCTAAAAATAATTGAAATTCAGAAAGACATTATAATGAAACAAAAAAAAAAGAAAGCTTGACAAAGCTAAACAGAGATAGAAAAACTCTTATTTATACAGTGCAAGTTCAGTCCAAATTCAGACAGTTCATATGCAAAATAAACCACGTGGAGCCGTGATAGCAACCGGGGCCAGAGAGTGAGATAAGCAGGAAGCAGTTTCAATCCGAGGGGAGCCAAACTAAGCAAGGTCCCGCTGAACCTTCCTCGCTTCACAGAATATGACATGTATGAGTTCAAAGAATGAACCGTCACAAAGTGCTTATTTTCCTCCACAGTTCTAACTCTCTTATATGACACCAGCAAATGGTGTTCGTTCCTTTATGTTTTCTACAAGGATCACGGTGAGGATGCAGATTTTTGCTGGGGACCTGCAGCTTTTACCTCGAGACAGAGTTAAACTGTTAACTCTTTGTTTTACCTCCAACCCTCCTCTTCTTCCCCTGTCCGGCTTTTATGTTGTCTCATTTGTTATATTCTCCATCTCCTCAGCTCTACCTATTCTCTTCCTTCTCTCCAGACCTGCTTGTAAAAGGCTGCAATCATATGGAAAATCTAATTAACTTTCTCATTTTTAGGTCTGTTGATTACATTAGTTACTAATTTACTTAATCAGTGCTCAGACAAACCAAACATTTGAACACACATGCATCTATGTTTTAATATTTTGTCATTCTTGAAGGATCTTATTTTATTTTGAGCTGTCTTATTTGAATCTGTGGGTTTTCTTTGGTTTATTTAAGAGAAGACAGCAAAGCCATGGCTTTGTAGTCATACAACAACATTGTGTTTGGAAGCTCTCCATGAAACCAGCAGTATTAACAAATATAAATAGGAGTTTGCCTTAGTGCAGACAGTACAGAGCACACAGATTTTTCACAGCAAACATTTGGTACAGACTGTAAACGTTGTATTGGCACTCCTGGATGTAAAGAGTTCTGTGCACGGCAGCACCATGAAGCAGGGGTTGACTTGATAAGACAAGCTGGTTTGTTTGCTGTCTTCAGTCTTCAGCAGCTATGGGTGTGTATATATGGTGTGTGTGGGTTTGTGTGTCTGTGGTAGCTGGCTTAGATAATGTTACTCAGCCTGTTTGTTTGTGTCCTAATGGTCCTGTATCTTTTTTCCTGATTGGAGAGGGAGTCACAGTCTGTGACCTAGGCGGGTTGAGTCCTCAATAATGCCGCTAGCCCTCTAATATAGGCAGTCAGCGTAAACTATGTCCAGATTGGGGAGCTGGATACAGATTCCTCTGCAGCCATAACTATTCAAGCTAAGTCTCTGTGGTTCTCCGCAGTGCAGGTGGTGTATTAAACTGTAACACAGTAGCACACACAACAGTGAAAGCTCAGAAAAGTCTCTACCAAGCTCTTGTAGAAACTTACTCAAATCTGAGAAGGATTTTGCCTTATTTGAGCTGAAAAGCCTCTGTTAAGCTTCCTTAACCAGGTAGGAAGGGCTTAAAGGTTAACATCAGACCCTCTGTGATGAGGAGCCCCAGGAGTTTGATCTTACAGGCACTATGGACATCCTAACCACTTATGTGGAGGGGGAAAGTGTAATTTTCCTGGTGTACCTGAAGTCCACAACAATCTCCTTTGTTTTGCCGCTGTTAACCAGACACAAGCACCAATCCACCAAATGTTGACCCACCTCTCTGTGTCTTGTCATTAGTCTCACTATGGTGGTGTCGTCAACTCATTTCAGTATATTGAGGGACAATGGACAATATGTGGTTACCCACCCTGAGATGTTGTGGTCTATCAGTGAGGAAGTCTGGAATCCATGAGCAATAAATACCGGGTTGCTGAGCTTGTTTACCAGTCTGTGGGGGACTACCTTATTGAAAGTGGAGCTGAAGTCAGCAAATAGCATCTGGATGTATGTACTCACCAAACATAATGGACAATATGCGAAAACACAGCAGCACTGCATTTAATGCCAAGTTCAAAACACCAAAAGCAATAAGACGCCTGTTTTTTTGTTTAGTAATAGACACATGATTAAAAACCCGCTTTGAGTAAACTATTGATGTAAACTACAACAGAACTTAAAACCAAAGCATGACAATAACTTTATACTGCAGGTGTATGCATCTCATTTAGTCCTTTAAAACTCAAATTTGTCCAAGAAATGACAAACACTGAAATACCACTGGGAATAACAACACAAATAACAATTTTTTTCTCTTTTCTTAGATCATTACAGGACCAGGTTCTGATGTATAATTAATTCACAGAGCACAATATAATATTTGAATGAAAGTACTTTGATTTTAAGGGAATAAAAAAATATTTCATTCTTTGTTTTAAAAAATTCACACCAAAGAAGTTTGTCAAAAAAGAAACCCAAAACCTGAGTTAATGTCTACTAAAAACTTCCATTCTCAGTCCTTGAAGAAACTAAAATCATTAAATGAAGATATGAAGCTTAGATCTTTTTTAAATTCAATTTATTGCCTTTTCCTTCAGTACATCGATGCTCTAAAATTAATCATTTGTTATGTGTCTGGAAAAGGAAATTAAAAAAAAATTCAAACATGCTCACGTAGCATCTGTGTTGAAAGAAAGAAAGCACACAGATAACACTCCAAGTCTAAAAGGAGACACACACACATACGTTGCATTGCGTCTTAATGGGTAAATGGCTGAGTCTGTCCTCAGTAAACAGCAATAAATATTCTAAAACTTGGTGAAGCAGCAGACTATTTTCTCTCAGGTCTAAAATAAACACCAGTCAATCCATTCACCTTATCTGGCCACCTCTTCCACTCAGACTGTGATATAACTGAACTTTGTTGAAATAAAATGGAAGTTTACCTTATTTACTGAGTGGGCAAATTGGATTTTCTTCCTTTTCTTTTTTTAAATCCGGTGAACTGAGACGTCTCAACAAAATGAAATCTTCATTTAGTTGAATGTTTTCAGATATTCTACAGAGCTGAGTGGTTCATTAAAACCACTACATTATTATTAGACCTCTTTCTGTGAGGCCTGGTTAGGTAGGTGCAACAGACCTTTTCTTCCCTATCATGGTGAATGAATTGAAAAAGTTATAAGCAAACAGCTAATCCCTGACAAATGCCCACAAGGATGACCCCCTCACACACCTTAAGCATTTAAATCCCAGTATCCCTGGGCACAAACCCTCTGAAAGTGGGACATTTGAGAGTTGAACACGTGCCAGAGAGCAGAGTATATTCCTGACATCTTGAGCTGCAGAGTTTTCTTTGAAGCTGTGTTCAAGTTAATGTGATCTTTCTCTGCTCCAGCTTTAAAGTCTGCCACGCTGAACAGAGCTTCCAACACGCTTGTGTGTGATGACGGCACCACCATAGAATCGATCAGAGACACAGAAGATGGGGAGGGTGGGGGGGCTGCTGACCGCAGGAACTTCTCAGACATAAAACGACTGGGTTTGCCGAGTAATCTCCTCTTGCTCCAGTCTGTCAACTCTTAGCTCAGACAGGCAACACAGTTTCTGCAGGGCAGCTGAGGTTTAACCCTAACTCTGCAGAGACAAATCCTCATGTTCCCCCAAGGCACTTTCTGTGAGCTTAAACAATAGCAAAGCAGGCCGAAATGTTTTTGTGGGTGCTATTCCAAGAGCCACCATTCATTTTCACTACTTTAATATTTCAGGGATATACAGATTAGGAGATTTAATCTCTCCGAGAATATTCATCACTTCATTTCTAAGTGATATTTATCTCTGTAATATAGTGTTCAGCTCAGAAGCAAAACAGAGCCGAAGGGCCATCTGTTAGTGTTTTTAGGGAAATGAACATTACAGAGAAAAATTGCACAAAAATCACACAAAAATGCCAAGGTGTCGTCTCTGCACTTTTGTTTGCATGAATTGTGAGTTTGCAGCCCAAATACATCCCCTGTTACATTTAAAGAAACACGATAGGTGAGTGAAACAAGAGCAAATAAAACATAAAAACATGAGGTGACAGTGAGCGTGGGAAGACAGGAGACAGGGCAGGCCGGACAGATGTGTGAAGAGAGATCAGGCTCTGTGTGTCATAGTTGACAGGTGGGAGGTTGAACTGACAGCTTTAAGGGTAGTGGAAGTGCAGTTTTGAGTCTCTAGTGACCCTGCTGCTTTGCTCCGATTGTTCTTTTATTTCACGAGTGGTAAACCCGTTAGGGAGGTGGTCTAATCCCATTGTCATGATACTGCCCTGTCATAGCTAATGGAGGCTTTGCTTACAGAGAAGAGAGATTGCTTTAATCCACCCATTGTCTGATTGTGTTTATGGAGGGATGAGAAGACACTGCAGGGCAAACAAGCTTCATGATGCAGTTACAGTTATAAATTCCTCCATGTTCCAAAGTGTGATAACATTTTAGTTCTACATAGCTACTGTGTGAAAAAAATAACACCGTGAAACATCAGCGAACTTTGACTGTTTTAATATAAAGTGCCATACTGAGATGTAGCCTTTCTGCACAGCATTCAGATACACGTTAGTCAGGGATGATACATACTTGAACATTCTTTCTGTGAAAGGAAAACACAAAACAGAGGAAGACAGAAAACAAGTTGCATTCAGAACTTTGATTCTTTCATAATCCCTGATCAGGAGTAAGAGGAACATCTGGATCAAAAGCCTTTAAAAGAAGTTTTATTTTTCATTTGTCCTACTTTATTCTAATCCTTCCACACCGTGTCATTGTTTTCTCTTAGACAGACAGGCATTCACATTCATGATTTTGAAATAAGCAACACAAGTGTTTTCACTCCTTCTCCTTCAAAAAAATCCAAGAAGGAGGGAATGATTTTCAGTCCGCTCCCACTGCCTCATTATTCTGCTTTTACAACCAGGCAAATCAGCCAGTTACTGGCAGCCTACAGTGAAAAGCACAGAAAGAAAGAGATAGAATAATGACTGCTGCCGGCATTTCTGAGCAATGCAAGCTTCTTACTATGACATACCCTACAAGGGAGGAACAACGGCCATACAAAAAAACATAACTTGTGGCCCTTAGGGTGCACAAAATGCATTTAAGCAGAAAAGCATTACTAAACCTGCAAATATGCAGCAAACAGGGACTGCCTGCTCTGAACAAAGAAATCAATTTTCTTGAATTACGCAGACCTTACCACTCAGATCATTTGTTTTTGAATTTTTCAACAATTGAAGTCCTAAATTTACTCTTAATTCTTGTGTATATTATGAGTAAGACTAACAAATAGAGGTGGGAGGATGATCTCAAGAAGAACCCACAGACAGCAGAAAGTCATATGACGAATATACGGTGACAAGCCGGACATCTCAGCTTCCCCTTAAGAAGCTGAACAGTTTGCGTCTTATTCAAAACGCAGAATGATTGTTTGTGTCCCTGATGGTGTCTTTCCTTTTGTATCATGCCTCTGAGCTTTTCACACTATTTATTACAACAAAATCTGCATGATCACATTAATCCAATTACTGTGCAAATGCGTAGTGTTCAAACACCATTCCCCAAGAAGCTCACAGAAAAAATATTAACCTTGACTGAAATGATGTATTTTCAGACAAGGACACAAATCTTGTCCAAACCTTACAAATATGATTTAGACATGGTTGCATGTATGCTTCTCTCTGACTTTGTCCACGAAGGTCACTTTTAAGATTCATAACCTTTTATATCCATACATTCACATGAAAACAAAAACTGTTATGAGTAGCTGAAAACTAATCATTTGGAAAGGTATGTCAGCAGATACTCAGAACAGAGACAAGGAAAACCAGAGATTGCTCCTCAGGTGTTCGGGGCAGTGTGCATACTATTGTTGTTACAATAAGTCAGAAATACATCGAGGAAAGAGAAGAATTGCTTGATGGTTTTGCATGTTTTAAATAGTTTTGTTTTTATTCCTTGATTTTAAAACAAATAACACAAATGTGGACTATAGCATATACTTCAACATATAAAGTAAATGTCCATCATGGATGCATGACAACAGACTCTTGTTTGTAATATAAGTCAAAAAAATTGTTTTTATAGTAATAATTATGCAGGCTTTTCAGCCTTTACTTGGCTGTTCAATATAGAAATAGATAAGATTTACGAGAAGAGAAACAAGGTCAGCCCTGGACCTGTAACTTTGCTACTGAAGGATCTTTGCATTCATATTTTTGCAATAACACATCTATGTTGTCCATGGTGAAGTAGAAACACATTTATCAAAATTTGTGGAGAAAATACAGAATTTAAATAAGTTTAATCTCAATGACAGCTAACTGAAACTTCTGGGTTAAAACACTGAAAAAAATGGGAATTCATTAATTGACAGAACAATGAGACAGTTATCAGCAATGTTTTAAATTGATTTCCCTACAGTCTTACGGTACTATGCAGAAGAGTGTGCCTGAAACCTTGAAGAAAAGTAGAGAACATTTTAAAACATGAGATCCGTGCAATTTGCACCTGCAGTTTGGTGGAATAAATCCATTTCTTGTTACATCCAGAGTAAAAGAATCACAAGGGCATAAAGTGTGTTGCAGTGTAAGTCATGCAGCCCGATACATTACGCACCTTTCACTTGAAACAATGAGCGACTAATGTGGCTAAAACCAGGTTAGTGTCAGCCCTCCTGCTGCCTGCACTGGGCTGGAACAGTCGAACAGATGCATCAGTATTAATTACTGCTCAGTAGGACTTTAAAGCTCTTCCTCTTCCCACCTGTTGTTTCTCAGACCTCTGCCTCACACACAGCCCCAGCCAACACACATTTCTGCAAGACCACCAGCTTAAAACTGGCCTCTCATTAACACTGCGTACTCCCCCCCTCCCACCTCTCTGCCACAGTTAATTGGGTCACTGTTTACCCCACAGTCAGCACAACCTTACACAAAGGGGAGGGGGACTCTTAGACCACCACCATGCTGCATTAGCATATGCCTTGGAAGGCTGCAGGCACAGAGATTAGAGCAAAACAGGCACTTATTAATACTGTTACTCACTCGTGCCTGCAGGTGAATCATCCCTTCTTCCATATGACTATGCTGTAATCTGCCGCTGCACACAATGCTAAATTCATTATCGAAGATTCAAAGGAGGCAATATGTAAGAATACGCATTTTATCTGCTCCCAGCTTGGATATCAGCATGACTTGCAGATGCCCAATATACATTATATCTGAGGAGACTGTCTCTATTTTTGGGCACAGCTGCTGATGAGGTCAGCCAGCCATAAGGACACATGCACACACACACACACACACACACACACACATTCAATGCCAGTAAGAAAGCCTCAGCATGGTGGAAGATAAGGCCAAGCTCAAATTGCTATTTTGTGTTTTTAACGAGGACAATTCGACCTTGCTAATCTGTTTTGCTTCTTCCCCTAATCAACCCACTGACTAATCCATTTCCTCATGCCAAGGAGCCATGGAGCCCAGAGCTGTGCCACGCTGGCACAATCAGCAGAGGGGGGGAGAAAATGGCGCACACCCTGGCACTTTCACCAGCATATGAGGAAGCTCACACTCCCCAACAGTATTCCTCAGCAACCGACAAACAGGGCAACAAAAAAAGCTAACATGATCTTGTGACTCTGAGATGATGTGATAGCATTCCAGCGGTCACAAAGAAGTCAGGAACAATTTTGGAGTTGATAGTTTTACAAACACTGCGATGGACTGGCGACCTGTCCAGGGTGTACCTGCCTCTTGCCTGATAATTGCTGGTATAGGCTCCAGCTACCCCGCGAACCTGAATTGGATTAAGCGGTATAGAAAATGAATGAATAGTTTTATAAACACTTAACACGGCTGATCCAACTTGAATAATCAGGGATGGGGCATTTTTGGTATTAAATGTAAAAATCAAAACATCTTAATGATTAAAGTTTCCCAAACATTGAAGATTTACATTTTGAAAACATTACTGTAATAATAAAAGAGAGAAACTCAGTGATAAAAATCAGGAACTGCCATTCAACTTTTATGTGTTTTGGAGTTTTTTCTCCTTTTTGTAGAATTAAACTTAAATACTTCTTGGTATATTCTCATTAACATGACTATTTGTAACATAAATGCAGCGAGTGAAACGGCTGCTTCAGGCGGCTGACTTTTGAATTGGCTTTCGGTCACACTCAAATAAAAATGACCTTTTATGGAAAGCTGCTAGTGCAACTCCTTGTGTGTTGAATCTCATCAACAGAAGTGGAAATTTAGCACAAGGTCAAATAAATGCAAAAGTTGAAATAAACTGGATTCTTTCTTTAATAATGGCACTAGCAAACAGAGCTACAGTCATTGTTTCTTTGAAGTATCATTGGCAAAAAAACGCAGGAGGTGTTAAGCAGGTACAGCAGAAGTAATCTAAATGGAAATACCAGAATTGGTCACTAGAAGTTATTTTCTATCTGTAAACTGGTGCTTTCACAGCTCTTCAGTTTAATAAATGTTATCAGCCACAGCAAAGTAAACGTGCTCAGGTTTTTTTCTTTTGTTGGTTTTATCAATGATTTTGGATGAAAAAGGAGACTTGACTCCAACAGAATGGGTGAGTTGACTTAGGGATGTACTAATTTAACTCTTTCCTCACATGATATGATTTCCTCATAATAGCCTACAGCACTCTGTAGCCTATGTTTAAAGACATCAGAAAATTCAGACTCAGAAATCAGAGTTTAAAATTCATGCAAACATGTAAATCCAACAGAAACAGTGACACACCAGATTTTACAAAAGTTGGACAAGCACACGCAGATAATGCCATGGAAAGTTCTCCCTCCCGTATAAATTCAGATGGGCTCAGATTGGCCTTAGATACTAAATGAAAGCTTAACATTTTATGCCCCCAGCTGTGACCTGGAAGTAACTGAAAGAACCAGTAATAGCAGAGGATAACCACAGGGGACACAATGCATCTCACTGATATTACAAGATGCAGTAGACTTCCACTCTCACATCAGGCTTACAGAACTGAGAAGGTTTATAGCTTAATAGACAGCATTGTGCTAATTTATCATTAGATACATTCCTTGTAAATGACTATGGTCTGTGATGTAACAGGTCAATATGAAAGAGGTGTATCTCAAGCTAGCATAGCAGAGTTGGGTATACTTTGGTAGATAAATGAATCATCTTAAATATAAGTATTACCATAAAAGTCTCTCTAAGTATTGAATAGCCTTAAAGTGTAGGAAGTATACTTTTTTGTATTTTTTCCAAATTGCTGCATCAAATTATTATATTTTTTAACAAATCGTGCATTGCTATAATTGCAGAGCTCAGGTTCGTTTGTTTTATAGCCTGCAAAAAGTGGGGCTTCTTTTATTTGTAATGTGTGCCATACCACCTTGTTTGACAAAAAACCAGCAAATTCTCCCATATGAGAGGCTAGAAGTAATAAATATATCTTTAAAAATATATTTTAAAAAAACCTTTTTTGTCAATCAAACTCCTGTTGATAAATTATCAAATGATTACATGAGGTCTGCTAACATTCAGTGTAAATATGCTCATTTTTAATTAAAAAAAATTTGAGTAATTGAAAATGTGCATAAAAATATTGATGTGCTTTGTGGAGTTGGCTGCTACAAGGGATCAAAGTGCTAAACTACTGAGATGAAAGGCTGCTAACAATGCTGGTGTTAACATGCAATCTCAGAAGACACAACAAGACGGCACAAAGTAATATGACATGAAAATATGAGATGGATAACTACAAATTATTTTAGATTTAACATGAAATTCCCTGTCACACTCACACTGAAAATATTGTCTTGTTGGTCATTTTCACACAAAAAAAATTTCTGGGGAAAATGCAGCGGTTTAAAGTAGTATAGATGTTTTTGTCATTAGGAAGAGGAGAAATTAAACACATACAGATACACATGTAAAGACAAAATGCACCATTGTTTATGTTGCAGCCATGAAATTAGAAACAAAACCAAAGGCCATAACTTATTCAAATATTTCCATGTTCGGCAGAAGCATCTCTCTACAGTCTGCTTCAGAACCATTCCCCAGTAAAGCTTCAAAAAGATCTGGGATACAACTGTGAATCATAGAAATCTAAGACAAAATAACACACTTGTAAGGTAACTATCAACAACGTAAAGCCTTACCGGCCACCTCCAGTGAAGCGTTCCGACTGATAGCCTCTCCCACGTAGTTGCGGGCCACACAGGTGTAGATGCCCTCGTCGGGTTTACTCCGCCGTCCATGTACGATGCGCAGGAAGAATAGGGAGCCGCTGGGCAGGAGCATTCGGTGAGAACGGGGGTCATCCTTGTCCGTCTCCACACGCTCGCCATCTTTATACCACTCTATACTAGGAGTAGGCCGGCCCTCTGCCTTGCAGTTGAGGGTGGCGGGCTCCCCCTTGGAGACAATCAAATCCGAGGGGTCCTCCACAATCCGAGGAGCGCCGTCTTCAAACCGTGCTCGGTACCCTGTGAGCAGGGATGAAGACAGATGTCACATATCCAGTCGACCACAAACCATTCACTCAAACATTTAACTGGTTTGACAGAGGATAGATAGATAGAAGCAAAGTCATTTGAAAGACAAGAACATCCTCCTTTTTGGTCATTTTTCTTTAAAGTTAGACATTACATTTTCCCCAAACTTTTATACACATTTGACATCCAATACCCTTCCTTTATATCTGCACACTGAAGGGTATATCATACTGTATATACGCTGTATGGAGAGCGAAATATTTTGTTGATGCCACTACCTGCTCCGAGGATGCAATCACTCATGTGATATCATAATAGCCAATCCCTGTGTCAGTCAGGACTGCTGTAGATATTGAGATGATGGTTTGTGGAAAGCTGAGAATAAGACGGGGAGTTCTTAGGATTTAATAGAGGAAAGTCCCAAGTAGAGAGAAAGTGCAATGCAGAAGGATATAGATAACTCCCATATCCGTCTCTCTGGGGATCCATTACTATCTTTGCTTGGCTGTGAGGGAAAGGCGCACTGCCTCAAGACCTGAGGTAAGCTCTTAGAGCTCGACAAAATGTCTCCAACAATGTGTTACAGTCAGAAAAATGAATAATTCAAAATGCTGCTGCTTTTAGGTTGTTCTGAGGAGCAGATGGTCTCTCCCTCGCTTTTTTTTTAATAAAAAAGGAAACACAATGGTCACTGTGCCACCGACTATAATGCTGCTCTGTCTGGCATTAAAATCAGGACATGATCCAGACTGTATGAAAATCCACCATTAATACTGCACAGGAGCAGTGCAGGAGTAACCTAATGACACACATGATGCTATTACATTATATTTAAACCAGAGGCATCAGGATAAACCAGCACTTTTGCTGTAAGCAGATTTATGTCTTTTCATGAAGTGATTTAATCCATGTAGACGAAGACTCCACATGATAGCATAAACCTGAGGTAAATAAGTAAAGAGCAATTTGAGTGCTCACGGCTCACACCCAGGGGTCACAAAGCAGGACAGTTCGAAACATTAATGCAGGATGTGGATGAATACTAATGAATACAAGCCATTATGGCACTTTCAGGGCAACCTGGTGTAAAATAACCAAACAAAAATAACCCAGAGTCTGTAAGATAATCCTTTAAGATATTATTATGCACTTTAATTTTAGATCATATTTCATCACATCTGTGTAGTGCATGTGTATCTTCAGCCATATTGACATTTTTGACCGTTTGTCTGCTAGAAAGAGAGTCTCCACAGCTCAATGATGTGTTGAGCTATTTATTTAAAGCACACAAAGATTTCAGGCTCATGTAATTCAGTTGAGGTCCTTTCTTTCTCAGTGGTAAATGGATTTTATCACATGCATAGAAAAGAAAACAAAAAAAAAACAATACTAGCACAGACAGCTGACCTCTTTAAAGAAACCTCCAGCAGCCATAGATTACATTCACATTAAGTTTGTTTATTCGGTATACAGATTCTAAAAGAAATATCACACTTAGGAAAGACCCAAATTCTCTGGTGCTGAAACTGAGGCACTGATACTGAACAACTCCTGATTTAAGCTTAAAAAAAAAGATGCATCCAACACTTCCCACAATATAACTAAGCAGCATCTTTTAATAGATCTTCACAGCATGGAAAACACATCTATCCAACAAAGCATCTCCAGTTTCTCACACCAGGTTTAAATGTGGGTGCACAGTATTGAAAGAAATTGGAGATCACATTAAAAGATAACACCTCATACATTTGAAGGTAAGATGCTCAGAGGCGCAAACAAGAAATGTAAAAGAAAATAAAGAAATAAATTAACTTCCTCCATGAGGTAGATGCCCTATACACCTTCATAATGTTGAGCCCACAGAGCTCAGCGTCTTACACTTCAGCAGGCTGAGAGCAAATGAATGGGTTAAAATAAAATATTCATACAGGTTTTCTAGACTTTCCAAATGTAAGTGAGCAAATGACTCATATTATCATAGTACAGAGTTACTTTACAGTGTTTGCACAGTGTATTGGGAAAATTGCATTTTGGGTCAGTATGTATCATGTAATAAACAGTGTTGGGCCGTCATGTCAATGCTATTGACAGCACAGCTCAAGGCTGCTCCAGAAGGCTAGGTTTTAAATCTGATATATTTGTGCCGACATCAAGATAACCTACATGGCAGAGGTCATTCTCTTTAGACAAATATCCTCCAAAGTCATACAAAACTTTGTGTGCTGCAGCTGTTTTCACAGAATAAATATGTCTTGGTGCCAGATAGATATATGGGGAAATTAAAGAATGCCCCTTTAACTGGTTTTCATCTTAGAAATGACTTAACAATAACCACTTTTACACAGAAATCTTTTGCACAGACCAGCTCAGCACTATATCTAACTTTAATTAGATTTGCTTCAGTAATTAAATGTTGGGATCATGAGCCATAGATCATATTACAAAGAAAAATGATATTTAGCAATGATGATTTGTTGTTGACTGTGCTTTAAGATAACATTACAAAGGAATTTAGTGCATATTAATATTACTAACATTGAACGATGTTGAGATTCTTAATCAAAACTGATTTCCTCCATTAAAGATGAGACGCCTAAGCAAGTTGTAAAGACAATATTTACATAAAAGAGACAATTCATTAGTTTGGTTTTGCTTTTTTCGCTGAACCAAAGACAAGAAATGCTTTCGGTTTCAAAGGGATTTTGTGTTTGCCAGACACAAAAGAAACTTCTAACTGAAATACTTGCTGCTGTCTCCATGAGACAAAAGGTTTTTGTTTTGAGAATATTTAAAATTTACAATGAGACTAGGCTGGACTATTCACACAGCCAGCAAATTTTGAGCAATTACAAAATTCATTAAGTCCAACAATCAGTTCTTTTTCAGCTGCCATTTGGTTTTCCTCCTCTGCAGGGGAATGTCTGTCTTGTTGGCTTCTAGATGCTTCAATTTGTTCACCCTTTAGTCATGAAGAGTGTAAGTCTGCTGTTCAGTGCTCAGCAGGTTAGTGGTTAGAGTGGTTCTTCAAGCTTTTTGTGAGAACAGCTGGTGACTGTAGCTGGAAACAACTCTGATAACAGTTTCAAAGGTGTGTGCCTGATGACTTGACGAGGGCTTAAATGTAGAGGGGATGTACAGCGCAGAGTGATATTCCCCATGTCATGCTGTACATTCATTGTATACATGCAAAAATTGGCAATTCGGCTTAAAAAGCAAGTGTGTGTTTAATTTTGTGATTTTGAGAGAAATTTTTGACAACTCCTACAAAAAACTGACTTTTTTCCAAAATACATTTGACAATGTGATTTCTTAAATATTTCAGGTCTTCAAACTCTTAATGGAAAATAAAGAATAGGTTAACATTTAAGGTTTTTCTTTTTTTAAACAAAGCAAAAAAACAAACAAAAAAACCCATATTTATCTACAGGAATACTGCCTTATCTCTGTGGCTACCTCGTTATTCCAAGGACCCAATACAACCATTAATCTGCCATAAGCAAAGACATTATCTATTATCACTAGATCATTTTAATCCTTTCACAATTCCCATTTCTAGCTGCTGGCGTTAAGGCTCTTTATTTTGCAGAGTTCAGCTATGTGTGGGCAAATACTGTGAAGTCCTTGTTTTCTTTCAGTCAGCTTGAAAAGTACCTGCATGACTTATTTTTTGTGAGCTGATTTTCTTTGATGATTTGATTAGATGATAGCTGCCTTCAGAAATATCTAAACCTATTTTAATGCCTCTGCTTATGCAGAAACAGTCCAGCTGAGAAATAAAATTGTGTTTAAAACACTTTTTCTTCACTGATATAGACGGCACTGAAATTATTAATGAGTCAATATGCACTTACAACAACTACAACTGTCACACAACAGACGCAATGGAGGATCATGCTGATATATGACAGAGAAATAAGTCTTGTAAAAGAAGAAGAGGAAGGAAAAAAGAATAATTACAAACAGCTTCAGGTGGCCTAAGTGACAAGCAACAGCCTGCTCCTGTGACAAGTGTGCAATCAGCGAAAAGTCTGAGTCACTTTGAGCTCGGCAGAAGCACTTTTTTTGTTGTGAAGGAATATTTTCACACTGTTTGCCTCTTGACAGGAAGATTGTGGAGCACCACTTGAAAGCAGCTTTAAGGTAAAAAGAAACTCTGTCAACCCTGTTTGTGTCACAGAAAAATAAATGTCACGGGCCATGATGGGGATCTCTGTGAAGGTATGTGTTTAGTCAGATCATAAACACGGCTCATTAGAGCCAGTGGTGGGTCCTCAGAGATATCTGGCAGCATATGGGAATTTAGAGTGTGACTAGATTTGTCTGAACATTTTAATCTGGGCCATTCTGCTGTGAAATGACTTTCAAATTTACAAAGGATGAACAAGCAGGGAAGGACACCGGCTAAACATAAAGTGGAGTTTCAGAACTATTTTGCATAACATGGACAAGATGCTTTAGAAAGTTATGCTTAACCTCAAGGAGGATGTGTTTTCGTTTGCAAAATACACAGCTGTAATTTCATGTATTGTGTCAAATTACAGCACTTTTCAATATCCATGATTCCCAGAGCGTATGTATTATTTTTAACACCTCTGAGTAAAGCTTCATCCAACTGTTCCTGCTTCCCTTTAAGCAGTAAATAAAACAACAACTGAGCATTACATTGAGCATACACAGCTACAACCCCAGTGTCTCACTCTTTAACAGATTGATAATAATGAAAAATAAACTAATCTAGAACCTTGAACTGAGCATTAGAATTCAAAATAAATCATTGTTTGGATTCTTCAGTCAGGAAACACACTTCAACTCAGTGCTATTGTGTGATGGTGAACAAATCCATAATAGTTTTTTTAAATGTATAAACTTCTACAAGCATGAGTGGCAAAATAGAGTTCAGATAAGCCATAAGAGTGAATGGCAGGTAACCTTGGACTGTCACACAAAATGGAGGGAGCTTTAAGAACGAGAATTTGCCAAGCTCGTGCAAGGTTAGTGCTCTTTGATGCATTCTCAAGGTACCTATCCAATGTACAACAAATGTGTTAGAGTAAGAGGTGCTTTTCAAATAAAAAAAAAAAAACACCTACTCACTAAAACATGACCAATTTTTCTTTTAATATTCTAAACAAATACCATGGTTTTACATTATTGTGATGCTTTGATTGCCATTTTAAATGGGGCACATGGTGTCCTTTTCAAGCTTTCTACCATAACCTAAGTGGTGTGATGGGGCACATGAGGAGGGAAAAATTAAATCTGATGGAATCTAGTGTCCTTCATTAACTTATTTACACCAGAGCAGGGCTACTCAATTCAGACCCAGGAGGAGCACAGTCCTGCATGTTTTCATTGTTTCTCTGTTCCAACACACCTGCTCAAATGAATGAGTCATTGTGCAGAACGTCATAGGCTGTTGGATCCATTCAATTTGAGTGAGGTGAAGCAGGGAAACACTGAAAGCCTGCAGGACTGCAGCCATTGTAGGACCGAATTGAATAGCCCTGCACCAGACGGTCACATTTAAACAAAGTGGACTTAAAACTAAACTCACAAGTGGAAGTTGTAAATGATCCAAGTTATTTATTAAAGACACATTACGTAACTTTCTAACCTTTTAACTCCGCGGTCTGGACTGTACTATGTACATTTCTGGAGACACCACACTATACAACTGTTTCATCCGGGACATCATGTGACATTGCAGCCGAGTTTCACGTTACGCACGGGGTCACATGCTTGCAAACGGATATTAACACAGCAGTCATTTTGAACGTGAACCGTAGCTGATTAAGCAAAGTCAAAATAAGACTGTCTTACTGGCTAGAGAGAGCTCACAGACTAGTACAGGTAGGATGCAAGATGGATGCTGAATTAGCCGTCGATATGGGGCTCACTGAAAAAATTGCAAAAGTTTTGTAGTGTCTTTAAAAGAATGAGCCAAAATTGCCAAACAGAACAAAACAGGCAGGAAAAACTAACCAATAGCAGCAGGTACATAAAGGGTGTCTGAGACAAGGATCTTTCAACAACAAAAAAACGAGGAGGAAGTAATACTGTGGAGCAAACCGAAAACTGGTGTGAAAAAAGAGCAGGAAGATCAAGTAAGGTTCACAAAGATTCAAAAGAAAACATTATGCAAGATACACAAAGATCCAAAATTTCTGAAAGTACATATAACAGAAAGAAAAAAGCTCTAGAAGAGAAAGCCCAGACTAAAAAAAAGAAAAAGTAAACCAAATCCACAGGTCGGGCCACTGAATAGCAAGATTCATTTGAGGTCATGGGTTGTCCATGTCATTTTCTCCTTTTAGTTCTGTTTTTAATTATCTGTACTAACTCCTGAGGAAAATACATCACAGAACGGTTACATTTTTTTATTTTTTTATTGCTGTTAACAGCTGTGTGTTAAAGTACAAAAGTGGTTAAAGTAAATTCATTGACCAGGCACTTAAATACTAAGCTGAAAATGACTGTAATAATTCCCAAAGCCAAGACAAGCTGTAGATTGCCTCGTTAATATTCTGTATATTTATCCAGCCATTTGATCAAATCATTTACACTTCTTCAGGTGAGAACTTTCACTCTACTTTTAAACCAGGTGTTTCTATAAACTTTACCAGGGGAACATAAAAAGAAACATCTGATGTGCAGGAGTCTTTAAATTGTGTTCCAGGAGTTAAAACAGCTTTAAGAGACAGATTTAATGTGCTATGAGCTGATTATGTGTTCAATGATTAGATGAACAATTTAGGATAATTGAATCTGATCTGTGAGAATTTTCTCATTTATTCACAAAGAAATGAAGAGAAAGAGAGACAGCGCGGTTAAATAAAAGCCCATTAGTGCCACACGCGGCTCTGATAGACAAGTTATTGCATTGGTCCTAATTGCAAACTGACACACACCCACATGTTTGCTCATGGCATTTCTTCATTTCTGCCTCATTGAACACACAGCGTAAGCTAGGGAAGAGCTGTGAGGGAGATCACGCTCACGTCTTGAAAAACCCTGTTGATTCAGGCCATATCTGGCGTTTCTTAGCTCCTAGCTGTGGCATTATATAACCGGGGTGGAGGAGTCAGAGGGAGGCTTTCATTAATTAGTATTTACAATTATTAACCCTACATCCTCCCCAGGGGCAGAACTGTACTGCTGTCACGCTAATGCATGAAAACACAGAGGAGACGTTTTGCTTCAGATCCCTGAGCTTTTTAGTGACTGCCAAGCTTAGAGTTAAACAGATACATGATCTTGGACCTGTCTAAGCTCATGGCTTCATATATGTCGGAAAAAGAAGAAAAAAATCCTGGAGGAAGTCGGAGACCAACCTCATCCAAGTTAAAGCGAGCAGGAGCAGAAGGCTGGCAGCTTGCCTGTGGGGCTGGTGGCTGTCTGCTGAGATTTCCTTGTGTCTTTTTAAATTTCACTTTATTTACATACTTGAATGGGCCAAAAACATTCAAGGTTTGTGTGACATTGCCAAGTAATTGCTAACATGCCACAGAAAAGTTCATTTTAAAGCAGAAAAGTCAAGTTTTGTTTCTGTGGTATAAATCTGGGAATTTTGAGCCCCAGTAGTTAACCACAACTGTCCTCCTCATCCGTCCTCTAATCTTTAAATGATGTCATCAGCCAATGCAGAAGAAGTGGGACATCATCAACATCCGGCAACATGACTCAAGGCTGTGGCACATTAGACAACTAACCAGCGTCTGTCGCGGTTTTGTTTCATCTAGCGGGGCTGTGGAAGGCTTTAGTCATCCTTCACCCACATGTGTCACAAAGTAATGACCAAAGGGACAGAGTGGACACAAATCACCAGCTAAGGATTGTTTTTATCATCCATTAGTTCCACACCACACCACAGCAGCTAAGTCTAAATACAGCTCAAGACAACTGAAATTTCAATGAGATGTTTCAGAGTTAATTGAGATTTGTTTTGTGTGTTTGTGTGACAGAGCTGAGCTTCTGTAAATGAGACTGTTGTTTTTTCCCTCATAATCACACAGAGGTTTGAGAAGACACTGAAAACACCTTTCACACATATCTCAAAAGCCACACGGAAAAACTTATTGACTGAGCATCAACATAAACAAAGCCTATCAACCTGCAACTGTCATATTTCTATGGAATAATATCAGTGAGCGTCTGACTCTTGTAGCTCCAGCAGAGGTCTTCAGGTTTGTTTGAGTCCTCCTCTCTCCAGTACTTTGTTGGAAATTACACACATTACTGCTGGAAATCTGCATAATGACAGAGGTGAGTTTGAGAGGAGATACCCTCTCCAGGTTATCGGATGAAGGCAGATTATATGGGTGTGGAGAAGTGCATTAGATGTTGAGAGATACTTCAAGTTTATACCTGACAAAGATGTGCCACATAATCTGCTGGATTTTTAAGTATCAACTGTTAGTTGCTTATTCTACATAAAGTGGTATGACTGTACATCTCTGCCGATAATCCAAATTATGCCAGGCAAAAATACAAAAGCACAAAAAATATGTTTACAGTACTTTAGAATCATTAGGGGCCAAATGACCAAATGTGTATGCAATCACAGAAGAAAAAAAAGTGCATATCCCATTTATAGAGCCATGCATCCATATTCCTCTATAAATGGCAATCACTGATGAATTGTACTCATGCATGAGCCTGATATCTACTTCCATTTTTTGCCACAAATACCCTAAGTAGTGTAATATTGCTTGCACAACAACTAAAGACATGGCAGTGAAAGCTAAAGTAAAGCAGAAGCGCAAAGTGAAACTGACATCCTCATCAGTGAAGCAGACAAAATTAAATCTATTTCATTTGTTGGTCTCAGCTCTGGAATCAGGACCAGAATTTAAAAAACACGGCTGAAAGGAAAAAAGTGTCAGAAGTGATCAGGTCTGCAAGTTTAGAGCAAAGGTCCCTGCAGAGTTAAAAAAGAAACGGTAAGATCATAAATAGGAGGCAAAATAAGTATCAGCACACACAAGGACAGCATCAGGTTTACTGGTGAAGAGTCAGCAACTCCTTTTTATCTGCAACAGATAAACATATAACTCTAACCTGCTTATTTATTTCCAAACAGAATCATCAAGATAATGTTGATAACTAGCTTGTGAGCATAATGAAGCAATTTTCATTTGAAGAGCTGGATATTTAATGAAGGAATTGATGGAGACTAAAGAAAGCTGAAATGATTATATGCTATTATAACTATAAATATGCATGCAGTAGCTTAAGAAAATCAGTTATGATAAAGGAATAACCTAGGATGCGTATGTTGCCAGAGGATAGCGGCATATTGCTGTGGGTTATGTCAATAGAAGAAGCTGTCCTAACCAGCAACAACAGCTTTGACCTTGAGGAGAAAAAAAAAGAGCTCTTTTTCAGGAATTTTTTTATTTTTATTTCTTCAAATATCTGGGATATTATATCATATATGGGAATACTAGTTTATTTGTGTGTTTCAGATCAGAAATAGCTGGTGTGTCACTTCATTTTAATCTGTGCCATGACAGATGTGCTTTGCAAAGTTGTTTCCATTCCCCCCATAACACCAGTACTGCACTCCCACCACTGGTTCCCTATTTGGCAGAGGATTGATTTTTAAAATTTAGTTGCTTACTATTAATTGCCTTAATGGACAGGCTCAGCCATACTTAGTTGACCTCTTACATGTTAATTCCTCTGCTAGAGACCTTTGGTCAGCCAACCAACTGCTCCTTGATGTGTCTAAAACCAGGCAAAAAACAAAAAGGTGTTCAAGCATTTTCAGTGGCTGCTCCTAAATTGTGCACCACCTTACTTCTTTATATAATGTTGAGCGATTCAGATCAATGGTAAAGGTGCATTTCTTTTTCTCAGTCTTCCTTTCATGTTAAGCAATATTGTATTCACAGCAGATGTAACTGTTGTTTTCGTGATGTGTTATTGTGAAGCGCTTCAGTAGACCTCAACTACCTGGAATACTGCAGCCTTATTGCCTAAACAACTTTAAATAAGTCTTTGCCCTTTGGTTTTTTTCCAGACGGTTGTAAATATATCTCCTCTTTTTTTTCTTTTTTTTTTACTGCTGAAGAAATCTAATTTGGCCCCCAAATCTTTCAGTAACTACAGATAAATCTCTAAACTGTTCTTTTTATCTGAGGTTCTGGAGAAAATCATCTCTGCACAATTGATAACATTTATGTATGATAACAGTGTTTTTAACAACTTTTAGTCTGGTTTTAGGGTGCTTTGTAGCACGGTTACAGAACTTGGTGAGGTGACAAATGGCCTACTTTAAAGTGCAGACAGAGGAGATTGGACGATTTTAGTTCACAACATCCTTTCCTATTGTTTGGCACCCTGGATTGGAATTGTGGATTCTGCTCTTTGCCCATTACGCTTATATCTCTAGAACCTTTTGGTCACTCTGAATAACTTCACAGCTAAGCTGACTTGCGGCATACCACAGAGCTGTTTCCTTGGCCTCCCTCTTTTCTCTATTTACATGCAACCTCTTGGCTAGATCAGAATGACAATTTGTTAATATTTTCATGCTGATGACATTCAGGTGTACTGTACATGCCAATAAAACCCAAAGATTCCAGGAGGCTCGTCTTTCCATTTTAAATCCTGGCCCAAGTGGCCCAAAATTTCCTAGTATTCAGTAAGGATAAGTCAGACGTCATTTTGTTTGGTTCCCCAAAAATCTTACAGGCCTGCTGTTTCTCGTGTTGGCAATTTTTCAAATAATATCACACAGACTGTAGGAATCTAGGTATAATATCCTTAGTTAATATTAGTTTTGATGCTCTTCTCAAACATATTGTTGAGTCAGTATTTTTCCACCTTAAGACCGCCTAAAAAATCAAGACATTTCTTTGAACTGCAAACAATAACAAACATTATTTATGCTTTTGTCCACTCTCACTTTAACTACAGCAATTCCCTTTACACAGACATCAATCAGAGTTCCCTCCATCCTCAAGTTAACTAATAATGCTGCAACACAAGCTCATTACCCCTGTGTTTGCCATCCTGAATTGATTGGATTGGCTCCCTGATAGATTTGATGTTGAGTTTAAAATCTTTCTGCTCACCTTTAAGCCTTAAATGGCCTTTCTCCCACACACCTCACAATAATTGTCCTTGTATGTGCCCTCCTGACCACTGAGATCCACAGATGGTGCCCTGCTAACAAATTCCAGGTCACAGTTTGTGACAAAGAGAGATTGAGCTTTTTCCTCTAAAGCCCTCAATTTATGGAACTCTTTGTCCACTGAACTCAGGGACATTACACATCTAACTCCCTCAGTGAAATTTTCCTCTTTGAGAAAGCTTTTAGTAATGTCTATGTTTATCATACATTTTATTACTATTTTTGTAAACATTCATCTATCTAACTCATATTAACCCTAATTGTTAAGCACTTTAAAACTTAGTTTTTTGGGTTTTTTATGCTATGCAAATATGCATGGCTGTTATAAAGAGCTGAATATGAAACCACCACTTGGTCTTTCTGCAAATTTTTCTCCAGTAGTATTGCTTTGCGTACAAACTGTCACATATAAACATCAGTAAAAGTCTTTTTTTAAAAACTTTAAAAGACCTTTAAAAAATAGTGTCTGTTTTTACTTTAGCACTTATCATTTCTCAATCAATGGAGCCACATGATTCACACTGTAATTTCAAAGATTTGACAAACGTTCAAGGAAAAAGTAGCATGAAGCACAGCCCACTGTGTTTTATAGCTGTAGAGCAAAGCACTGCAGGTCACATGATCCATGAGAGATGGATCCGCTCATGCAAAGTTACAATGTCTGGTTTCTGAAGAGGGCAGCACCCTCGGAGCGTCGACAAATGTCAAACACTGTATCCATCCATCCATTTTCTGTACCGCTTAATCCAATTCAGGGTCGCGGGTGGGCTGGAGCCTATCCCAGCAATTATCAGGCGCGAGGCAGGGTACACCCTGGACAGGTCGCCAGTCCATCGCAGGTCAAACACTGTATTGACCCCAGAAATCATCTTTTAATACTCACATTAGTGTAATATTTGGGTTAAAAGTTAAATTTTGGGGAAATTACAGGTTTAGGACCCCTAGTGGCCAAAAGTAACACAGTATCCCTTTAAATGCCCAATTAACATTGGCCTTGAAAATTAGGAAATAGTGGTGTGGAGATACAAATATTTTCTAAGAAATGCTAGAAACAATTTCTGATTATTTAATTTCTTTCTATCAACAAAGCTACATAGAATAGCCCTTTTGTTTAGATTGAAATACACTATTTAGTCCTATCTGTGAATAAAATAAAACGGTCTCCACTCTAATGAATTGGTGGTTTTTCTGTGCCCCGATTTTCCTTGTGATTGGGATTAAGGCTTGGAAATTTCAGTTCTTATTAAAGTGGTGGAAATAAATAATCTCTTTGCGAAAGGCAGTCAAAACCGAGCTTTTCAAAAGCATTTAAGAAATATGTGGGCATCTCCATAACCAAGGGAGGACGGGTGCCCGTGGGGCTCTAACACTGTTACCAAGAGTTTGCTGTGAAAGAAAAAGAAAAAATATTACACGGGGGCTCTTTTGACCTCTCCTGCTGCCTGGCGTCCCTGCGAAGCAGACTCAGGAGGACACTGTGACAAAATGTGAATCGTCCTGGCATTCACCCGTGGTATTTCAATATCATACAAATTAATGCGCATGTGACATTTTCGGGGGGGACCTTGTTCCCACACAGGTCTGTCAAAGAAACGTGCTAGTAAAGTAGCTAAACACAAAATTTACATCCAACCAGAAGGACAGAAAACACCATTAGACATGTCAGCTACACTTCTACGCATGCCATATGGGCTGTGAATGTTAGTGTTTGTGAGACAGAGAGAGAGGAGAGAGAGGAAAAAAAGAAAACGAAGTGCTAATTAATATGCAAATAAAATGTTTTACCTGAGGCGAAGGTGAGGAATGAAGTAATCACAAGTAGGAAATCTCCCAAGTTCATCTCCACACTCTACCGATGCCAAACCCGGAGTCTGCAACCTCTTGACGGTCCACTCAGCGTAAATGTACCAATTAAAGCAAACCTCCAGTCATTGAACCGAGCGCTATTTTACTGAAAACTAAGCACACTGAACAAAACTAAAGACTGAGCCTCAGCTGGAACACCTCAAGCGAGTATAATAGCCCCGGAAAAACTTTGATGTCACTCCCAGAAAGCCATGTCAGCTGCAGGATCATCATCACCATCATCAGCAGCAGCAGCACCGCCCCGGAGAAACCTAACTAAACTCAGCAGCATCACTTCTCCGCTCCCGCATGGTCACACACACGCGCGCACTGACTTGGATGTACGTTCCCGAAAACAACACAAAAATGAGAGTTAACAATTATTAGCCCAGTCATAAATGATGGCACGGTTCCTCTCCTTTCGATGCTCTGAGTTGCTGGTTGGCGCGTGAGTTTGAGCGAATATGAAGCACTGCACATGCCGAGAGGAGCAGCGTACTCCTCGCTATCCGCAACAAATCCTCCCCAACCTTCGGGAGTCAGTGTTTTAAAGAGACAGACACAACAGAGCTCTGAATCCTGGAGTTATTGTAACTTGAGGAATGAAGAGTTTCTTATTCTTTTATAATTTCTGGGTTTGTTGTAATTTAAACGCAAATATCTTGGAGTGATTTTGGAGTTGTGTTGATGGAAATTATATTTGGATGAAACACGAAATAAATAGCCTAAATAAAAACCCTCAAGAATTACCTTTGGATTGTTGTTTATAGGGTATATTTCAATTTCAGGTTCAGTTTAATAACAAGAAAAAGAAAGACGGAAACTAAGAGTGAATGTTTCTCCTGAAAAATCAAATGAAAGATATCTTGAAATCAGGGAGGGGTTGATTAACTGTGTTGAAACTCATAAAAGCCCCAAATATTTTTTATTATTTGGTACAATGTTGAATTTTGGGGTCACAATTTTACTTTAACTTAGAGATAAAGGCCCCATGTTGTCCCATGTTTTGTTTTTGTTTTTTCAAATTAACCAGATTAAAGTGCTATAGTATTGTGAAATAACTTAGACCCATTCATCCAAGACTGGTGTTTTGTTAAAGCCTGTACAGCATGATATAATAGAAATAACTTCATTTGTATTCATTGAGACTGTCATGAAATTAGCACTATGAATTGGAAAAAGTCCACTGTATGTCAAAGGTGTTTGGTGTTAGATATATCAACCAGAAAATCCAAGCTCAACTCCAGTTTGACCCATTTTTTCACTTTCATTCATCTTAATACCTAAATTTTATTACATTTTTCCAGTTGTTGTTTGTTTCAGTCATTGTTTGGTTTGGTTTAGCCTGTAAAACTGATGTAGTTAGACTTGGAAACTACCTGCTTGAGGAAAATATCACGACAAATGTTAAACAACAATAACATAATGCATAAAAATCAGATTATTCTGGCCAAACAAATGTTTAAGATAAGCTTCCTGATCTCTCAAGGATAGAAAATGCACAAACAAAACCTTCTCCTAAATTAGCTTACTTTTGAAATCATGCTGGATTTCCATCAGCACGAATAACTATTTGTGTGTTTTTAATATTTCATCTTTTTCTATGAGACTGTCAGTTTTTCTTGGTCACTTTGTTTCATTGGAGATTGTGTATTTTGTCCGTTGTCCAGCATTTTGTTTTTTCCAATTTTGTTTTCACTCCTTGTTTGTTTCAGTCCAGTGGCCAAACTAATTGGTTGGGATTAAAGAGACAAAATGTTTAGACTTAAATAACAGCCTTTTGTAATGTTAACCTCAGAAAAAGAGGGTAAAATATAATTTACCACATGATGTCAAACATTGCTAATAAAGTGGTAATATATGACATGTTTCTAAATATCAAAACACTCTATCCACCTTCATGGATGGAGCATTTAGAAACCACACCTTAAAACAGCCTGGATATCTGTTATTATCAGCCATGCATTCAGTATGCTGAAAAGTTCCTTATGAGCATCTGTGACACTGTAAGATAAGAGTTTAAGCGCTTCCTCACTGGTATGCCAGAATCAATTCATATCATTCCTACGTTAACAAAAAAAGGGTCCCAAAGTGGCAGTAAATAAAACACCTTAACTGAGGTTAAGGTGTTTTATCCCCATTGTAGCACTATTAAACAATGGCCAGCAGCCACTGATCATATTTCCTCCTCTCTGCTTGCAATTTTATTATTGAATGCTACTTTGATAAGATGTAATTTCCATATTTTGTTTATTCCATATTATGAAACATGTTTCTTATCTACAGGCCTGTCACCATCACACGTTTCACACTCTCGCCTGTGAGATCAACTTTCTTTCTTTCCACAATGAGGTGTCTCATGATAGAATCTTCTGCTGCATAAATTAACCTGACATTCTAACAGCAGCCATTGTTTATTCTTAACAACATGGTTCAACACAATTGTAATCATTTTCTCAGTTTCATCCCCTCTGCTCGTGATGATGCTAATGGAGAGTGTCAACTTTGTTTGCTAGCAGGTTCTTCGCTCTCTGCATCGTCTCAGTCCTGCTACTCAGCATCGACTCACTTCCTTTCGGTATTATTTTTACAAGATTTTGGTATGCATTTTCACTTTTATGCTCAAATTTATTTCCCCCTCAAACAAAATATCCAAAATTCCCTGTTTCAGCTGATGGGGTGCCTTAAAGAGGTCAAAGAGTGGATAGCTTTAAATTTTTTTAAACTAAATGAAGACAAAACAGAGATCAATGTATTTGGTCCTGACAGGTTTCATGATCTTGCTGCTTTTGATCTGGGTCCCTTACAAGGATTTGTAAAACCTGTCATTACTAACCTTGGCGTGAAAATGGACAGTGATTTTAAACTTGATAGGCAGATTAACAGTGTGGTGAAATCAGTTTTTTTTTTTTTTTTTATCAATCACAGCTTTTATCAAAGATTAAACCAGTTTTATCTTTTAAAAATTTTGAATGTGTAATTCATGCTTTTATTACATGTCGACTGGACGACTGTAATACTCTGTATGCTGGGCACAACCAATCCTCCCTGGTTCTCCTACAGTTAGTCCAAAATGCTGCTGCTTGGCTTTTAACTGGCACAAAAAAGCATGAAAAGATCCCCCCCATCCTGGCTTCACTACACTGGCTACCTGTCGATTTTAGAATTAATTTTAAGATTTTATTGTTTGTTTTTAAATCGTTAAATGGTTCGGCACCACCTTACATATCAGACCTGCTTAAACCATACACTCCATCAAGGACACTGAGGTCTGCAGATCAATTCTATGGTTGTCCCAATCCAAGCTTAGAGGTGACTGAGCTTTTTCAGTGCTGGCACCCAAACTATGGAACATTTCCCCAGCCGGTTCAAACTGACCCCCACACTGGAAACTTTTACATCACGTCTTAAAACACATTTTTACCCCTTAGCTTTTAGCACAGCATGAGAATTGTGTGTCTGGTGGTCTTATAGGGTATTTTAGCCTTTTAATTTTTTTGTTATCTTTTAGTCTTTTAAAATGATTTAAGTCCTGTAATTTAATTCTTGTGTATCTTAATGTTTTAATTGATTTGTATTTGAATTGGTTTTAGTGTTTTGGTAACTTCTTTTAGTGTATTCTATCCTTTTAATTCATTTTATTGTATCTTAATACTTTAATTGCTTTTTAGCTTTTTAGCTTTGGTAAGTTCTTAGAACTTTGCTGTTTTTACTTGTGTAGACTGTTTGTGGAATGTCTTTGTCTTTTTCAATGTACAGCACATTGGTAACCCTGTGTTTTTAAAATGTGCTAAATAAAGTGGATTGGATTGGACTCTCAGATTTTGAGGTTATTTATCCAGCAGCTGTTCTTTCACACCCACTTCTACACAATCTGGCCCCACATGTATCTTCTGGTGCCTGCATTGGGCTTCCTCTAAGAGAGCTGTGGACACAAACAGTTCCCTGGGGAGTAAGAGCTCAGTTTCACTCTCTCCCCCTTCTAAAACACTGACCAGACCGGTTCCTCTGTGCTATTGCTTCTTCTCTCTACTCCTCTTTGTCTTCATGTCAGGCGATGGAAGTCCAACGTGATGGAGAGTGACTTTTGGATGGTCAGATGCCTGCTCTCCTTTGTTTCTTTGAATAGAACTAGAAATTGGGCAACATAAGAGGAGTCCAGATGTCTGTTGCAAGGGGTGACACAAAGAGAAGCCCACAATGTCTTCAATTTCTGTTTCAGTGGAGCTGTGGACCATATTAAAGGCCACAATGGCTAAATAGGCATGAAATAGAAGCATCTCAACTGGAGAGTGGCTATCTCGGAGGTGTCAGATGGGATCTGTTTTCTTACTTTGAACCATAAACCACAGAAAAGTCATCAGCAGAAAATTTTCCATTTCTCATTGGAGTTCAGCCATGCTGTGTCTGGCTCTATCCTTCATTGTGTGTTTTCATCTCCATTTTTTTGCAAATGCAAAGAGAGTGACTAAAGTATAAACATATTGCATTTGGTAGTAATCACTTTATTTTTTACAATGGACTTCTTCTTCTCAAGTCAGTGCATTACAGCTGGACATGCTATATAACATTAAACCTCATCCTTCCATTCATGAGATATTGTCTCATTTAGACAAGCTTTTTGCAGGAAAACCCATGTTTGACTCATTCTTATTGAAGACGCAGATGCTGTCTGTATTGTGCCTGTTATGTGTGGAGGACCCACATTTTTACTTTATTTCAGTAAAAGCCATTTTCTAGCTTTATAAGCAGGTTTCTGTCTGAGTGAACTATTAACAAAATTATTTACAGAAAATTTACAGAAAGCAAAATTCAATTCCATCAACTACATTTATGCTAATATCAATGATGCATAACAGTCCGCACATCGTCCAAACTCCCTGTGTGCTGGTTTTTGTTTCCAAGCAGTTATCACCACCTACTGTATATGAATATAAACTATGCTAACTCCAACCATCATGTTGACAAGTGTAGATATAATCTCCAGTGGATACGTGACCAAGGTAACCTACAAATTAGCATCTTGCAATATGATATAAGTTCTGCTGATCATTTCGTTATTGTCCAAACCTGGATCTTCACCTAAATTAACCCAGCCCCATGAAAATTGTGAAATAGTCACAAAACAGAAAACTTTGTATTTGTGCCGTTGGACAGGAATCTTTTGTGGATGTCTGGTTTGTGTGTCCTACACATTTTGTGTGTTTAGCTGAGGGAGTGTCTGTTAGAATACAAACTGAAGTGTTTTCTTAATCTTAACCAGTTTTTAATGCCTAACTTTTGCGGCTTATTATTAAGTTTTGTGACAATTTCATGAAATATTGACAATATTTTTCTTTATGGAATTATTTCTGTGTCCCTTAGTTTGGATCAATAACGTTTTTGTGACTAGTTCACATTTTTCTGTGAGACTGGGTTGTTTAAGCCTATTTTAGTCACTTTATTGACTAAACCTAATCAGAGTGAGCGAAAATGAAAGATGAAAAGAAGAGTCCTGAGGCTGGTATCGCACTGAAGGTGTCTGATAGGCATTCCTAAGACATATATTGTCACAATTTAAAAATGATAGAAGGCCATGCAGGTTTTTTGCGGCATTTTCATCCCTGCTGTTTCAATGACAACCATACACTTATTTTTTCAGTACATACTAACCTTAACTATAATAATAATAATACATTTATTTTTCAGCTCCTTTCAGGGCTCTCTAGGACACTTTACAACATTAAAATAACAATAAAATACTAATATACAAAAAATAGAATGAAGACAATAAAAAAAAAGAATGAATGGCAGGGTAAGTTTGCAGTGAGATGATTACAATGAATATGCAGTTTTATTGATCAGTCATATTGATCTTTTAATTAAAAAGCAAATAAACAATCTCTTTAAAAAGAAAATTGGACAGCTGCTTTTTGCGAAAATAACATTAAAACAAATGGAACTTTTTTTTCTACTTTTCTCATTCTGCGCCTCTTCGGAACATGGGTTTCGGGACTCATCAGAGTTTATGGTGCCATTCTGTCTTCTTTTCCTCTCTGCTGTAGGTAGGTTATTGTCTGTGAGTGTTTGTGTGTTAGTGTGTGTTGACAGTACAGGGAGGTACAGATGGTGGGATGTGGCAGTCTGTCTGACTGCAGTGAAGAATGTGAGATTCAGCTGTTGGCCTTTCACCCCTCAAGCTCTGACCTTATGTGTCTCTGATCACCGTCTGGCTCCATCTCATTACCACAAACTTGAATACTGTTTCAAACTGCAGCCACACCAGCTCCTCAACACACAAAAAAAGAAAAACTTCACTGATGAAAGCTGACATTCCGCTCAGGACATTTGGTTCTTGTTCCACTGCCACTAATTGAGCTCCTATTTTCTCCCTTACCTTTGTCCAGCATCGTTGCTGTTGACCTCTCAAGGAATTATGTCAGCAGATTTAATTTGTCACTGTAGCAGGACTGTTGTTTCCTCACTATGTGTGTGTGTCTGTAAGAAAGTGCAAAGGAACATTGGATAGCCAGGAGAACTCACAAGTTTATTTATAGGTTTAGATTTAAAGCAGCATGTGGCCAAGAGAGAAAGTCATTTACATTCAATGCACCAGTGCGAAGGTAAGCATCTGCTATTGCTGCAAAATCTAGTTTTAAGACTCAGCAGAGGGAGCAACAAGGAAACACCACCCCCTCTGTTATCAGACTCTTAAACTGCAGTCAAACTGTTGTTTGAGCCGTGAAGCAGCTCTGACCCCTCCAATGTTCTTCCTTTTCCCATCATCTGGAAAATTCCAGTTTTATACATAATATACTAATATATCACCATTATTATATAATATATCAAATCAATCGAATATTCGGTGTTGCTCAATGTTTCATCTTTTCTTCCATTGTCTGTTCTTTAAACACAAATAAGGAAAACTGCCATTACAATGGGCTGACATTTTCTAAATGTGTTGATGAACTGCTGACTCCCCTCTGAGAGTACGTGGACTTTATGACCCTTTGCCTGTATGAGAGCTCTCTAGAGCTTAAACAACAAAGCAAAGGAGATGTGCTGTGTGTGGCTTCGGCACACACAGCACATCTCAGGCAGCACACATGCTTTTTGTGCTTCTCTTGGGTTGCAAGGTCAGTAGGCAGAGCAGGTTGGAATTTTTAGCTATCTGGGCATCGATATAGATTCTCATCTGTCAGTGAGACAGCATGCTGACAATGTGAAAATATGTTTTGGTGTCAGACAAGACTTTTTTACAGCAGAATATGGTCTCCTGGTTAAATCAGAAATTACATTCAATATTGCTTCTTATTACAACCTTCTCGCAACGAACAGCAAAAACTAACTAAATTATCAAGCAGGTATTCATATGTTTCGACCAAGCTCAGCTGTGTGATCTTTTTAGCTGTGCGGTGAAAAGGAAAGCAGGATCTATTATATCTGCTAACATCCCTTGAATAATTCCTTTGAGGTTCTTTATCACGAAGCTACTTCACTGTAGATTAAGTTGAAGATTAGATAAATAAATAGAGATTTGTTTCCCACTGCAATAAGTATTGATATACACTACCAGTCAAAAGTTTGGACACACAAAATACTTCAAGTTGTTGAATTCTGCACTAACTATACATTGATAATGAAAATCTGCTTGTAACAGCACAGCAGCAATATTCTCTAACTAGCAGAAATGGCTTTGTTTAGTCAAATTTAGTGTATGTCTTTTTTCATACAGAATCTGTAATATAAACCACAATAAACCCTGATTTTATTCATCTGTGCATGCATATTTACACCTTTGAATCATTATTTTTTCCTCAACCTCATATTTCTGTTGTAAACATCCAACCATGATATATGTCTGTGTAAACTACTATGAACATGTATGCAGCTTCAGACAGCAGTGTTGTTGGTTTTAAAGTGTGAGGAACTTTTGAGTTTTCAATGTTGTTGAGGGGGGGTTATATTTACCGAAAAGCAATTAAAGCATTGGTTTTTTTTTAATGTGGTACTGGGACAGAGACTGAATGAGATGATCTGCACTTAGCAATATTCACAGAATCTGATATAAAAATGTATTTTCTCTTTCCACATCTTCAGCTGCTGATTGCTTGGTACAAACAGATCTCTCGTGTAATTGCCACTTATGCTTGAGAGCCCATTTATCTGTTGTGCCACATTGCGTCACAGGCCTTAAGTCTTGCTTCTCCTCCATGTTTCTGTTGTGAAAATATATGCTCCTCATGAGCTTCAGCTTAAACATAGTTAATATGTTATTCATGGACATGATGTCTGTTCTGCCCTTGTTTTATCTTGCGTATTCCTTTTTGTCTATTTATGTAATGGCTGCAGCTTCATCTGCACATTTTGCACCACTTTCAGCAGCATGTGACAACTTGCAATGACCTTGCCAAACACTCTTAACAAAAGACATTTTAAATGGAGTGAATTACAAAGGAGCAAAAGAAGAAAATGATGTTAGATTGAGATCACCGGTCTACTGTGGCCTCTGATACCAGCAGAGGCTCATGGGGACCACCTGCTGGTATTGAGACATAACTACACATTTAATTCCTCCAGAAATTGTTGAAGAGCTGACACTAGAATGTTAAGGTACTGCTGGTTTGGCCACCGTTTTCACTCAAAATCCAAGCGTCTTATAGAGTGCAATTACTGTAAATATGTAGTTTGTTCACATATAAGTTGATGCAACATACAACATCACATCATGCAAAAACTAACAGGCGACAAACTGTTGGCACGATAAACTGATGAGAAATTAGGACGTCCGCAAAGACATTTTTTTTTACTTTTGTCTGAGCCGCATTATAAAACCAAAGACAGATTTGTGCCAGTGATGACTGTCAAGGTAGACTTATGCGAATCAGCTAAATTTTGTTCAAATCCACCAAACTTTACTTTCATTTGCAGTGGAATATAAATTACACAAAATAAAATTGTGAGGAAAAGTATCAAAAAATGATATTTGTATCACATAAAAAATAAATCAGAAAAGGCAAATAGAAACTCAGGGGTTTCTTTCATTCATTTTATTTCATGCCTGCTCTTTGTTTATGGTTTTTACCATTCATAGCTATCACATGTTGTAACTACTTTAATCCAGCCCAGACTTGATCAGATCTCATTATATAAGGTTGTGCACCATATTCAGGGAATAGGTCACCTTGTTGAACAGTATGAAAAATTATAGTATCTGTTTTGTGTTATATTTCTGCTGCATTAAATTCACTTGAGTTACAGCTGAATATTTAGAACAAATTCAGTGGTGTCCACTGACTTATTGTGATGCCAAAGGGTACTGGAGCTTATTATAATAACATAGTCATGTTTCACTGTGATTGTATATTAATTAGTATAGTATAGTAATTAGATATGTCAATCATGATGAGGAATGGGAATTCTAAAAAAAGTGCATACTTCTTCCCACTCCTTTTTTTAACTTCTTTATATTATGATTTGATCATGCAATATCATTCATTTTTTCCCTGTTTTTAAATTTTCTTTTTTCTTTTCTATTTTGTATGTGGGTTTTGATCGAAATAAATTAATTCATTCATTAGCACATAATTTTGAACATTTTTAATCTCTTAACCTTTTATTTGGTTTTATTTATTCAGAAGGATGTTTTTTTCTGTTAAATAATTTGGGATGCACTTCAAAAGTTTGAAAAGCTCTTTATAAATGATGCTAAGTTGAGTTAAGTCATGTGCCAAAGAACTCAACATTTTGTTATGTTCTTTGCTTTAAGTTTGCCTTTTATCTAATAGTCATATGCTGTTGTGTGTATTTCAGGTCCTCCGGGGGCTTGTGGGGTTGAGGATCCTGAACTGTAACCTAACTTATAAGTTTCCAGGACAACTGTTCTGGACATGTCTCATGGATGATGCTGGTACCACTTGCTTAATTGAAATGTTAGAACAAATCAATATGTTCAGCAGAATGAACATTTAGAAATCCTGGACAAATTGTACATTTTGTTGATGTTTAAAGTAGAATCAATTTAAGACAACCCCTTAAAAGCAAATGATAAAAGACAAGCCTTTATTAAAATATCACTTTTGTTTTATTCCACACACCTCTAAACATAAACAGTTAAACACTTATCATGTGTGCGTAAGTCTGAGCACAGAACTTCAATGACTCACTCATTGAGACCTGTAAGGCAGATCATAATGAGTAATTATCAATATAAGGAGTCTGCTGATATTTCCACACCTTGAAAACTTCTTTGAGGCTTCAAAGTTTCGGGTAACTCTCACCAGGCGTGGGCCTGCTGAGCAGCTGCCTGAGGATCTGAAAGGAAACTAATTGATGCCAACAACGCAGGGAGGGATATAAAAAGGCATCAAGGATCTTTCAAATACTTCCCACCATCTGATATGCCATTAAGAAATGGAAGACAAGGAGAACTGTAGAAGACCAAGAGAATTTCAGATTAGATTTTATGGAAAAGCAAAACAAAACTGCCAAGACACAGCAAAGGAGTTGAAAGAAGCTTAAACTGAAGAAACTTCAGAAGTAAAACTTACCTGAAACCTCCTACATTATCCTTTATAATTTTGGTAAAACAAGGATTTTCTTAACAAGTCAGTTTATTTGTAAAATATTTTTTTTAATAAACACAATATATCCAATCTTTTGCACAAATAAGACGAAAGATAAAAAAAGGTGAAAAAACGGAAATCAATTGAAAGATTACTGTGTAATCCTGTCCTTAAGCAGTTTAAAATCTAGCCAGGACATTTTTATTAGTCATAGGGAAGTAAAAATGAATGTAATTAGAAATAAGAAAAGACCTTTTGTAAATAGCAAAAATCCACTGAGATACAGATATGTTTTTTAGTTGAGACATGAACACTGGTCACAGGCTGATCTGGAGAGCCAGACTGTTCCTGAGTGTTCAACCTGAGCAGATAAAAGTCTGAATGTCAGAATAAAATGTAAATG
>JBBBVU010000009.1:14117650-14137291 GCA_037177055.1 Atherinosoma microstoma | reverse complement strand
AAAAATTACACATCCTGTGGCCTTTTCCTTGGATTGACTGTTAAATACCACGTTTTTGCCCATTATTGCTGCAGCCCCGTCAGTGCAGCATGCACCAATAATTTCATAAGGCCGGTTGTTGGATGACAGATAAGAGTCCACAGCCATAAAAATATCATCCCCTGTTGTTGTGACTAGATTGGTGGACATGAAAATGTCTTGTTTTAGGTTGTCACGTCAATATAGTGCGCGTAAATGACCAGCACAGTTTCATCTGACCCTGTTGTCATTTCATCCAACTGAATCACGGATGGAACATTCCTGAGTTTCTCATTTAGCTAGTTTTGACAGTCGACAGCAGAGCTATTCAACTACATCTTCAGCTGGGCCAGATTTTCAGATGAACAAATTCAACAGGGCCAGTAATTGTGTTTGGCCAGTAAGTAGCGGGTAAAATCAAAAATGTTTTTATGGCAGATGTCACACTTGTTTTGATTTAGTTTTGATTCATGGCTACATTTAGGCTATCACAGCATACCGTCTTGTACTATGCTAATACACCTCCAGTTGTAAAATGCAATCGAATTGCACTTTTGCATCTTTCTTCCCCTTTCAGAGTTTTTATTTTGGCTTTAAAAAACGTAGACAAGAAATTCTTGACCAGGCCTTGTCTGTTCTCAGGTCCATAAAACCAAACACTAGCCTTCAAACCCGACAAGTAAATCACACACTCTGTAACAGTGGCTGAAAGGCTAGCTGACATCCTCTGTAGCGTCTCTGTTGTTTACCGTTTGCCGCCCGGACCTCTTTTGGAGACGGACTGGTGGTCCGTCCCCAAAAAAGGTCCAGGCGGCACCCGAGATTTTTATTTTCTGGTTCCCAAAGTTTAAAGTGGTGTGTTGGCGGAATCATAAGCTGGGCCACATGGAAGTTGGTTCTGGGCCGCATGTGGCCCGCGGGCCGCCAGTTGAAGAGCCGTGGTCTACAGCCATTTTATTCATTTTGTCTTTGACTGTGTTTTCCGAGAGTGGGACTGTTTTCACTTTTTCCACCACATGAGATCCACCACAGTCTCTCCACAGTTTTCAGGCAGGCAGGTTTGATTAGCTGCTCTCTGATACTGTGGGGCTTTTTTAGCTTTAGCAATTAATAGGGAATATTCAAAGGATGCCCCTGTGGCTCTGTTCAGATCACTGCCTGCTCTTTCAAATACTCTTCTAATGTCCATGTCATTTAACATGTCTTCATGCAATCATTAGCTAGCTTCTTGCCACAAATGACATATTCTGGCTGAGTCCTGTCTTGTCCTTTGATGAAACCTAAAGTCAACATATAGCCTTACTTTCTTTTTTGATAGGGACTATTCTTGTGTATTTTTGCATTTATCAGACATGTTTCATGACAAATGATATTACCATGATGGGCATGACGTACTCACTGCACTACCTCCTCCACTTAACCACACAATGCATGGACAAAAATTGATGGGATGCACAAGTTACTGAGGTGTGGCCTACAAAGTAGATTTTTATTTTTGACTAAGGATATGGGTTTGAACGTGTTGTTGTATTGCAGACTTTGAAGGTACACTCAGTAAGTTCTTACGATGTTATGTGTTATGTAAGTGCAAATTTACAATTACACATGCCCCCTCCTCCCTGAGGGGGGGCAGTAACCCCAGGTTGGGAACCACTTGACTAGACCGCCTGTTGATAACGGTACACATTGATGTTTACTCATCCCAAACCAGATAATGAAATCATATTTTCTATTCAGTGACATTTCAAAAGCCTTTCTTCAATTGGCTTTGCTCCTTGACGGAGACGCAGCTTCTGTCCATTCACAGATACCAGATCCTGCACACGGTAAACATTCTGCCTGCTAAGCACGGCTTTGTAGCTGCATACTGAATTGTTAATATGAAGAATGAGTGTGTGTTATTCACAATCCACCGCTTGCCTCCTCAGGGCAATTGAGCTGCTTTTAGTAGAGATGCATCCAATTACAGAGATCAGACAACTACAGGTGCAATAATGATCTTCTCATGACAACATTCTGCTTTGAAACCTCAGTTCTTGGCATCTCTGTGGCTAGGGATGAAAATTGACAACCTTTTCCACTTTAGAATCGGTTCAAAATTTTTTATAGCATTCCATTTGTACGCCTCTGAGCCTATCAGTTCGTTTATCGATGCTGGCAGGTGTTGGAAATGTGCACTGATTGCAAATCAACAACAAATTACTCACTGTCTATATGTGCTGCTGTAAAAAGGGAGTCATGTCAGAGGAAGAAGCAGTCCAAAGCGTGAGTAAGTTTAAAAAAGGTGATAGCAAAAAATAAGTATTTCAAATAGGTGAAAATGCCAGTGAGAGTGGAAAAAATAACAGAGTTCCATTAATCTAATGCTCTGTAAGTGCTACTGCTACTGTTTACCATTTCTTTCAGAAACCTGAGTTGAAACAATATTTCCTTTTTCTTCATTTTATATGTTGACTGGGAATGTGTTGCTGCATCCAACATTAGCTCTCAGGCTGCTTGTAGCTCAGCCAAACCCCTTCACACTTGCTGCACAGGCAGGGATGTTAAAGGTGAATGAATACCTTTTCACAAAATGCATTGTGAGAGGCTTGCATCCTTTCTGAACGGTAGAAAACACACATTTCAGGAAGTCCATGCTACACATTCTTTTAAAATCTGGTGTGAAAAATAAAATGTTCAGAAAGTGCAGCTTTATGAGATGTGAGTCAGTCCTTCATGAGGAGATAACGAATTAGATATTGTTACTGACATAGTTAAAATAGACAGTTTAGTAAGTTCAGGATTTCCAATTGTTATCAGTTGTATTGATTCTTGAAATCTTTGTTGTGTACTTGCTTCCTCATAGAAAATTTAGTTTAAGAATCAAAATGGGCTTTCATACAGATTTGGACCAATAGCTACATTCATAATGACATTGGTATTAATAAAATCTTATCATTTCCCATCCCAATATTTGAAAAAACTGCCTATGTGAACATTTCTCCACTAAATTTCTTTAGCCCTTTCTGGGGGACCTGGAACTCCATTCAGACCAGCTGGAGAATGTAATCTCTCTACAAGTCCTGGGTCGACCCCAAAGCCTCAGCTGGTCATGCCAGATAAACCTCTAAAGTGAGGGCATCCGTATCAGGTGCCTAAACCACCTCAGCTGGTTCCTCCTAATGTGGGGTAGGAGAAGTGGGTCTTGTTTGAGCCTCTTATAGGCTTCTGAACGTCTCACCTAACCTCAGAAAGTAGAGCACCGTGTCAAGCGAAGTCATTTCGGAATGTTCTTGCAACATTTCATTACTTTTTTATTATCCTTTAACTCCAGTCACATTGTGGGGAGGTGACATAGTTAAGAGGTGGAAGTTGATACTGTGCAGTGCTTTTAATGCATAAAGAAAAAATATTTTCTGAAAAAAATAAAGCTTTGTGAGTGATTCATACTGACAAAGACATTCAGCTAAAACCGTTTGATTTTGAAAGCACAAGTGTCCTGTGCTTTACCTCATCTGCTCACTGTGTATGTTACTGCAAATCCCCCTGAAACAGGCTTTGTTGTTTCTATAAATCCCCCCCGTCTTTGGTAGCTTTCTAGCCCTCCGGTGCTTATTGCAACTGTGACATCAATTTAGTTTGTGGATCAAACTTTCACTATTTATGGTCCCTCTGGTGATGGCGGGGCTGTTGCCATTAAAATGAACACCTCAGGGTGGTGATGCTGAAAATGGAAAGAATCTACCGAGCGGCATACGAGGATTCTGTCAAACCCAGGCATATCTGGGTCTTTGGGATGTTGGAGGATTGAACTCAGCCAGGGTTGATGACCATAACATCACCTGAGGTGACACTCCTGTCTGTAAGCCTCTTCAGGTGCTGTTAGTTTCACCATGAGGAACAACCGTACACCGGCCTCAAGGACTTTGACATTACTGGAGTCCAGAAGAAATCTGCAAGTTCAGGAGAAAATAACTGTTTTGTGTGGTGTAGTGTGGAGTTTAAACAAGAAACATTTAAACCAAATGGAAAAAAAGATCTGCATCTTTGCTTCAGTTTGCAAATGGTGTTAGAGATCAGGGAGGTGTTGTGAATGTTGTCACTGACTCTGAATTGTTACTGAGCCTGGACTTCCATTCAGAGCCAGCATTAAAGAATATTTTTAACTGAACCAATTTTTAAATGTCAACTCTCTCACTGAAACCACATTAGATATTTTTCCTTTTTGACCAGAATATTAATTTCTGAGTCAATTATCTGCTGTTGTTCAATAGATGGCTAATTTAATTACTCTATTGGTCTCTCCAGGGGGACACTCAGCATTTCAGCAAATTTATGAATGATTTGTACAGCAGTTCCACTGCTTCCTGAGTGACAAAAATCTTAATAGAGCTGCTGGTTCTCTACGCCCCCACATTTTCATGAACTAAAGAGCCAACATAAATCATTACAACTTATTTGTCTGTGAATAAATAAATTATTAATCATGTATATTACAATGATTTGTAAATCAAGAAGTGTTACATGTTTATGTATGTCCTTGACCTGTAATATTGAGTATTTTTTGGCAGTGACAGCTATAAATGACTGATTTCACTATTTCTAATGATAAATCAAACTGTTTTGAATAAAAGATTGACTGTTATTTGGGTCTATGTCCGCAGGCAGCTGTTTTTATCCTTGGTATGGTGTCTATTTTCTACCCAAATCCTATTAAGTCTTCTTTCCCCATCACAAAAACGCCCCCAGCATACAGCATTTTTTCACACTCCCAGTTCAAATTATTTATGTTTTGCAAAACAGCTGCAGCTGTTAATGTCACTAATCTCATCACACACCAATCAAAAGCATTGACTGAGGAGGAAAAGTTATGGGAAGTGTTGATAAGGGCAGGTTTCTGTTATCAGCTCATACGGGGTTGACCATTCAGCCCTGAAACTGTAGTCATAGATTCTTCTTGCTTTCTCTTAATCCTCTGAGTTTCCGCCTAAAGGGCTCAAGGTTACTGCATGTTAATGTCAACTTCATTTATTTTGCTAATACACATAAATCTTTTGCATTTCAGACATGCAACACATAAAAAAAGAGGTTGGGACAGTAAAGCTTTTATCACTTTGTTGGTGCTCCTTCTCACAAGTTGAAATACATTCTGATGCTGAAGATGCCAAGCAGTAAAGAGTTTCACTTGTTGCTTGGTGCTGTTATATCTGCAAATGCAATTTACGGTGCACAATAGTATGGGGTTGTCATTGTCCAATGTTCTTATAAGAATCCTTCTCTCATTCTCTGTTGGGGACAGGATCTGTTGTTGCTGCTACAACAATTCAATTTCCCTTCGGGGGTGAATAAAGTTTTTTTTTTCTTTTTTTCTTCTGATTCTGATCCTCCCCTGCAGCCATACCTTGGTATTGTTTGCAGAATGTGGTTTGCATTGCCTTATTGAAACATAGATTGATATCCTTGGAAATGATGAATGATGAATGATAAATGTAGCATAAGTAGCTCATATGTCATGATTTAAATCAACTTTTCTGCCGTCACAGAAATGTAAATGAGCTTTGCCAAGAATACGGATATAATCTCAAACCATCACAAGCTAGATGTTCTTTTTTTATTTCATTTTATCTGTTGGCCAGAGTACAGATAAATAAAACAAAAAGATCTGGAATACTTATTGGTATGTCCACAATGCAAGTTTCCACTGTGTGATTGTTCATCCCTGATGCCTCTGAGCCCAGACAGATCAACACTGTCTCTGGTCATATTTAAGTTTCAAGTTGCATTCATGCAACTCTAAATTGTACCAGTAATCCCTTGACCTTGTAGTTATATCCTTAATACCTTGTATTTTACCAATCACCAGTTTTGGGTCGTTATTATCAAAGATGTTCTCTGGAGCGTAATTCTGTGAAAATGATGTGTTTGTTTGAGGCAGAGCTGGTTCTGTTTTTGTGGCTGTGCTAATGATGTGAACCATCATGTGGCGACTGGCACAGAATCATCTGAGACCAATGAAGCTGGAATTTGGCTGATCAGTGCATCTCTAAATAAATGAACAAAATATTGGATTTGTTTATAAACAGACCGACTGGTGGATTGTTGTTGCATTTTGTGAGATCCGCTTTATAGCTGTAGCTAGGAGCACTTCCGATAGAAAGAAGGATATTTTTCTGTTAGAAACTGTTTTGATCCTGAAAAGTTGGGGACAAATGCTGCATGCATTTTCTTTGAGAATGTACGGCAAGGATGATCAATGGTATATAGTGGATGCTGACTTGAGTTAAATTATTTTAGTTGTTTACTTTAAAGGGATACCGTGTAGCTTTTGACCCAAATATTAGCCTAATGTGAGTATTATTGGATGATTTTTGCGGTCAATATACAGTCTGCACTCCGAGGGGTCTGTCCTCTTCAGAAACCAAGCATTGTAACTTTGCAAGTGCGGATCCGTCTCTCACGGGATCATGTGACCTGGAGCGCTTTGCTTTGTGGCTCCGCCTCTGTAAACACAGAGGGCTCTGCTTTGTGCTACTTTTTGCTCCTCTTCGATCGAAAGTTTGTCATGGCTGAACAAAATAAGAAGGTGAAATCAGTGTCTGAGGAGGCCAGAAAGAGAAAGTGGAAAAGGGATCGCTCCAGAGGAAAGACACAAGTAGAGCCGTGTGGATACAAAACCAGCCCTCTGTTTGCCTCAGTATTATAAGACTTGTAAGAGCTCTTTGCCTGTTGTGCAAACCTATCAAAATGTGATGTACTTTTTCACATCTTTCAGCCAGCGTTTATTCAAAACAATGGCAGTAAGTGCCTGATGAGCTGCAGAATGTTGCAGTATACGTCTGTGCCTTTATTTTGCTGTTTAGTAGAAGCTAAATGTGGCTAGTTGAAGCTAATCGGCCACAGACGTGACTCCTTAAACATTTTGCGCAAGTGGGGCTGGTTTGCATGCAATGAATACATTTCCTATAATTCATGTAAATATCAAAGAAGTAACAAATTAAAAAATTCCTTAATTCCTGAATCGGAATTACTTCATTATCAGCTGGTCAAAGTGGTCTGCAAACACGATTCCAGAACACGGATTGAGACTGTTTAGTTTAGCAACAGTGTTGGGTGGCCTGTGGGAAGTTACAGGTTTAGTGCCCCTAGTGGCCAAAAGTTACAAGGTATCCTTTAAACGCCATCATAATAATCCTGCATCCTGCATGTGCATAATTTGGGCTTCAGTCATAAAAATGACAAGCAGTAAATGGTTAAACTCTGTGATCTTCTGTGATGTTCCCTTTAAAAGGTATATTTTATTCAACATTTCATATCAAAAACTGTTGTTGATACATTTGTCTTTTTCAAGCAGTTTGTATTAAGAGTTTGACTGAAACTGGTTTAGACACAAACCACTCTGTTCACTGTGTTTTCTCATGCTTTCAGTGTGACTAATTCAACTTAAAGTGTGTTAACAGATGTGCTTACACAAGAACTGGGTAGCAAAATCATCATTTTATTTTTTTTTTTAATTGTCACTATGCAGTATTTTTTAAGTAAAATTAGCAGAACATAACCTGCTTCTCTCTCCTGTATCTGTCAGCAAAGGCAAAAAAGTCATGCATTAGATTACATATATTATGAGCTATGGTGTCTCATATGTATATATATATATATTTAAAAGAAAAAAAAATTTCCAGAGGAGAATTTACTCATTTCTATTTCCAGCCCAGGGGTTGGCTGGTCCTCTAAATTGATCTGGTGAACACAGCTGCTTCTGAGAAACCTGCTCAGACCTGATAAGCTCAGTAACCATGGCAAGCTCAGACATCAAATATGCTTCATTTCAGATGGGAAGGGGATGTCATGAACTTTCTCAGGTAACAAATCTGCCCACTAAAAATGTAGAAATGAGACATTGGAGAAATGATACAGAGTTGACCATTCACCAGACTTCTCCATGGACAGTAGCTCCAGCTGTGTTCAGCCTGTCACTTCTCCATCATTAATGTGTTGGTCAGCTACATTTATATTTCACAACATGCCATTCCTTCTGACATTTTGCTGTTAGAATTTTAGAATATCAATGGAAAAAACGATCCAGCCATAATTGTTTTGTTAATTTGCCGTTAATACTTTAAACTGAGCCCCAAATCTCGCAAGGTCTCATTTCAGATTCATAGAACTAAAGTATAAAGAAAACCTAAACTTAACTTGATGCTTTTTTTTTCATGTGCACAATCAAGCAGATGTTATTTAGTTAAACCTCTTGCTTAAGAGGTCTCTGACGGTGACTCGTGATGTTTTCACTCAGACAGGCTTCTTGGTAAAGGCTTATATGAGCCAGGAGGTGGACTAATCAATGTCAGATGTCAAACGAGCTTTGCCGACTACATCATTATAATTGTTATAGTCTAAAACAGATAACCGTAGAAGTACCTGCAAACAGCATTAAGTTAATGAGCCATATGTAATGTAAACAGGAACATCTGTTCTTTCATATAATTTAGGCAAATATTAACTAGTATTTCTTAAAAAGAAAAAAAATCAAAGCTTGGTCAATTATTAAGAATAACTTTACTATTAACTTGCAATTATAAACTTGTCAAAACTTAATGGAACCTGCTTTGGTTTGATGCATATGCTTCTTGTGAACTAGCTTTATTTGGGGCTCAGTTTATTGCTGTGTAGAATTTTTGCTCAGAATCACAGCAGGAGCCCCTTTCCCTGGACAATTTGGCAGTTTGACATGCTTTTTCAGCAGCTAACTGGTAGCATATAGCACACAGCTTCATCAGAGCAAAACCAGGATGTTCCTCCATATGTGGTTCAGGAGTTTAAATTAGTAGAAGTTATCTTCATATGTTGGGAACTAATTTAAACAACATCCTGATTCCAGACAGAAACTAAATATATTCAAACCCCACTGGGTGAGGGTGATATGGTCAACACAGTTCATATGTGTCAGTCATTTCTACAAAATGTACATGGAAGGATTTTTGTGGTGCTTGTAGTTTATTAAAAGTAAACTTGCAGAATGAACATACTCATTTTCATCAGCTCCTGTTTTTAGGTCTTCCACTATTAGTGATTGTAACGCTTTAAACGTACATCCTTTTTGTGTCTCTCTTTTATTCACAGTCAGCATTAACTGACATCAAAGAGATGAACATCTGCTTCTCATTGCTTGTAAGATTAATTTTCACTTGCTACAAATTGTTTAATTAAAGAGAACACTTGTATTCTGGTGTTAAAGCTTTTTGTGAGCTCAGAAATACCAGTCTTTAATTTTTTAACTCCTTTAAGTCCTGAGTTGCTGTTGTTATTTTTTTGCATTTTTATGATGATTCCCACAAAATATCATTTCATTATTCATTTGTTGTTCTGCACAACAAAACAGGCTAATTCTCGAAAAGAAGGACAGAGGCTTATTTTTAAAAAAATAAGCTTTTGCTGTTATGATTCATTCTGCTCTTCCATTGAGAGCACTTGTGTGTCTTCTGTGTCTAGAAATGAGAACAGCAAGTGTTGCAGTCACAGAAACAGAGCATTCATTTAATGTCAGCTACTTAATTTCAGTGTCTTTATATTTAAGTCTTAGAAATTAAGATATTTAATTTAATATTTAATTAATATTTTCATTCATACACTAGAGTTAGCATTTTGAAATAGTCTGCCATGATACATATGTGACACAGTAGATTCACCAGCTACATAAGTCATAATGGATCAATGAGTGTAGAAACTATATGCAAGTGAAGAACCATTTCATTCACCATGCTTCCAGTTTCCTTGAGTTCATAACCTTAGAAGAATGATTTTGTGGAGATTTGCGTCATTTTCTGCATCTCTCTTTATTTAAGTAATATTTCCATGTTGGATTAGCAAACACAGCACAAAGTAAAGAAAAGTGTTACGTTAGGATTACGTTTTTTTGTGTTGACAAGGATTGACACGTGTTCCAAGCTGAGAGCTGTTACATAATTTCACTGTCTAAAATCTGCAGTTTTAATCAGAAATACGTGAATAGTAATCTTTATCTACATCTCCATTGAGTGTTTTTTTTTTTTAAAAGACTTGTGACTAATACATTTCTTAAACCAAAAAACTGCACAACTACAGACTAACTTTGATTATTTGACACACCACTCATAAACTGCACTCTTCTATGTGATTTATAGAAGTTAAATGCAGTCAAAAATCTGTGTTTGTTTTTTTTTACAATTAGTGTTGCCCATGAATTTAGATAATTAAGATAATTATAGCTCTTCTTGCTCAGTTTCTTTTGTAAATTCCTGCTATCTCCAACTGGCAGACATGATGCACACAGGATGCTGCATGTGCTTCATTCACAAGTCAGTTTTATGTTTCAAGTAGAGGCCGACCGATTTATTGCTCAAACTGATATATCGGGCTGATATTTGCGTTTTTTCTGGTATCGGCATCGGCTGATACTGTCGATATCAGTCGATAACGCCGAACCCATGGCATTTAGAAATAAAGCACTTAAGTAGCACAGTAGCTACTTTTCATGTTTGCTTTCATAGACCCTTAATGCAGGCCCGCTTAGTAGTTGTCCCAAAATAACACAATAAAATGAGTTATTTTGAAATCAAACAACATTTGTAAAGTTGATTTGGATCTCTTCCAGAAACTCCCATGAACATTCTCTGATATAATTAAATGCATACTTAACCCACTGAAGTTAATTTTCAACTTTTAAGACACATGGTATTGGATAGTGTAGAGTAGACTGAATAGCACAGAAAACTCCAAGGCACTCTCCTTTAAAAATAAGAAATTGTGTTAGCTTTTAAGTCGGAAATAGTAGGCCTTGTTAGACTTTTTCATCGCATCACCTACTGATTCCTCGTCTAATTTTCTGATCAGAAATTTTGGAAGTAGGCACAGGATCATTTTTTTGGAAAAATTACAGAGAATAGACAAACACATAGATGGCAGAACTGTTTCTGACCATTTTGTTGTTTGTTTAGATGACAAAACCCTTCATATTAACTCACACATACTAATAAACCCACAGAGTCCAAGCTTTTGTCCTTGTGAATTTAGCTTTTCAAACTTTTTGGAATTGCATATTTTTTAGTGGCAGCACAAGAACTAAAATGAGCTGCCATTTACTGTCATAGTTAGAGGTTGACTGATGCATCTACTAGTCTGATCAGTCTGTACCATTAGAAATGTTTTGGCATTTGTATTTTCTAGTTTGAATCCTGGCTTGGGCCTTTTTATGTGGATTTTGCATGTTTTTATTAATTTTTTTATTTAACCTTTGTTTATACCGATAGTTTCACTGAGACACCAAGTCTCAATTGCAAGACAGATACTTTGGACATAAAACATTTAGTTACTGTTATAGTTACTTAGAGTTCTACCCTGTGCAGGTCAAAAACAAGCATGTTAGGTTAATGGGTGTTTCTAAATTCTCCCTAGACGTGAGTGTGAGTGCTTGTTTGTCTGTGTTGGCTCTCTGTGGAACTGGAATCTGACTGGATCTGTTCAGGGTATGCCCAGCCTCTTCCCTGATAGAAGCTTTGACAGACTTTAATCCCCTGTGGATGAATGGATGGATGGGTGGTATTTGCTTGTTTTATTGACCTCAAAATGATTGTAAACATCAACCACACATAAACAGTTTAATGTAGAGGATACTGTGCTGAGAGGCTTATTTTTTCTGCACTGTAAACCCGAGTAAGTTCACAGTAGCAAATTAAAAGTTGACAGTTCTTAAATTTTATCATTTAAGTTTGCTTTACTAAAAGATTTTATTTTTACAATGTAATGTTTTTATGTTCTACAAACTTGATCATTCTAATGCAACAGTATATAATTCCTTTGAACCGCTTAATCAAAAGATTTTATTATTGACCATTTAAAAAGAAATAGTTTTTTAATCTATTTAAGTTATGACTACTTTGATAAAGATAACTTCAATTACCATCATGCTTTTTTATTTAGTTTCTTCAAATCAAAAACATGTTCAATTCATTTTGTTTTTAAATAACACGACAATGAAAATATCAAACAACTGGTACATTTGCAGTACACAACTTAGATAAATTTCTCTGTAACAAGTCATTCCTGTGGGCATTAAGATGAAAATATAAATACTTCATTGATTCCAGAAGGAAATTGCAAATTACATGATTGCAGGGTTTCAGAGGTTTGCCATAATCAAGTCTCTGGAACCGCATTCCTGGTTAGTCCATATGCAGAGATCAAACCAAACTAGAACATGGAACACATCAGTCAACATGGAGACGTCACTTTTCACCAGATCATCTTTCACAACAGCAATACTTAAGGGACTGGATAGGACTGGACAACCCGGACTGGACTGGACTTAGCTGGACAGGACTTGACTGGACATTGCTGTCAGTAATCACTTGGAGAAGAGTGACTGGGGTGCCACTAGCATCTGTTTCCTCTTGCCCATCAACCTGGAATAGACAAGCATAACATTATAATATTTATTTACAAAAAAACAATGCACAACAGACAACATGCACTAGAAGAGAGAGAAAGTATAAGAGCATGAGTAAAGGAATGATATATGAAATTACCAATCATATTGCTCACATAAGAATGAGTTTCACAGCTTTAAATTCAGTTTAAAGGGTCCAGATAACAGTTCAGATTAGGTTTCTGTTTTGCAAATTTACTGGGATGATTATTGAGCTTAAAATAAGAATGTTACCAAAAAAAAAAATTTCAGGAATTTGAACATTAAACATTCCAAATGAAATATATTCAATATAAAGTGTAAAAAAGGGGATCCAATTTTTGGTTCAAGAAAAGATTAAAGTCACACCAAATGGACTTACTGCAACTATAGTCCTAAAAATGTGCATTAGTGTTTCACTTTCAAGATGACAGAGAACAAAGAGGGTCAATATGGAATGTACTTAACAATGACTGAATTAACCGGGTAACATTGATTTTATATTTGTAATGACACTTTTCTGACCTTATTTGACACAAAAGATTTTCTTAGCAACAATGCAAACCCACAAAGAATTCTTTGTGGGTTTTTAACATCAACAAGTTATCTATTTTATACTCTAGAGCTGTGTAGTGTTGGATATCTTCATTTTTAATAACATGCTAGCCACTGATGAACTTCTGGGGGAGATATGAGCTGGGTCAGTGCAGGTGACGTGACACAGACTGGGGGGCTGCTGCGGTCAAAACGTATCCAACTCTCATCCAACTTTTCTGCTTCATTTTGCTCAGACACAGTGAAAAACTCTTGAACTATTGAGGGTAATAGATAACAAGCACATATGATCAAATTCCACCTTATTCCACGTTTAATTCCAGTTTATGTGGTTCTCGTCTGTGTCGTTCTTCGCCGTACGGGATATCTAATGTGCGCCTCTCTTAATTTAAAAACCAACATGTGTACAGCCGTGGATCAGAGGAAAGACCAACCCCTTCTATCAGCTTTTTATCATGGTGTTATTCTTCTCTGAGCTTGGGTAAGGATGGAATGAACGCAAAATACGCCGGCAGACATTCAGAGACAGAATTAAAGTCCTTCAGCTAAATCTGAGAGATGTCAGGCACACTAGTGCCACCGAAACATAAAGTTAGTCGCACTCAGCAAATTTTTGGTCGCATGTGTGACCAAATTGGTCGCACTCTAGAGCCCTGTCTGGTAACTGGCCAGTGTAAAGAATAACCGTTATTGACCATCATTACTTTTACCCGATCACTGACCAGCGTTACTAATAACCGTTACTGACAAGTCTTGCTTTGACCCGGTAATTGGCCAGCATTTTGGCCAGTCATTGTTAACTATATGGTCCTGATTTGGTAAAATCAAAAAAGAGCCGCATTCCTATCCAAAGCAGATTAATCTATCAGGTTCTGCTGTTTTTCATCCCGTTAGAAACCGTCGGATCGATGGAAAATTTGAATAGAGAGCGGGAACCACTCGGCGCTCGGTTACAGAACGTAGAAACGTTGCAGTAAAACACTCAACAATGTTCTTAACTGTTTCATTAAAATATCCCGACATCTTTACAACAAGCTAGGACATTATTAAATTAATGTTTCACTTAGAAGTCGCTCCACTTGTCGTCGTCCTTCGCTCGGTAAGGGCGGCCATGTTGAACAGATTTTTCTGATGCGTAGCAGCTCTCCTGCAGCAACTTCGTGACGCAAGTGTATGTGCTCGGAAATAAAAAAAAGTATACTAATAAACAATGATAAAGGAACCCATGTTTACTTATAAACTGAGGCATGCACAATTATAACTACATAAGTAGTTCAGATAACCAAAACTTTTTAAGTCTATTTAACTTGGTTTCAAATTTTAAGTATTATATTCTCAAACTACATAAGTCTGGTCTTCTGTTCGGGTTTACAGTGTGTCTGTAAATAGATTATGCTGTGTGGCATTTTTGTGGCATATCCAGGCTGTACAGAAATTGTGGATCTAAGTTTCCAATCTGAAGATTATTTTTTATTTATTTATTTTTATTTAAAAATGAAATGAATCCAACAGCTTACTAAATTCTGCACAGGGGCCTCGAGTCAGGTGTATTGGAGCAGCTGAATCTTAAAAACTTGCAGGATTGTTGCCCACAGGATTTTGCATTGTTTTATTTCTAGTTTCCAGATATTCTGGATCAGACAATATGGTAATATTCTGTAAATGGTTGCATTCAGAGATGGATTGATACTGTATTTTACAACATACAGGACATTGTAGGAACAAATGTCTACATTATCTTCAAGAAGTGCCCTGAAACCCAAACAGCTCAAAAGGATTTCTGTAGTAACTGCAGAGAAAAGTCTAGTTCATGAAGACAAACAGCCAACAAGGCAGGTGGAACAACATGGACTCCAGCATGATTTAAAGCTGCAGCAGACTCCCAAGGAGGCAGTGCTAGGTATGGAGAAGCTGGAAAAAAACCCTGACACTGACTGCACATGCTGGAGCCATGTGCCAGTGCTGCAGCAGGAACTGATATGTGATCTGTACTGACTGAATTTTAAAAAGTTGTTTTAGCCTCATAGTAAAAAGTGTAGATTGTCGGGATAGTATAAAGATTATTGCCTTCATATAGCCTAACTCTTACTTTTGTCATGTTGTCTTTGTGCTCTCTGTCACTTCAGGCTCATTCAACCCCATTCCGCTGGGTTGTTTTTTTTTTACAAATATTTAGGGCGTGCTAATTGAAGTTTAGATTCTGTTTGTTTCTGTGGTAAAACCTCCAGCCAGAGGAGCATTTTTAGTATATTAGGTTAGCAAGTGTGACACTTTTTACATAATTTGACGTGACACAAAATTTTTTATTGGAACATAATCCATGTATTTGTAATTTTTTTACACTCAAAGGCTCCAATAATCTCACCCTCTGCAGGGCGACCGGGTTCTCCCTTAGAGATAGGGTGAGAAGCTTGGTCATCCGGGTGGGGCTCAGAGTAGAGCTGCTGCTCCTCCTCATCGAGAGGAGCCAGATGAGGTGGCTCGGGCATCTAGTTAGGAGGCATCCTGGTCGCCTCCCTGGGGAGGTATTTCAGGCACGTCCCACCAGAAGGAGACCTCGGGGTAAGGCCCAGGACACGCTGGAGGGATACATCTCTCGGCTGGCCTGGGAGCGCCACAGGATCCCCCCAGATGAGCTGGCTAATGTGGCTGGGCAAAGGGAAGTCTGGGCTTCCCATAGGCTGCTGCCCCTGCAACAGGGGCTGTGAATTTGCAAGAAATAGATTTCTTGTTCTTTCTTTTATAGTGGATGAATAATTTTTATCGGAAAATATTTCCGTCAATAAGTGTAAGAGTTGTAGTTTTTAGCAGGAACTAATGTGGACAAGAAATCAGTGGAATTGCCCTTTATTCATCTGGAAGCTGTGAATACGAAACTAACTACACCGTTGTCACAGGCGCTGTGGTGTGCCCTGCAGTGTTTTGTGAAACAAAGGAGTCATTTTATTCACTTGATTGAACTGGATAAAGAAAGTAGCTACAGGTAGTGGATGGATGGATAATGCTCTATATTTCTGTATTTAAATGCTGCAGGTTACAACTCACAGATATACAATTAATATAACAAATAAGTAAGTAAAATGCAATTTTGATAGAAGGATTGAACCATTTTATAAAGGTGCAACAACTTGTACATGTGTTGTATTAGCATCACTACATCTCAGTGTGTGTCCGGTGTGCTGTACCTTGTTGTCTGTGGACATAGTGATGTCTTCACCAGTCATGTGTAAGTGCACGTGTGCTTTTCATGAAGGCTCCTTAACATTAAGTCAAGGTAATGCTTTAGTGCTGAATAATTAGATTATCATTAGCCACACTGCAGTCAGCTGAAACTCATTCATTTGAAGGGAGCTAAGTGAATGTTTCTGTTGCAACTGTTCACAGCAGTTTTTAGATGATTGATGTCAGCCCTTTTTTCCCCCTCATTTTTCCCCCTTTTTTACTTTTTCATGTTCTAAATATGAAAGAAAAAAAAGATTTTAGCCATGTTGGCTTCAATAATGATTCACAATATGCAAAAATATTCAGAAAATTGGCACAAAGAAATCAGAACTAACAGATATAAACAAGTGATGCCAGTTTACAGTAGAAATATTTGGCCTGTATATAATGCACCTTGACCCCTGCAGATCTTCTCTGGTCTGTTGAGTTATGGACGGTGGACCTATGCGGTGTCCTTTGTTGTTTTTCTGGGATGTTGGAAATGGACTCTATTGGTTCTGTTAGTAGTGGGGTCACACTTTTCAGGTGCAGAAATGATAGGCTTCTGGAGGGTGAAGTCAGGACAGTCCCTCAGCTTCTCCTGAACAGTTTCCAGTTTGATACGTTCACAGTCTTGCTGGAGGAGGCCAGCTCTGTCAGGAAGGGCCGTTGCTGTTTGGGGTAGGTCTGATCTCTAACAAGATAATCAGTGCTAATGACTTTGGTGGTTTCATTGTCATCGCTGATTAGTGTCGACTTTCTTTTTGGCCACAAAGATAAGGAGCTATTCTCAGGTCCAGGTTTATTTATACTTCTTTTGTATAGAAAGGGTAGAGTTAGAGTTTAGCAACGATTGTTCAACATGTAATTGGTTTAGTTGAAGGTGAGGACAATAGTTTGTGCCCTTGGGAGCTCCCAAGTCTCTCCCAGGTAGACTGTTAAATGGCATTAAAACAAACCTTATGAAGCCAGTTGCCTTTGTTTTTAAAGGTTTAAAAAGAAATTACCTTGCATCCAAATATTGCTTTGAGAGGTAGTAAGGTTTATTTTAGCATTTTGTGCAAATTTGCAAAGTGGAGTTGTAACTTCAGAGTGTATTTCAGCTTTGAATATCAGAAATTGGCAATTAAACCATTTGATGCTGCATTCAGTATTGTGTCCAGTATTTATATCCCTATGATCTTTTCCTACTATTGAAGTACAGACACATAAATTAAACTTAGAAATTAGAAATCACCATTAAGATTTTTTTTTTTTCAAGTGCCTTAATCTTGCTGTAAGTTTTCATTTTATGGTTAGTTAGATTTTTGCCTTTTGATATGCAACTTTCTGTAGATCGGACACCCACAGTGAATATTTGTTTTATTTTGAACATCATTATTTAATATACAAGAAAATAACAACACCTGCTGCAAAATCAATTAGATACTGAAAAATAGCATGATGCCAAGCACTGTTAAAGTCTCTACTTTCGAATATACAGAATATCTAATCAATGCATTATCCTACTGACTTGTTGACACATGCTCTCACCATTCTTATCATCAACTTTGTCTTTCTGTTGTCAGTGGTCATATTATGACATCGTCATGTGTACGACTTTTGTCCATCCCTTCTCCCTCCCTGCTAAAGCCAGCTTGGGCTGATAATAAGATTAGAGTGTGGAGAGGAGGCTTAGCGACCTGGCCTAAGAAACAGTGATCGTTTATCTGTAAAGCTGTTGCAGATAGACATGAGTGAGGTAGGAATTCTGAGAGCAGGGAGCGGGTGTGAGGCTGCAGGTTTAAAGGGCAATGGGTGCCACACCGTCACAGCATAAGTGTGTTTATTAAATTGGTTTATTTCCAGCTCTAATAGATAAAAATGCACATGACTTTGATAGTTCACCCCAGGAAAAGCTCACAGCAGCACATGCATACACAGCACTGACAATGCATAAATACAGTGCATAGGAACATAAATGTAATTTTACTGAAATGATTTGTCTACATCTTCATACCAGAAACTTAGTTTTTTCCTCCATAAATGGCCTCATTCATTCAAACTAATCAATGCTCTGTTAAGGTGTTGCAGAATTAACGGCTTAATCCATTTGCTGCCAACTGTCTACAAAGATCTACCAAAGTGGGCATAAGCCACCCTCAGCATCAATAAGATACAGCAGTTCCAAGGTTTAGGCTTTAGATCAGTTCTACACTGTTTTGTTTTGATTTTAAAAAGCTTGTCAATTTCAGAGGTTTTATACCGGATTTTATGTGGCTGCAGAGAAAATGTGAGGAAAGATTTTTTTCTGTTAATCGCTCAAACAGTCAGGTATCATATTTTAGATTCATTACTAGATAACATACTCAAAATAGCCTCCAGATGTTGATGCACTTTATTAGTTTGCATAATCACTTAAGATAAAACGGAACACTACAGATGAGCTTTGATGTGGTTTTTAATTTAACTATAAAGTGGAAGTGTCACAGGAAAGCAGAGAACCAAACTTCAAAAGTTACTTCTCACAACAACAGAAACGGTGTGCAAATGGACATCCTCTTGATGTTTTTATCTCCACGTCTACTATATTTGTCTTGGGATAACTTTTTGAAGTCAGAAATAGTGCTGCACAATTATGGTCAAAATGGTATTCACAACTATTTTGATCAGTACTGAGATCTCAATAGTTTATAACAATTATTCATAGATTTAAGTGGGAAAAAATGGTTTTATTTAAAATTGTCTTTATTCTGTCGCATAAAAAGCAACTCTGCTTTCACATCCATGTTGTGTTGCATTTCTACTAATGAACAAACACATCCATTTATTCATTTTCTATACTCACTTATTCCAATTCAGGGTTGGGGTGGTGGTGGGGTGGGGGGGGGGGGTTCCTTTAGTCTATCCCAGTTGCTGTCAGATGTGAGGTATGATACATCCAGGACATGTTGCAAGCAAATCACAGGGCCAACACAGAGAGATAAACAACTGATATATGAATCTGCACATGGAATAAAACTCCCTCTTATTCACCTAAATTCAGTGCATCTTTTTAAGAAAAGAAAAAAAAGATATTGGAAATCTTTCCGTCATCGTTTGGACAGATTAGAAGACAGGAAAATGTACCATAGTATTATGCATTTCATGACGAAACTGTCAACAACCACACCTAGATCACCGGTAGAAGATCTTCTGAATATTGCAGAGCATTTTGGTATTGGTATTTAATATATATATTTTTTCTATTTTCAAACAAAAATAAAACGACAGAATAGTTAAAAAGATAACAGCTATTGTCAAATCCAAAAAGTAGGGGGATGCAGCGATAACATATTTATTCATGCCTCCTTTCTAATCATAGCTTTCTCTGCCTTGAAGTTGTCACATTAATCCCTTAATTGACATTCAGATTTTTAAAAAATGACCAAAACAAAACAAAAAAACAAATATCAATAATAATATATATA
>JBBBVU010000009.1:14079427-14114976 GCA_037177055.1 Atherinosoma microstoma | reverse complement strand
ATAATCTAAAATCGTGATTAAGAAAGAATAACAGATTAAAAACATGGTCAAGTTTAAAATTCAATCTTAAAAGGAAATTACAAATTCAGATAAAAACTATTTAAATGCAGCAGAGAACTTCATTTCCTGGAAGCATTCTGAGTTATCCATTAAGAATTATTTTATTGTAAATAATTGCAAGAAATTTAGTGTAATTTATCTGGGCTGTACTTTTGCTAAAAGAAAGCATACATCACTTGTCCAAATAAATTAGCTCCCACTTCACCTCTTTCAGCATTTACTGGGTTCTTACTGATGTTGATGTTTGAGTTTCTATAAAAAGCCTGACATGGTTAGTCCAGTACAAAAGGACGCTAAATATTATTCATAGTTGTAGTTATTTATTGTTAATTATTTACCGTAAATAGGGAAGGTCAAAATTCAGTCAAGTTTCTGAGAACCTGAAAATAATTTAGTATTGATTAATAACAAGTTTACTTAATCAAACAATTCAAACTTTATTTATAAAGCGCTTTTTTCATGCCAGGGGCAACACAAAATGCTTTACACAATAAAATGCTTATAAAATAAAACACACTCATTATATTCTCTTTCACACACAATCATACACACACACCGAAATTGTCATGAAATTAGGGTTGTTGGTTTTGTGTAATGTATTTTTGGTTTCCTGTTTTATATTTTAGTTTCCTCCCCTGTGGTTTTGGTTCAGTTCTGTCAATTAGTTCACCTGGTCTCGTTTGTTCATCACTTCACCTGTTCCTCATTTGTCCCTCAGTGTATTTATTCTCCCTTGGTTTTCAGTTCCCTTGTCAGTTTGTCCTTTTGGTTTCCCCTGTCATGCGCTTGCTAGTTTCCCTGTTGTTTTTTCCTGGTTTCTGGATTAAATCTACATCACAGCATTCCATTTGCCTCCTGTTTTTCCATCCTGTATTTGGGTCCATTCCTCCACACGCACACCTTGACAAAAATAAAGCGCACCATGCAGAGATTCTAAAACTGGTGTAATGTGTTCCCCTGGTCCTCATCAGAACTCGTGCTGCTGAGTTCTGGAGTAATTGTGAGCTAGAAGTACTTTTTTTTTTTTTTTTTTTTTTTAGGAAGACCAGAGAGCAGGGCATTATAGTAATCTATTCTACTTGAAATAAAAGCATGCATCAGTACCTCCGTGCTGGCAAGAGAAGGAAAAAGAGCGGACTCTGGCGACGTTTTTAAGATGATAAAATCCTGTTTTTGTTACATTTCTGATGTGTGGGATAAAATCCAGCTCAGAGTCAGAATGGACACCCAGATACCTCACACAGAAGGATTTAAAATGTTGTCATTTTGATAAAATTATCTCTCTCTTGTCTTTAGGACCGATGATTGAAACATCAGTCTTGTCATGGTTGAGCTGTAAGAAGTTTTCTGCCATCCATGACTTTATATCTAAAATACAGTTTAAAAGGGTGTTAACTGATTCTAGGTCATCAGGAGACTGAGCGATGTAAAGCTGCGTATCAGCATAGCTGTGAAAAGTAACCCTGTATCCCCTGATGACATCCCGAAGTGGCAGCATGTACAGATTAAAAAGTATTGGGCCTAAAATTGGACCTTGGGGAACCCACATATTTCATAAGTTCCTGAGGAGCATGTATCCACACTAACAAAAAAATTGACAATCTGTGAGATAGGAGTAAAACCCTTTTAAAACAGTACCTGAGAGGCCCACCAGACTTCTGAGTCTGTGTAATAAAATCTGGTGGTCTACACTATCAAAGGCTGTACTAAGATCCAGTAGAACCAGCACAGAAAGTTTCTGTGAATCCAAGCTAAGGTCGTTTGAAAACTTTACAAGGGCTGTCTCAGTACTGTGGTTCGTCCTAAAACCAGATTGACATCTTTCTAAAATATTGTTTTCATTCAAGAACTCATGCAATTGAATAAAAACAGCTTTTTTTATCATTTTGCTTATAATCGGTAAGTTGGACACAGGTCGGTAATTATCAAGAATGTTTGGATCTAACAAACATTAATGGTTGGTACATTGCCATTATGAAGTAGTCATACGACAGTATGTGTGCTGTAACTCAGTGGAAAATGTGGTGAACCACTAGGTAGCTTTTGTCAGCACATTGAGTTTGCTGACTTTCCTTCAACCACGGGGCCAGAAGTCAGAGGCCCCACATCTGCAAGCATCCTTCAACACCACATGAACGTTTACCAGCCCCAGGGCAGCTCTCTTATTAGTGAACCAGTACTTAGACCTGGCTGTGAAGAGAAAATTTCCCTACTGGGATCAATAAAGTGTCACATTAGCACAGTAATGCACAGCAAGGCAGTAAAGCAAGACTGAAATTACCTACACAAATCACTGCACCACATCAGTCATGCTGTGATTTGTGAGCATGTCAAACAGGCATCTACGAGCCACTTCACTCAGCAGAAGAACATCATGCGTGCACGGCTGACTGCAACAGCGGAAACTGACTGCTGCAATATACTGTGAAAATGCTTTTTTTTCGCTTTTTATTAACAAGTGCAGTATGATTGCATTTTCTGAAAATGTTCACAGACTCACATGAGCTTGAAAAAAATACAAATCTGACATTTTATGTTGTATAAGCACAATATTTGACTTCAACAGACTCAATAGACTAAAGGAAATAAACAAAATTATATATAGACTTTGTATCGATTTTATATGAAGGTTTTTATGAATGAGTTATTAACATAAGATGAGTAATATGATATAATATCGAATATGCAAAAGTTATTTGTTTAGACCCAGCTATGTTGTATTAAATTTCTTTACAACCGCTATTAAACTGGGCATAGTTATGTGTTCTCAGCTGCAGCTCTGAGCTCTGGTGAAGCCCCACAGCTGGGCTGTAGGTGGACATGTGGGTGGGTCGGCTAGGGGGTCAGTGGGGTTCATTTGCATCTATCAGACGGCTGGATATAATGAACAGAGGGATGAGGGCCAGCAGAGCCATCACTGCTAACCATCTGAGCCTGAGTCCACCATGTCAGGCACAGATGTAGGGAGAGAGATCTGAAAGCTCACCGTCATTAGATGCATTACTAACTTGGTCATGTGTTCCTCTACAGACATCACACATTACTTTGATCAAATATATATTTCAAAATAGTATATTATCAGTAAATAATTAACTTTTACTTACCATATTGGGATACCTAAAGTGTTCACAGTCGGCGGTTTGCTGGATACTTGTTAAATGGCGTGCTATTATTAGAATTTTGTAAAATATTGATTTAGCCTATGTGATGGCTAGTGGACCAGGTGATGTTAATTATTAATTACCTCATTTCTCTGGTTAAGGTAAAGATAGACATTGAGATGTATGCGTGATGAGCACAGACTTTTCTGTAGTTTAAATTAGATCAAGACCAGGGGCCAGATGCACAAAACTGTGTGTGTAGATTTATGACTTAAACTGTGTGTATTGTACAAAGGCAGTAACATGCTTTCACCTTACTGCCATTATATTTAATGACCAACACATTAAAACCTAATGAATGGAAAAATGAACAAAAGCCATCATCTCAGCAAGTTCAGAGCAAAAGATCTTGCAGAGAATGGGGGGGGCAAATATGCATCAGTTTACACAAGGGCAGCATCACAGTTACAGTATTCAGCCTTGTAAATAATTTGTTAGTGATATGTTGGCTGTTTTCTTATACAGCATTAGCCTGAAGCTGAACAAGAGGAGTTTCTTTCCAGAAAAATATGAATGATCTTAAGATGCTTGTTCTGTTTTTTTAAAAGCCTTAGTTGTATGATTTCTCACATCCATTACGCAGGACTTGCATGCATGGCTGCAGTTATTTATAGGGCCCACAATTAAAGATATATTTCATCATTTATATAAGTGTTTTAGAAAATATTGTAGCAAAACGGTGAAGATAAAAATCAAAATCTGAAAAATCATTATAATATTAATAGATTAGAGATGTGGACATTCTTACCGCACACTCTGTCTTTATAGATACAGTGTGTGTGTTGGAAAAGGCATACGTGAGTTTTTGTGTGTATTTATTGTTCATGCAATATGCCCCAGGTGTATCACAGAATGACTTCACTTATAAATCCTTTACAATCCTGTGTGTTCCCATATAGTTGGGATAGACTGTGTAAAATAACTTTATTTTTTCAGTTATTTTAAAGACAATTTCATTTTTAATGTTAAACCAGGAAACGACTACTTATCTGGATGTTGTGACAATTTGCTTCAGTTTGATTTAAATGTATTGCTAAAGGAGTCTCATGGAATAATCAGTAGTAGCATAATTACTATGCTCCTTTTTTCCCAAAAATATCAGCAAAGGACAACTAAACAAAACAATACAAGAACAAGATTATAACAAGACAGATCATGACATAAAGCCATAGACCAACACGTAATATACATTTTAAAACTAGTTTGAATCAGATATAAACTAAAAAGAAACACATCAGCATTCTGATGATTAATGTTTTGAGATGGGATTTATACCAGAGATTAAATCTCCCCTCTTTAGTAAATCTGCTCTTTCAAATGGTAAGTGAGCTAAAACAGGTTGGCAGTATAAAAAAAGAAAATTCTCCCTTCAATGTATCAGAAAGGTTTTCCTTTGGTATGACCTTGTATAGCTCTTTATACCACTGTGCTCTGTTGGATGTTTGTCTCTAATCCATTGGAACAAACTACAGCGTCTACGTAATAACAACTGTTTCATTAACATTGTGTGGTGTGAAGGGTTGATATTAAATCCTTCTGGTGGAAATCCCAACAAAAACAGTGCAGGCTCACGTTTAATTTTATGTAAAATTGTATTTAGCTCTCTAACATTCTTACAAAAACATGCAATCTTTGGGCTTTGCCATGTAAAAAAATAACTTTTTTCCCACGTCCTTTTGACATTTTTTTTTTACGCAAAGGAGAAAAGTTAGAGCTGCATTTATTAAGAATCTGAGGACTACGTCATATCAGTATGCAAAACTGACTTTACTTAAGTGGATTACATGTTAGGATGGTATTTGACAGTGAAAATACTTAACCACTTTTCCTCACAAGGCTGGACTGCAAGGTCTTTCTCCCATGTACTGGTGATTTTTATTTATACTATATGAGTCCAAAGATTAAAGTTTCTAATAGGTAAATTGACAATTTGGTAATATTTGTAGTTAGTAAAAAGTCCTCAAGAAGACTCCTAGCATATTTATCATCAGGAATTTTGCAGAAGATAATTAAACATTTCTAATTTGCAGATATGCAAAACAATTGATGGATAATAGTTGAAATTTTATCTGAAGCTGCTGGAAGGACATGAGTGCCTCTGCTGTAAACAAATCTCCTGTTGTTTGTATACTGTACCCTTATCAAGCCATTTTTTAAAAACACAATATTCCTGCCCAGGTCTAAAGAATTTATTATTAATAATTGGTTGGAGAGAAGAAGAAAAAATCTCTGCCCAGCAGTCTTTGACACATCTTACCATGTTTTGAGAGCGTTACACACAATTATATGAATGTTACCAACACCAAGAGTCCTTTTGGCCTTTTAGAAATTATTATGTATCCAATTATAAAATGTTTGAGCATGGCAAGCCCAGAAGTTGTCTTCTTGTGTTTGGAACTGTTATTTGGGGATCTAATCCTTTTGTCTTTGAGGCATCATTATTTTAAGCAGGTGGTTTTCTTCTAAAGCTTATTCTCACTGGAGTGTTGAGGTTACTGTGCTTGTCAGCTGCCTTAACAGACAGTTAAACCAGGAAGTGGGTTTCAGCTTCATTAACTCAAAATGTATTAGTCATACATGTTTCTATGTGGGTAATTTTATTTGTGCCATTGAACAAACTGCTCTGAAAAAATTACAGATGAACATTTTACTGCTGCAATTCATTACTTTCCAGTCTTGTTCTGAACTTTCTTCTTTCATCCATTCTTGGGCTGGCTCAACCACCCCGGCTTGCAGCTGGTGTTGCATATCTCCACCAAACTTTAACCGCATGAGTGGCCAATTCTGAATGTTTTGTGTTTCCCTGCAGTAAAATTAGAAGATAACAGATTTCCAGATGTTTTGTGGATAGAAAATATTGAGATAATTCAGACAAAGTCAGAATTAAATGCTGCCAATTTCCCATCAATCAGAAATGTTCGGCACTGGAAACACCACCCTAAAGGTTCTAGTTAACCCTTTAACTGCCCGCTCTAAAGGAAAAGGGACATTTTAAAAAAGACCTAAACATTTTTACTTCCTTTTTTCGTAATGTGAACTTTAAAGTTATCTCAAAAGTAATGCCTTCCTACTAGTGACATTTTTTTAGATGATATATCCCCATCCCAGAACTCTGCATGGCCCCTGCTTTCTGTGGTGGAAATGGAGAGGGTCAAGGAGAAGACCCCACCGCCCCCACAAAAAATAACCTTGTTCCTAGAAAAGGTGCCTGCAGCTCCCTTACAGTCTCTGATCTGTCGGCTTGGCAAAGCTGGTGCTGGTTTATATATAGCTGTGGTGTTCGTAGATGGAATGCAGTTGGAGTCCTACACCCGCACACCAGGGCTGCAATTGTGATCAAACAGAAGAAGGGGATGAAATGCAATGCTAAGAAGCTAAATATTCAGATAGTTGCTTCAGAAGTTACCAAACAGTTGATGTGGTGGCTTGATAGAATATTCAAAATAAACAATAATGTAACACATTACATTAATTGAATACATTGAACAAAGTCTAAACTGTTGCAACTCCTCCGATACTTAACTCTTCCTTTCCATTTTGCGTGTTTGCTTTATATTACACAGACTTAGCCTCGTAGTGTTATAGATGGAGAAATCTATTTTCTTGATGGGTGAGCTTCACTTCAGCAGTGAATAAATTCTGAACATAATTCATATTGTATAGGGATTCAGTTTTCTTGTTTTGGATTATTTTATTTTAAGAATTATTTCTACACTTTTTTTTTTTTTTAAATTCCAAGATTCTGGTGCTTTGTACCAGTTTCCTCCTCTCGTTACTGTATGCTGTGTCTATGCCCCAAATAACAGTTACAGAACAAACGACATGCTTAAAAAATCATGAGCTTTTGTCATTATTTAATATTTATAAAGTTAACTGCAAAAGTTCAGAAACATGTGGAGCTTATTTGTAATTATGGCCTAACATTCACTCATCTTGAACTGACCGGTGACTTTGTAGCATCCCAGAACATTCTCCTGCTCGGGCTCTTCATCATACAGTTGGATGTTATAAGAGCTTTGATATGCAGCCATCCTTCCACTTACCTATCCACTGACATAAAGATTCATCCATAACATTTTTCATTCACCAGAGATAAGATGCTAATATCCTCCAAATTGAAAACAAGGGCCTGAAAAATGACATTGCTATCCTCAAGTTACTTTCCACAGAAGGAGAAAACAGACTTGGGAAAAGCACAGAGACTTTGGAAGAAAACCTTGATAAGCTGATCAGGAAAAGTAATGAATTCAAAGTTGTAATGCTGCAGAGAAATGTTGTACTTCAATATCAGAGCTGAACAAGCTGCTTCAAGATTTGAAAGTGGTCATGTCAATCATAAAAAGAATCAGACTTAGAAAACAAAATAATGACAAGTTAGAAGAAATGACTGATATTAAAGTCAAAATTAAAAAAGAAAAAGACCGCATGAAACATGAAAATATAACGCTGCAAAGAAAACCGTGCAAGAGCTTAATGTATTTGAAAAAGAGTCCTCAGTTGAAGCTAGAAAATGTTTCTAAGGATCTGATAGAAGAGGGAAAGAGCTAAAGACAAAGTTGGTTGCTAATTAAAAAACTATGAGACAACAGAAAAGGATGTTGAAGAAGTAGTTTGGAAGCTCCAGTGTGTCTCCCAATACTCTTGTAACTTGAAATTCAGATATTGCATGATGAATGATTTAAAAGAAGATAGCCTAATTGCACCAACAAACTGCAGCCCCGATCCAAACATGTGACCAGTTTGGATCAGACAGCTGAAGCAGCTGCTAGAAAACAAGCATTTTCTGTAAAGAAATGCACAAAATCTAAAAAATATTTCAGAACAAATGAAAAACTTGGAAGGCACATACTGAGTTATGTATTTAGAAAATGAGTCACTGCACCAACAAACTCAGGCCCTGAAGGAACAACCAGACAAGACTAAAGAAGCAGTTGTGTGGTAATGAAGACACCAGTGGAACAAAAGATGATGCTTTTCAAGAAAAACTAATGAACTCCAAAATATTTCAGAGGAACTGGAAAGCTTGGAATGGAAATATGCTGCAATGCGTAAAGAAAATGAGTCACTTCATCAACAAAATCAATGTCTGGTGGAACAACTCGACAAGGTTGAGAAAGGAAAAACCAAAGACAACCTGAAAAATAAACTCTTAATAAAGAACTTAAATAGCCGGAATAAAAATATACAATAAACTATGAAGTAAAAGAAGTTCATCCCAGCCGAATGAAACCTTGGAATGGCAGTTTGAAGATGACAGATAAAAACGCATCGTAGAGCCAAGAGCTCTAAAAGCTCAAAAGAATGATCAGGTATTTTCAGCTGTAACACCTAAACTGGTGACCATTCCAAGGTGTACCCACCTAATGGAAACAGTGGGATGCTTTATTCCTAAATCAACCCTGAACAGGATAAAGATGGGATGGAAACTCAATGATTGAGTGTGTTGGGTGCATCTCATAAACTCTTTAAACCTATAGTTAAACCAAAATGGATCAGGGTAAGAGAAATTGTATCATTTATTAAAATGATAACGTTAATTTGTTAATTTACCATGAAAGTTCATCTGAAACGAGTTTATTTACCACACCTGATGTGTGTTTGAAACAGTATGTTGTGCATTGATGCCTTGGGCTGCAGCATGCACACATCATCCTTTTGGTATGTTTTCACTGGTTAACAGATATTTTCTGCTGTTGTCCATCAACAGCGTGCACACTGCTGCGCATGATGCAGCAGTTTACACTGTCAAAGGTTGACCCACCAAGAGTCGACCTTGAAACTATAACTCAGTTTGAAATGAATAATCTTTGTTGCTTAGGATTGGTTAACTTTATGGTCGAGCTATGATTTAAAACTGGGCTAGTTTATTCCCAGCATTGCCAGTTCTTTAAGCCAATGCTTTGATATACTGCATACGAGAGTGTATTGTTGTAACAAAATCTCAAATATTTTTTTAAAACAGACATAAGACAATGATCTGTTTCACTTTTCAGAAGCCAAAACATGAATGACATTCTCATCTTTCACTTCTCTCCTGATGAACTTGGGAGGCATTTGATGTTGTTTACAAATTATGAACCTCATTCTTTAATTCCTCTCAAGTTAGAGCTCAGTAGAAATTTGAAATCAGATCACTCGGCTTCTTAATTACAATCTCGCTGCATTAAGCCCTCCCCTTGTCCCAGAGGCAGTAAAGTGGTGGGGCAGTTGGGGGCATCAGCCATCACGTTCGACCCTGGACTTGAGCAGCAGCAGCTCTATCAGCCTTCACTCTGTCACTCTTGTCAGCACAGCTTGCCTTGTCCTCAGTAACACATGACAGATCTGGGAGATAAAACAGCCAACCCTTGCCCGCTGCCACACTAATGGTTTATAAATATCTCCTTCAAAGACCCGAGATGGTGTGAGGGGTGGCGTGGTGGTTATGGGCTCTGTTGTGGTGTAACATTGCAGACCCATTTAAGCTCTCATCTTGCCTTTAATTCCAAGCCTCTAGGACCCAAGAACTGGCAAGAAGACTGTTTTGAAAGGACACAGGGGGACTTGTGATGGACAGCTGGGATGAAAAAGCCACTGGCATCCACTAGTCCAAGTCAGACTCCCCAAGTCATCAAAACTTCTGGAAAGGATTAGCTCCTGGCCTCATGTTCTACTTTTGTCCATTTTAAAACATTTAAACAGCTCATAAATTAAATCCAAGTTATATAGATTGAAACCTTTTAAGTCGATACACCACAGGAGACCTTCCTTTCATGACATAAAACACTCACTGTTTTTGACTTATGCATGTGATCATAGCCTCAGTCCTGTTTGTCTGTTCTGTTGGTTAGAGTTTGTTTGTGTTTAGCTACGTTTAGCTTAGAGAGCACTGTGGTTAATGATGTCTGACATCATTATTGTTATTGTTATTATTGTTATTTAAAAAAAAACCTGCTACAACAATAATTTCCCTCTAAGAGGGAAAGTACATTTCATTTCATTCATTTCTGTGCCAGCTATAAGAGGATATGTAAGCAATTCAGCATGTTAACAACACGTTTCTGTTGCTGCAAATGCACACAGTGCATGTGCGGAAATGCTGTAAGAAGAATCCAGGGTACAAACGCAAAGCGTGTAAAAAGGTTTATAAGGATCCTGATCTCTAGTAAGCCCCTGTAGAGAGGAAGGGAAAGGTCACAAGCACACATGCACACAGTTATGCAATAAATAATGTGTGGTGAGAAATATAAGCATTCTGGATAAATATCAGAGGTTATGGTGGTAGAAACTCATTTTTGTTTTAATGTTTGAGATTATTTATAATGATGTGACTGGGTAATTATAGGGCTTCTTATCTTTGTATTTGATGGACTCGCACAATATTTCACGCAAAATTATTTTTCAGCTGAGCCACGTCCTTCCACTTTTGCAAACCGTGAGAAATCCAAACAGTGAGAGTCCAAAGTTGTTGTTTTTTGTTCGTTTCTTATGTTTTTTGGAAAGTTGTAACTTGGAGAAAAACTAAAAGAAATAGCTGTGTGCAGCAATAAGCTTTTTATTTTATTTTTTTATTTTTTACAAATTAAAAAACAAACAAACACTGATACTGTTTTTGTGTGTGTGTTGAAGAAATATATCTGTAGATTAGCTTATCCCAGCTTAAAAACAGGAAACACTTATACTGGCTTTGTTTAAAATTCACATATCACTGAAGCTTTTTTGGTCCACTCAAAAACAGAAATCTGAGAAGGTCAGTTTGTGGTCAGAGGGCATGTTTTAACATTTTCTTGGCAAATAATAGCTTAGTGCAGTAAATGTTGCCAAGCAACCAATTCTATAATCAGGGATGTCTAGAAGCATTAGGTAGGTGGAAAAAGTATCCTTCTAACAAAATCCTCCAATAAAACCACAGGTTGCTTTGGTTTTTGTCTGGATTAGCTCAGAAAACAAAAACATGATTGTAAACATGTCAATAGAAAATGATTTTGCAATATAATGGAAATGTCTAAATATAAGCTTTTGGTAGCAATTGGTCTCAATCCATGTGCTACTACACTACAGCAGAAGGCAGAAAACCAAGAAGAAAACTTCATTAAATAGTTTCAGCTATTCTAAGCAGAGTAAAACTAATTGAAAGTAGATATGTTTGCTTCTGCTTCCATGCAAGAGAACAAAGGCAATCATGCTGATTATATAAGATGAAAATAATTTAGATTATACAAATATAGTTATGGCATTTGCAGGGTCATACAGGAGAAATAGTTCTCATGACATGGTTGAATTGATGAAAAAAAAAGTCTCCAAAACGGTCTGAAAAGACATGCAGACAAAAATGTTAAATGTGTTTGTTTTTTTCACACTATGTGGCTCTGTGCTTTAGTAATTACTCAGTTGTACGAGTCATGTTCTGGTCTCTGCAGCCCAGATTATGAAGAAATAAAGCCTCTTCACCTTCATTCTGACAGTTTTATGTCACACAACTTTATTTCAAACTTCAGTCGTAAATTAAGTGGAAAGGATGGTTTTCAAATTTATGGTCTCAAATTGTTTTTAACTATTGCCTTAGTTGCAATTTTTTTATAGGTGCTATCCATGGTTCTGAATTTGCAGACACATTTGTGTTTCTGTTCCACCCCTTCAGATGTTGAATGGAAGACATATTTCTTGTTTTTAAATGATCTCTATCAATAAACTGTTTTAATCTGAATAATTCTGAAAAGCTTAATAAGATTTTTTTGGGCAGTAAACATATAAACTTATAGAGCAGGTCTGGACTGACATCAAACCTAAACATGAAATGGCTTACATTTTAAACTTTCATTTTTTGTTACAAATACTAAAGTCACTACTTTCTTTTTTTCTGGTTAAATTGAAATGATCCCCATCCACTCCACTTTATCCATCTAATTTTCTGAGGAAGGTTTTCCATATTATTCCATATCTGATGTAAATCTCATTTGATATGAATGTTTTTAAAAAAAAATGCTCCTGGGAGAGTAAAACCATGTGACTTGGCAGTTAGAACCAGAGGGACGTGAAGGGAGTTTGGAGCCATGTGTGCGAGGAGAATCAGTTTGAACACAATCAAAACGTATAAGGGATTAAAGTTACTGTGATGGGATATCACACTAAAAATGCTTTAAAATAGCTGCAGAGATTACACTAATGTAATCCAATTTAAAGGAGCCTTCCCCAAATATTTATTATTGAAGCACCATCTGCTTGAAGCCTGTAGGGCCACTCCAATAGCAGTTTTACACCAACAAAGCTGTTTTGTTGTCCTACATTCGTGTCTATCCTGTCAGTCGAAAAAGTCAGAAGTAACCCAGTTTATTTATTTTCTTCTACACCTGTTTTCCTTGAACAAATCTAGAAAAAATCCCTTTGAAATCACTTGACATTTAAAAAAAAAATGTATATATTCTAAAAGGTCAACCACATTGGGTAAGGAGTTACAATGATGAGAGGTTTTAATGTGTTGAAGGAATCTGCTGTTTAAATAATTGATGTTTATGTTGGTATGTCTTGCATGTGTCAGCATTTATGGGGTCATTTTAAGATTTTGCTAACACCATTCTGACACAAATTGCAGCTTAATACTTACAAAACATGCTGTGGAGCTCAAAAAGCCCGATTCACCCATAGCAGCTGTGATCTCCTTTTTAAATTAATCATGTAGCATGGAGTTGGAGGATATCAGATAACAAAAATCCGTCAGCTGCTACAAATGTTTTCATGCTCATTGTAGTAAATTACTTATATCTTTTTCATGTTTACCGGATGGGCTTAAAAAGAATTTATTTAAACTAGATTTGATTTCCAAGCTGTTAAAAATGTGTATTGTTAAATAAAGACAGATTCAGGTCCATGGTACAGATAATCCATGATACCTGTTATGCCAGAAAAACATGAGCCAGTTGGGACTTGGAGGACCTCTTGCATGTTCCGCCACAAATAAATGGGCTAGATTTGAATAATTTTATGCCTCCTGTGCGCTTTCTAATGGCTGAATTGTTCAAATTTAGCTCAAACTCTCAAATATAGTAATAATTTCACAAATGCTGCTTTTCTAAAGATTCTGTGTGGGGAAATGATAGAGCAAGACAACTTATGGTGCAATGTCCTTATAGACTGCACAAAAATTCTAACATTGAAGCCCAGCCTTACAGCCTGGCATGTCTTTTTTTCCTAAGTATTTCAATGATTGTCTGATAAACTGTTAGCTCCATTTACCATTTAAATAATTAAACTCACATATCAAGCAATGAAGTCAAAGATCTTCTGCTATGATATGAAATTTTGCCGGATTGTTGCAAAATAAATAAGATGGAATCTAAACATATTTCCCTGTGCTCTGATTAGAGATAGGACAGATCTGATCCAATATCAGTATCTGCCTCCGATATTCACAGATCAGCTATCGGTCTGAATATTCCGATCCACAGAGGGACCTTTCATTGTCCCATGTTTACAAATGGTAGGTTTAAGCCAAACAAAATATGTTGATACAGAATCAGAGTTCCTGAAATATTTCTATCACAACTTGTTTGTAAATAATTATACATATGATTTTAGTTTTAAAGTTCCAAGTTTCTAGTTCAGACAGTGTTACCGAACACCTGCACTGACAAGTCTGATGGGGAACGACCTGCCTTTGCTAATGCATGTCACTAATTTTGTTTGTAGGATCTTCAATTTGAGCTAAAAGTTATTGCTAATCGGCTCCATGATGACGTTCCAACTAGATTGAACAGCAGCTTCTATGATCAGAAGTCCTCTTCAGCAGAAACGAGTCCTCTGAGCCGATACTGCCGACCACAATCTGTCTGCACCGCTGTCAGACTGTCAAGTGTTCCAAGATTATTCACATACATCTTGCTTTCCTTTCGACACATTCTTTAGACATTAAATATAAAAAAGCAGTTGTTACTGCTAAATAATAACTTTATTTATTTTTATCAAGAATATGAAGCAACTACAGACATTGTCTTTGATTTAGTTTATAAGGTTTTTCTTATAAATAATGTTGGAAAACATTTAAATTGGTTTGATTTGATCAGTTGCTTTCTTATTAAGAAGTGATGTGTTGTTTACTACAGCCTTCCACAATAACAAAAACTGCAATAATGACCATAATCTCAATAATGTTCACATGAACTGATTCGGTATCAGAAAATATCGGTATCCAGATTCAGATAACCCCAAAAAACGGCCTCACCATAGGTTTTAGTCCTGACTTTAGGAACAACTAAAAGGCTGGCACGGAAGACCTCAGGGTCCGCGATGGCTCATAATTTAAAAGGTCGTCAGATAAATAAGAAGGCCCAAGACCATTAAGACATTTATAAACCACTAAAAGAACCTTAAAAATCAATCCTAAAACACACGGGGAGCCAATGCAGAGATTTTAAAACTGGTGTAATGTGTTCCCCTGGTCCTGGTCAGAGCTCATGATGCAGAGTTCTGGAGTAATTGTAAACTAAAAATACTCTTTTTGGGAAGACCAGAGAGCAGGGCATAACAATAATCTATTCTACTAGAAATAAAAGCATGCATCAGCACCTCCGTGCTGGAAACAGGAGTTTTTAAGATGATAAAATCCTGTCTTTGTTACATTTCTAATAAGTGGAATAAAATCCAACTCCGAGTCAAAAAGGAAACCTAGATTTTTCACACACTGAGAAGGTTTAAAATCCAGTAGTTTTGGTAAAATGATCTCTCTCTTGTCTTCAGGACTGATTATTAAAACTTCAGCTTTGTCCTGTTTGAGCTGTAAGAAATTCTCTGCCATCCACGACTTTATATCTAAGTTACAGTTTAAAAAGGACGTTAATGGGCTCTAGGTCATCAGGAGACACAGTGATATGTGTATCATCAGCATAGCTGTGAAAATCAATGCTGTGTCTCCTGATGACATCCCAAAGTGGCACCATGTACAGATTAAAAAGTATTGGCCCTAAAATTGAACCTTGGGGAACCCCACACTTGATTTCACGGATTCTTGAGGAGCATGTATCCAAGCTTATGAGAAATCGCCGATCTCTGAGATAGGAATAAAACCATTTTGAAACAGTACCTGAGAGGCCCACCAGACTTCAGTCTGTGTAATAAAATCTGGTGGTTTACCTGGTTGTTTTATTGTCTGCACTAAGATCCAGCAGAATCAGGACAGAAAGTTTCTGAGAGTCTAAGTTACACCTGAGGTCATTAACAATCATTAAAAGGGCTGTCTCTGTACTAAAACCAGATTGATATTTTTTATAAAATATTGTGTTTATTCAGAAACTAATGTAATTTAATAAAAACAATGTTTTCTATAGTTTTACTTTAAAATGGTAAGTTGGACACAGGTTGGTCGTTATCAAGAATATTTGGATCTAAATTATTCTTCTTCAGAAGGGGCCTCACCACTTGTGTTTTAAAGGCAAATGACACCTGTCTGAAGAGAGCAATTTGCCATGTCTAAAAGCTCAGGCTCAAAGAAACCATAAAATGGCTTTAAAAGCAATGTGGGAATTGAGTCTAAAAGGCAAGTTGTTGGCTTTAAATGGGCGAAAACTCGACCAAGGATCTTTGCATCAACCAGAACAAAGCTCTCCAGTGTGTCATCGGGTAAAAACAATGCTTTAGGTATTTTAAAATCAACATATCGTTGAGATGAAAGGTTTGATCTAATAGCATTGATTTTACTTCTTAAGTGGCCTGTGAAGTCCTGACATGCAGCATTTCATGCTGTCATGGAGGACTTGTTAAAATCTGCTTTTATTAAACAGTCAATGGTTTAAAAAAGGAATTTGGGGTTGTTTTTATTGTGTGCAATAAGATTTGAAAAGCGGATTGTTTTGGCCTGTTTAATTGTTTTATCGTAGATTTTGAGTTGTCCTTTAAAGATTTCTAAATGAATTGTTCATTTTGATTTCCTCCATTTTCTCACTAAAATTATCTACCATAACAACACATTATGAAGGTAAAAATGTCAATAAAATTTGCAGCCACCTCAGAAGTTGTATATCGTTTCCTCGCAGTTCTCACTGGGGCCTCCTGTGGGATAAAACTGGTGAGATTAAAAAACAAACAGTAGTTCATGTTACTTTTCACTCAGGATGTCACAACCTTGGCTTTTAGTTGAACTGTGAACAGTTATTTTTGCTCTAGATTTTTATTTATTTATTTTAGAGTAGAGTTCCATTAGACTTCTGACTGGTACCACTGGATACTGGTTGTCTCAATGTTCTTTAGGGCAAGACCCCTCAAATAATTGCAGCCTTTGACCCTTAACTATCAGACTCAAACATGCATGCTATGATGCTCACAAAAACCACTCAATAAAACACAAATTATATCTTATGTATGTATGTATAAGCCATTCCCTGGTCTAAAATGTTATTTTTAGGTTATTTTATCTTTTCACAGAATAGGCAGACCTCTAGAAATGATCGAGCCCCCCACCCCCCACCTCAGGCTATTGCAATGTATTGACGGGGAAGAGAAGGGGATGAGGTGTAAATGGAGAGTAAATCTGAGCCTCAGCTAAAGCTTTAGCTCCAGAGAGGGACTCACAGGAGACAGACTTGGGTGGAAGCAGAGATTACTCTGGGAGATAGAGTGCAGCTGGTTAAAGAGGATCAGTTTATCTTCACACAGTCCTACATGGTTCCCTGAAGGCTTTGAGAGAGGGACTGACTTTTTATCCTTCACTTGATCATAAAGCCACAGCATTAGGTCTGAATGCCTTGTTAGATGTGCAACTCTTATGTGTATTTTGCAGGCAACGGCACAGATTTGTTTATTTTTTTCACTCATGCTTGACTTGTTTTCTTATATCTATTTTTACACTTCATCTTTTCATTTCTGAAGTCTTACATTCAGAGATTTAATTGTTTTGGTGATGTGATGAGTTCCACTGTGGTTTTTATCTCATAATCAGATGATCTGTTTTTCATAGTAATGTGCTTCCCCCTATAGACGACACACAATACTACAACAAACACACATTTGGTCTCTAATTTCTGCCCCAGCCCAGACATGCATGATATGGTTGGCACATAGCTGTTCCGTGTAATTTGTCCGCGTCTTCTTTTTTTTTTTCATTTAGTTTTTTTTTTTTGCAGCCAAAATTCCCTGCAGGAAAACAAATGTCTTCCCATCTTCCCATTTTTTGTTAAAAAAATATAATAATCCAGTGTAAAGTGTGGCTAGACTCAGTTATAGCCTGTGGTGAAATGTAATTAAGTTGAATAAGGATACATAGTATGATGTTAGTATCTTTTCTATTACCATCTCCAAATTTTTCCTTTTTTTTAACCTCTGGAGGATTAATGTTGACTTCAATTAAATGTCCACATCTTGAACTGCTATTTCTTCACCCATACACACAAACACACCCCAGATGGAGAGGCCTACACGGATTAGTGAAGATTTTGCTTCATTTAATAAACAATTGAATGACACAGTTCTGTGGCTAAACCTGCTCAAAGAAACACAAGAACAGTCTAGACTCTGCAATAGAGATACTACATGGCATTATCCTACTTCATCACAGTTTCTGTGTGCTATTCAGAGTTACTTTCTACATGCATCCTGCAGACTGCCTGCAGGCTCTCATCAACATGCAGAAAAACCTGATCCGTTATGGTTTTCTCTCTTCTAATTGAAGCAAATGCATATCGATCAACATGCAATACCTGCAGGGTGCTTTACAGACTTGATTGTACACATAATCAAATCCAAAATGTGACCGTTTCCTCCATCAGCAGGTATTCCAGCAAATACACTGCTTCCTTGTATGGTGCGACAATGAAGACAATAGTGGAAGGAAATTAAATTGGAGCTTTTACAGGATTTATGAAGGAAAAATTGTGTTTTAAGTCTGAAAATACACAATTCATCTGCAGCCTAGGTTACTGTACATTATCAATCAAAACAGGCTGACTTGAGCATGATGATGATAAAGATATTAATTCCATGCATGCATGTCCAGGAGATGGCTTTATTCTTAATTCTACTGACTTGAACATACTTGGAATATGAGACCTCTTGATTAGATGCACGGGGATTTTTGCATTTATGTTTCATAGTTGGCATTGCAGGGCTTGACATCTGCTCACTTGGTAGCTATAAATGCACTATAGACTGCTGTTCCAAGAAGCCAGAGCTCTCTTGGATGAAATGTGGCTATATTGGAATAAGTTTTAATCTAGCACCATCATCTTCTTTTTTTATTTTAATCTCTCCATTAACAAGACCATTTCTTTTTTGTTGTTCTGTGGGATGTGCTTTACAAGTATGGGCAGTTTGGTGAACACATTAAAAGCTTGGCTTACATGCCAGAAGTAAGTTAGTATAGTTTCCAGTGGGTTCCTCCAGAGCAGCCCTTTGTCACAGATTCTGTTAATAGTGTTATGGTCAGAAATCACTGGTACAGCCAGGGCTGGAGGGTTTCCAGTTTGGCAAACAAAAGTTACCATCTTTGCTTTTTGCAAATAAAGTGGTCCTGTTAGCGTGATTAAGTCGGCCTCTTGCAGGCACTTTGTGATTTGCAATCGCATGTAAAGGTGTCATCATGGATCACTCATTGAGGCCATATAAAAGCCATGGTCCTTAATTGGTAAAATAGTTGGGTAGGAATGAGCTTTTACCTCAAAAGGAGTTTAATCCTTTAAAGCCTGACCCAGGAAATGAGAGGCAGAAAATTCCATTATTCTTCTAATCTGAAGTGTTTATTTGGCCTTTTAAACAAAATGCAATTGATGAATAATAATTTGCTCGAATGTACTGCTTATTTCCATGTGATATGTTTGAATTGTTGTAGTACAAAGAAATGTCCACCAGGGGGGCACGAAAACAAGTATCAGATTGTACAGAAAAGGGTTTTGAGAAAAGGTTTTACTATAAAGTTGCAATTGAGTTCAGAAGCTATATGTTTTGAATATGAGCATTAAATGGTTAAATGTCTTGTGGTCTTGTTCATAAGTGGGGCTAGAAAGACAAGGATTAGTGCAATATCTGCTGAGATGGAAGTCTGGTCTCTTGTGGTGAAGAGAGAGCCGAGCTGAATAGCAAAACTGCTGATTCAACAGTTTGTCTATGATCCAAGTTGTAGTCACAAGCTGTGTGGAGCGACTGAAAGAGTGGAAATGTGAATACAAGTAGCTGAAATAAGCTTTCCTTGAACGGTGGTTGAGCTCACCTGTACAGACTGCAAGGAGCTTGATAATCCTACTTACTCCTCTGCATAAAAAAAAAAGCAATTAAAAAGTGATCAGAGGATCTGGTTAGGATGGCTTCCTGATGCTTCCTGAGGGAAGTATTTCACACGAAGGAAGTCTCAGGCCAGAACCCCAACCTACTAGAACAATAATACTTCTCAGCCACCTTAGGAACACCTTGATTTCCTGGAAGAGGTGGAGAAAAGTGCCTCGGAACGTACTGTTGCTCAGGCTGTTGCCCCCACAACCCAATCCATGATAAGCATCAGGAAGTAGTAGATGGAGAAATCCCCCTTTTAAAAGAACTCACGGAAGGATTGCTAATTATATTATCATCAAATCCAATTTCAGAATGAATGAGTAACCCTTAAAACTCTGCTAGATTGCAGGCACCCCCGAGTGCTATTGCTTATATTGTCAACAGTAGCGGTACTGTGTAACTCTATTGGGTAAATTGTGATTGATGGCTTACCCTTTAGGTGATCTATGGAAGTTTTCCAGGCATTATATCCCATCCAGGAGGTTTACAATCCTGCTGCAAATTGTAGTGTTTATTCAGAGCCTCTACATGGTAAATCCTCAATGAATGATCCATGATAACACCATAATTTATCACATTTTCATAATAACAAAAGATAGCTACCACTACTGTGTTCCTAAGCGATTTTGACCTGAAATTATGATGAAGCTGCTTCCTATAAAATTTTTGACCAATCAGATAACTTAGATTAACAGTAATGTGCAATCAGGAGCAGGCAAATATAAACATGTGAGGGAAAAAAAATTATATATCTGAAAAGAACAATAATAATGGTCCTCTTTGGCTGAAATAAAGCCAAGAAGACGTTTTTGACGCACGGTACCACCAAAAATGAGCTGAGTTGGAACTGGGTTTGTGAGGATAGTAGGTCAGTTGTAACAAAAAAACTGTAAAATAGCTAAAAACACCTGGAAGAAAAAAAGTGTAAATATGTAAATAGTTTGTTGTATGTTTGTTTCAATGCCAATTTTATATCTCCTGAAAACCAAGACTTTAAAGAATGATATACAGTTGAGAAAAGGCTTAGTCACAGTTGATCTGTGTGTTATTTCTACATAATACTTTTAGTAATGAATTCTGTTTTGTTTTTTTGTTTGGCCTTTTTGGTGCTATATCTATTAATACATTAATTTTACACCATTTTAGCCTCATAATCTGACAAGTGAGGCTGTCCTGAAATAAGTAATATCTGTATGTTGATTTGGATTAGAAGGCATTTTCACATTTAAAAGAAAAAATAGGCAGACCACAAATTTTAAAAAATGGCTTGGAGTTTTAAGGGTTAAATTTAAGTGTGTTTGTGAACAAGAGAATCATAAGGCCCATTCGGATTGACTTCGTCTATCCACCGTCTGACTTCATGGTCAGACGAGAACTCGAGAGTAACCGGGGGGCGGGCTATAAACGCAGCGCAGCCAAGCCAGACAAGTTCGTCGACGTGACAACTGCAAAGATGGAAGATCTCACGGCGTTTGCCTTCTTTTTGCAGAAGTGATTTAAAATACAAGCAGTATATAGGGATTCAAAAGAAATAAAATAAATGGAAACATTCATTTGGATGGGGTAGAAATATATGCAGGCCACAATCTGCCCCTTCAAATACTTACACAGGACAGAATTGGATCAATTCAAATTTGTACTGTGCTCTCGCTTAATTGTTTTAATATCTATTCCTTCTTATTGTTTATTTATATGTGATGAGTCTGAAAGACACCTATAAATGCAATGCATTATTATATTATTAATAGGCCATGGATAACATGAGGGGGAGCGCTAAGGCGGCATGATCAAAGGAAGTATATACACCAATAAGTCCTTGCAGGTGTATTTGAATTAAACAAATCCAAATAATGAAAAGGGTCTGTGAAATTAATGCCAATGTGTTTTATTAACATAACCTACAGTTATGCTTCTTATCTAGGCTGAGTGTAATCATTTGTAGGATCATGCAATACGTTTTGCATCGCTTTGCGAAGCAGCCACACATTGACCTGTTCAGGTTTCTAAAATGAAATACTAATACTAAGGCTGTTTGAAATAATTATGTTACCTACTAACAACACCAAAATGGGTTTATTACTGGGAGCTTTACATGTAAGTCCCATCAGAGCGAGGTTAAACCAATCAGGAAAAAGTTTTGTGGTCAACGGAGGCAGGTCCACAAGCTGCAGTTGGTGAGCTCCAGCTGCACACTCTGACTGCAGTCATGTGGCTCCCGCGATGTTTTATGGTCATGTTTTCCGGTCCAGTTCAGCCGCTGACTGGAGGCAGACAAGATTTCTAACCAGCATGCAAATACTCCAGGACCACAATCCCTTGCTTCCAGAAATTAATTAAATTTATATATATATAAATATTTATTTTTTTTGTTTATTTTTTTACAGTCTATTATACTCCAAACTTTTTTACATTTGTAAAATCTCAGTTAAAAACCCACGCATTTGCCCTGTTGGACTTGAATAAATGATCATTTTAGAGCTGCTTGACTACATGAATCATTTCAAGAGTATGAAGTCATATGATCAGGATTTCATTTAGGAACCATTCTGCATTATTGATCTTTACTGAAAAAAAATTAAATAGAATTTGCTGATGCTTTCAAGCATCTTTAAAGTGACCACAGGCTGTTGTTCCAGCATATTGTTTTTTCTGAATTAAATGTCAAAGTTTGACAGAGGGAGTTTTGGCATTTTGAAAGGGCCAAAGGTGCACTTAAGCAATATGCAATAAGGAAAGGTGTGCAAGGATTCTCTATGACACAACAAAAGATAGGCATTATTATAAAACAGTATGCAGTGCAATGTTTTTTTTTTTTTATTCAAGAGTACTTGAAAAGGCAAAATACTCTTTTATTGTCTTAAAAAACACTTTCTTATTCATTCAAATGGAATTTTGTCTTCAAGTGTTTTGTTTATTGGATCTTGCTTATTTGTAAGGATGTGAATCTGAGAACAACTCAATTCGATTCAGTTCTGTATCAATTCTTATTCAAACCGATCTCAATTCACAACCAATACTCTTTCAGTAACAAAGGATTAAATACATTCCTCTATAAGCAAGAAAAAACTGAGGAATTGTTTTAGTAGTAAAAAGAAAACTGGTTATGTTCAAGAAAAAAGGAGGTTTTCAAGGTTTATTAAGTGATTCAAAAATTGTCAAAAGATTGCTTCTGTGTGTTTTCAAAGAGGTGACATTTAATTTGCTAACCTTGCAAACTTGAACATTTCTTTGTCACTTAACAGAAGCTGTGAAAGTAGGCAGTCAAATATGTTTCAAGTCTTTAAAAAAAAACGATTCTTGGACATTTTTTTATGGAATCAGAATCTTAATAGATAAGAATCTCGATTCTGATGTGAATCAATTTTTTTCTGCACCCTTATTTGTGTGTGTTTTTAAGTTTCTAAATATACAGTATATATTGCTTTTGTGCCTCATATGAAATCGTTGGAATGTATTTGAAGATCACAACCACGCTCAGCAGAGATCATGTGGTATGAAATATAAAACATGAGGCAGAGTGATCTGCTAATTGCAATATAGATAGCATACATGGTGTTCTGATCATGATGGCAGTGACAGAAGCAGTGAGAGTTGACCATATGTTACATAATATCCGTGTTGAGCGTTTGCTCATGTGAAGTGAGAGGACTGAGCCTGGGATTGTTTGGGGATTACACAGCAGGACTTACCAGACTCAGAGATTCTGAAATTAAGGGACCCCGTTGGTGAGTTCACAGACTCCCAGGAGGAACGAGGTAGCTGCTGCCACAACACAAGCAAGTCTTTTTCACATACACGTACATTTTTTGACTTTTCATCTATACCCCCCCACCCCACCCCACCCCACCTCATCACTCCAGCACCACCCACTGACTAATTCTCCTTCTTCCACCAGCTTTCAGTCTGGGAAAGGAGGAAGGCGTGCCGAGCTGAACAGATGTGGAGATTTTAGCTGGCTATTTATGAATTATATTACTCTCTCTCTTTATCTACCCGTGATCCCTGACCAGCTATCTAAGCACATGAGGAATACTTTTCCCAGTTTTTCTTCTCTGCAGCTGAAGCGGCAGCAGCAGCTCTTTTTTTCAGTTCTTGCTGTAGTTTTTGAATCAAGCTTCAAACTGGAGACGCAGATGGACCCCGGCTGCTGGGATCAGCTGATCCAGCTTCAACTGTCTGGTTCGGGTGACTGGGCGCCCTGTGAGTTGGACATCCTCCTCACTGTTTTTTTTTTTCTCTCCTCTTTTTAATCCACATCATCTTGTTTCTCTTTTTGTCATCAGCAGTTGTGAGCATGGCCACATCCTGATTGTTGCTATCGTTTTTCCTTCTCCGTAACAGCTTTTTGCTGGATTTCTCTATGAAAATGTATTTTATTCTTTGACAGGTTGTACTTACTTGAGCATATTTTCTTGCCTGTGTATATTTTCCAGTCAGTAGATAGATGGGAGCTACAGAGAAATGGGGACCTCAGCTGTTCAGTAGTATTTTGCTATTTGTGAATATCACTCTGTACTGAACTTTACCTGAAATTACATTTTACTTAAAGTTCAAACTCTGTTACAATCAATTGCTGTGGGGTGAGATTTTAGACCGGTTTAAATTGATACCAGTTAATTTGAAATTTTCTTTAGTATAATTAGGTTGTTGTAAGTTTTAGGTGCTTTATAAACTTAATAGATTTTATTTTTAACATATTTAACAAGCCTAGAACAAAATATAATAAAATGGATAAGCTATAATATAAGTATGGAAAAATCTGTATATAAAGTTATAATTTGAACATTAGATTTGTTATGTGAAAATATATCAAGTTCCTAGCTCAGCAAAAGTATATTGCAGTATGTAGTGGTTATCTCATTAAGATTAGGCAGCTTTAACCAATTTTACTGAGTAAGACGTACGTTTCTTGTTTATACAATATTTTACATTTATTTCTTCTTCTGCTATTATACATTTTCGTGTATGATTGCATTATATATTGTACTGCTGGGGTGTTCAGATCAAACAAACACACACACAAAGATGTTTAATGGTTTCTGGTGATTTTTAATTAGATATCAGATCACATCTGCTCATTTAAGAGTTATAGCAGCTACCGTGATTTTTTTCTTTTCCTCTTTGTCTTGTATTATATATTTCATACCACTTTGTCATAAGAAGCAGTCTTGGTGCAAATATCCTGCAGAATCCTTGAAAAAAAAATTTACAAAAGAAAAATATAAACAGAATGTTGAAGCCACAGTAAATTAACAATCAGTTACTCAGTTAAACAGAAAAACTGCCAGTAGATAACTTAAGTAATCATAAGGAAAAGTACCAAATATTTGCCTCTTTCAGCTTCTCAGATGGATGATTTGCTGCTTCTTAATATTCTTGTGAAATAATGTCTGGGTTTTACGACTTTTTACCCTCAACACAGCAAATAATCAGCTGTTTTTTCAATACATTTATGGTGTTCGAGTCCAACCAAGAAAATAATATGAAACACAATTATATCACAACATAAAATACAATGAACAACAAGTACTATAGCTCAATCTCAATTAGTCCAACAATATGTAACTTATGTATGTAATGGGTCTGCCTCCCCAAAATATCATTTGATGCCTCTGTGCCTCTCTGCTCCATAACATACTTGTTGTAAGTCAGACGAGCACCTTATTCATTTTTCATTTTGTATTGTTATTGTTTCAGGTGACAACCAGAAGGTGGAGATGCCCAGCAAAGAGATGGAGGTGGTGAAGGGTCAGATGGTGGTATTACAAGCCTGGTACAGCCCCAGCTCAGACATTTCCCAAAACACTGTCATTTGGCACTTCACAGGAAATGAGTCAAAGCAGGTAAGAAGCTCAAAGCCAAAACAATACAATTATTTGTTAAATGTCTGTCTGTCTCTACAAATGCATGCTTTTGGTCATTTATGTGAAAAAGAATCCAGTCTGAGGTTGGAATATTACATTTAAAGTAAATATGCACACATCTATGAAAAATTTCAGATTTTAAAAAGTTATCCATAGAAAAAATAAATGAATAAATTGTATCTTTCCTTCGCTTTGCTGCAAGTAAATTACAGACTTTAAACTCCTAAATAGATCTCAATGATTTCTTTCCAGCTTTCATCAGTTCAGCTCCACCAGCTTTGAAATTTTCTTTTAAATCGCCATTAAACATAATAAAACATATGTTGTCATATGTTTTACCGTGTTCTAACCCTCCTTATAGGACAGGAAATGAGAGTTTCCGTAGGGATTACAAATTACAATGATGCCGAGTGAGTTTGCTAATCCTCAGACTAAGGTAGCAGAGTTCAACTAACTCAAAAGTACTTGGCTGAAACTGCCCCTGCTAACTTTTTAATCAAAGTACTTTATATTGCATAACAGTTGTATTCTTACAAACCCATCTCATGATTTCTAGGTGTTGAAGGATAATCCGTAGAGTTTAGGATTATTGCAGTCATCACTGCCAATGTCTAATTCATAGTAAAAGAAATTAAGGAAGAAAAGATGGGCGCCATTAGGGAAAGGATGCAACTGATGACATATCTCCTTTTTCTGCTTGATTTTTATGTATTATGAGCTGCTCGTGAAGCTGCACATTTCTGCACGTGAAGCGCATGTGTGTCAGCATGATTAATATTATCTAAACAATTTCAGTGTGTGATGCCTGTGAGCTTATCTCAGACAGAAAATCAGCCTAAATTTCAACATCCACCATCTGTACATGTCAGGATTATCTTCATGAAGGACGTCGATTTCTGTTGTTAATCTGCACATCTTGACATGACTGCAGCAAATAGAATTAAAGTTGTTTCATATGAATAGAAACATGCATTCATTTCAAAATTGTGCAATTTGTGAAATTGGCCCTGCCAGTACAGAAATGTCCAGCTCCTCTAATGATCCGAAAAGCTATAAGTTGCTTCCATTAATGGACTGTCTTTGTGCAGGTGATTAACTTTAGCTCAGGTAAAGTCGGGCATGGACAAAACGAATTCACCAAAAGAGTGGGGTTCAGCGTGGCCATGCCCTCCGCCAACCTCTCCATCTACGTCAATAACACCCAGGAAACTGACTCTGGCCTCTACTTCTGCCATGTGATTGTCCCTGGAGGTCATGGTATTTCTGGAGAGATGCGGCTTAATGTCAAAGGTAACGGTCCATACCATCACAGAATCTTCAAAGGTTAGATGTAATCAGTAAAGTCTGTGACGCAGCTCAGTCATGTCTTTGGATCTGAAAGTTCAGGCCAAGTAAACGCTAAGCACATTTTGAAGGGTTTTGGATGTGCACAGTCTGTTGAAAATGATTTATTTATGTGAGAAAGCTCTGTCCAAATAAAACTCATCTGCTGTTAAGGGATCCAGTGGGCTCTGAAGTCATTATGTCATCTTCCAGAAGCAGATGGAAATAGCAGAGGGAGGGGGTCAAAACATCTACTTATTTTTATGCAATCTGGCTACTGCTCTGAGAAATCTCCACATTGTAAGCAGTGGATTAAAACTAATGTACGTGTTCAGGAGGAGGTTACTGATGTATATCCTTATCTTACATGTCTGAACATTCAGTAATAACCTTGTCTGTCTGTTCAGTCCCTCCCTCGCCTCCACTGTGCAGCATGACAGGAAACCCCGTGGTGAAAGGCAACGTGACTCTGAGCTGTAAATCCAGTCATGGAAAACCCACTCCTCACTACAAATGGACCAAAGCGGCACCTTTGTCTGAGGTCTTTTTCTCCCCAATGCAGAGTGAGTATGTCTTGAGTGAGGATGTTTACTGAAAAACACGTACTGCTACCTTCTTGTTGTCATATCTGTCCTTATAGATAACTCTGATTTCCCCTAAATTCTTTAAATGTAATTGTTTTAATACCTTAAGGACAGTTAATCAAATCATATTTACTACATTTCTATTAACATTTTTTCACAGCAGACATTTAGGCATTTTACTGCAAAAAAAAAATGAAAAAAATACTACAGTCCATTTGGAAAAGCCAGTTCCAGTATCATACTTTTAATACAACAGCATATGCAACTGAGTCATTATTGACAAAAATATGATGAGTAAAAATATGAGTAAAAATATTTTACGTGCAGGTTTTACCATATTGTGTACACAAAATGCTATGCAATTTAATTAATTAGCATTCATGTTTTTGTAGTTTTGTTCGGCTATCATCATCACAGTAGACCAGCATTTTGCACAACAGTCTGAAATAAAGGGAGCTTGCCTTCTCTTAAAGATGCACTACATAACTTTCCGACCTTAAAGCTCTGCTTTCCTTACTCTTGATGGTACAGTGACATCTACTGTGTACATTTCTTGAGCAGTCGCTGCCCAGCAGCGCCCCAAGGCTGAGGAACCGGCATTTTCTTCTGGGACACCGCGTGACTTTGCAGCTGGGTTTCGCTTTACGAACCACGTCACACGTTCGCAAGTGGATGTAAACACACCAGCCTTTCGAATCGCGCACCGTGGCTAATTCCTCAAAGAAACCCAGGAAGACATTATCAGAAGAAAAGAGGAAAAGAAAGATAGAGAGGGACAGAATCAGATATAAGACGAGAGTCAAAATAAGACTGTCTTTTGCTGTCTGGAAAGAGCTCACAGTACAGGTAGGATACAAGATGGATGCTGGATTAACCTTCGATAGAGGGCGCGTCACTGAGAAAATCTGCAAAAGTTCTGTAGTGTGTCTTTAAGAGAAGACAAAGTTCCCTAAAAACAGGATTTCTGAAATTTTGGGAGGTCTACAAAATATTCTCAGTATGCCATTTGTGCTAGGCATTTTTAATTTCTCATAAATGATAGGTAAATCATCAGAACACTGTACCATTAAAACTAAAATAAAAGGTTTTGGTCTCTTCCAGCAGCTGATCTCAATGCCTCATATAACACAGGTTGCTAAATCAGTTCATTTTCTTATTCCTATACTCCTAATCAATGTTTGATGTTCAAAACATGCAAAAGAGAGTGTTTGGGTTCTGGTGGGAACGCTCTTAAGACCTCCCAATAATGTAAGAGATAAATTAAGCTTGCACTTAATATTAATAGTCAGGGCTTAATGCTTAAATCATTAATATAGATTAACAGTCTTGACAGTTTATGAATATCAATAATTAAGGTGAATAACTTAAAGCAGCAGTGCTGTGCACCTCAGATGTGAAATGTGTCAAAGAGAGTGGAAGTGATTTTTGTTGGTTCGTTGAGTGGCTTAATTCAATACTAATTTTACGCATGATCCATAAAAGACAGAAATGTCTTGTTTTATTAAAATGAGTCTCACCTGCTGTGTTGACACTGTTACGTGCACACAAAGTTACTAAAACAAATTAATGAACTTTATTGTGCAAATAGCATTCAAGGCAGAGTCATGAAAAAACATAGGTAGCCTTGAATATAGTTTTTTTCTTTTTCAGGCTACTGAACTGTGATATAACACTTACAGAATAATACTGTCTAAGTTATGTCGAAATGTTTGCTGTGAAAAGGATGGAAACCGTAACTTTATCAAAACACATATATTTACTTATTTGTTTGTTTAGAGATTCTCTTCTAAAAATGTATCAAAATATTATTCTCAGTTTTGCCCAGACTTATCAAAATCTGTGTAGAAAGTAAGAGAGGACCGAAGGCTTTTGCTGCTCTGAGTTTAGCCTCTTAGGCGACATTGATGAAGGCTTTTTGGAATTTATGCGGATGAAGAAAAAAGTGTTATCCTCATGTCTGGGTTCAAATATCCAGTCAACCAGGTCACAGAGTCTAGCTGCCATTTTTGTCTTTACAGTGTCTGCATGGTTTTTAACCAAAAGTAAAAAATATAGAAATTTAAAAAAAGAAGAAGAAAACAAAAAGAGTTAATATTCAGTCTGAAGATTTTCTTTTTTCCATAATTTTTTTTAGTGGCAGAAAGCTTAGGTTAAGCTGAAACTAAAGACTGCTAGTGGCAAGGAGAGGGACTACAAGATTCTTTATCAAAGGCTATGAAGATATAATTATCATTGAATATTACTTTGGGACTAGGATCATTTTATTATCAATCTTAAACACCATTTGTAAACATAATATAAACAACAACAAAAACATCAAACTCTCTTTGACTTTTAGTGCTTAAGCTGATACAGTGTGTATGTTTTGTTTTGTTTTTTTAAATTTGAATGAACTTCAAAATTTGGGAGAGGATTCAATAATTTTGTCTGCTGCTGAAGATGTTTCAAATATATAATCAGGAGAAGATTTTTCCTAACATGCAGCCTGAAATCCTCTTCACTGATGGAGACTCATAGCGTCCCCCTCTTTAAGTGCTACCTCTGTGAGAGAGTAAAAGAAAAAACATGTGTTGCATTATTTCATAGATGCTTATTTGAAATGAAGCTGCAGAGAAAACGCCATCTGTTTCTGAACAACAGGACTTATGCTGATTGATTGCGTATTGACTTAACTGCTTTGATCCCAGGCTCTGATCTCTTAATAACACAAAAGTCCCCAGAATCATAAGATGAAAACTACTCCATCTGATTGTGCATTAACCCAGGCTTTCACAGTGTTGTATACACACTCAAGCCCACATGACATGTGTGTGTGCATTGTCTCACATGCCACACATCGACCCACATTCAAATGCTGCGCTTTTATCTGCGCTGATACTAACTCCTGTGACTTTTGAACTCTACTCTGCCATCACTGCTTATCTTTTTCAGCAATCGCTCTCTCGCTGTTGTCTCTGCTGATCCTCTTGCACTCCTCATTTCTCATCTAACAAACCCCATGTCATTACTTTATCAAGCCATCTAAGAGGCATAAGTTGGTTTTGGGAATAAGAGTATCGCACATCTTGCTCTTACACCCTTTTCCCATCAGTTTACACCACTCATTCCCTTCCTTTCATTCATGCTCGCTCTCTCTCTGCCATCTTTCCTTCTCCACAAAAACCCAGAATGGAGAGTCTGCCCCCAGCCCATACTTGTCCTTGGGTTCATGGGTAAGGGTTTTCATCATTTTCCACATATTCACCCAGCTCCAACAAACCCTAACCCAGAACCTTTGACATCCCAATGAGCCAGATTTTCTGGAATCAGCATATATTGACCCGTAGAGAAGCTTTAGAGGAAAAAATATCAACCCAACTAACATTGTTCAAAACATGTTTTCATAATGACCTCAATAAAAAGAAGCTAAGCTGTCTAATCTTGAAATTTCACTCTGTTCTTGAATTTTCATACATGAAACCATCAGTGCATGTATAGGCTAATCTTTTTTTAACTTACATGAAAAAGCAGGATTTTTATTCTTTAATGTATTAACATTTTTGTATAAAGGGTTGAATTTGTCCTTTAAATCTTGCAGTATGTATGTTGTGTTAGATTTAGCTGTAAATCCACTGATTAGTTCATTAGACAACTGGCTGTTTTATTATCGGCTATAATCTCACGTCTTAGATTTTTTTTAAATTTTCAACAACTAAAAATAATTATTTATTACAAGATTAATAATGAATGATATTGATTTGAAAAAAAGTATAGAAAAAATCTCAGTAATAAGAGCATCCGTACCAGTAGCCATTTAGCCTTGCTGGTTATCCAGACAGCTAGTCTATGTAGCAGAAAGAACTAGCTTAGCCAAGCTCTGTCCATAAATAAATGATCCACTTAATGGTACAAATTAATATGTCAAATCTATTCAAATCCAAAAACAACAAGTTGAGGATGAGTTTTAAAAACCTTCTTAATTAGCTGGTTAACCAACTTGGATGCTAGTGCGTTTATTACTGGCACTGTGTGATGTTACTAGGCCTTGCTTTTAGCAATGCTAAGCTAATTAGTTGCTGATTGTAGCTTCTTTCATGCATGTGAATAGTTTACTGCCATTTCATTAATTCCTAATAAAGTGAATAAGATTATTTTGAATGTTCTTCAGATCCATTTTCATTTGAGGGTTAGCTCTTCGAACATTTTTTGAACATCACTTTGTCAAGATGATTAAGTGATTTATCTCGAGAGATAAATACTCCTGTTTTATTATAGCTTTATGATTATTTTCAAAAGCTACAATAAAACAAAAGTTGTCTTTATTAAACTGTAGGAAAGACAGTCCCAGGAAGAGAAAGAAATGCTTACTTCAATTTACTGTTATATTCTGACCAGTTGCAACTATTACCAATTAAATTAGGAGCTAACCTCTCAATTTCAAGCTCACTTTGATCAAATCATGAGAAAATAGGGCTAGTAACCAGTAACAGTATATCACTTCTTTCAAAGCATATACACTGACATAAAAGTCATGCAAATGTGAGGTAAAAATTACAACATCAATAAATTGCCAGTAAATTCCCTGTGAATGTAGAGAAATAGATCAAATAATGTTGGTAGTAGAATCTTTATCATTTTTTCAAAATTAATTTCAAGATTCCATTTAGTTGCATAATGTCTTTTATTCATCTGTGACTAAAGCTGGGTCCACACAAGGATTTTTTAAATCTTTTTTTTTTTTTTAAAGATAGAAATAGACAGAAAGATAAAAATTCAGCAATTGAAGAGTTTTGATATATGTGCTGTGCTCTGATAATCTCTGCACAGCACATCATACACATAATGATTCATGTCCCACAGCCAATCTAGAATCTAGTCCTCCGAGCCAGAGATCTCCACATGATTTAACAAAAATGAAGAAGAAACATAGCAAGAACCGGAAAACACAACACCCAGCATGAAAGAGGACATACTAGACGAGTGGTGTATTGTTAACAGAAAAATCCCGAACAAAAAGAAAAAAAAGACTTTGAAAAAAATCCAGGCAAAAACTGCCAGATAATCTTTATGTGTGTACCCAGCTTTAGAGTAGCCATGTAAATGTTTACATTAATCATGGACATAAATCCCACTTTGGTGATAATTTCATGATTTATGTACACCACAAAAATGTGCTGATTAAACAAATCATCACATTTACTTTCACCAATTCCACTCACTTACTTTGCAGTGATGGCAGTGTAACGTGATTCTCGTGCCTTGATATAAGGCAGCACCTACTATAACATCAGCTCCTCTCAGTCCTGACACAACTGGGGTCTGATCGAGCTTGAACTTGCTCCAAGCTCAGAGTCAGCTGATATATACTGCTAATCTGACAGAATTGGGTTTGGCTCTTCACAGCTGGTTTTCAGCCGGAGGGATTAAATAATCAGAGAGGGACAGGTGCACAGCATTCTCCTGCACAGCTGTTTTATTTGGCATTCCCTTGCATTTTTGATCTCTTTCACATGATTTAACCTTAAACATAATCATAGATATGATGTAATTGTAGTTTGAATTCAAGAGCGAGGGTTATACTGCACAACTGTAGATTCAACTTTTTTTTTTTTTGTTAAATGGTTTAATCTAAGTTGATATATATTGATATAATTTGTATTAAGTTAAATTGATACAAACATAACAAATGTGTTATATATACAAAACACAAGTAAAATTGTGTATATATATATATGACTTATTTATTTTACTCAATTATAGCAGGTTAACATTACTTCCAGGTTCAGTAGGAATTTCAGATATAATAAAATAGAAAATATAATAATTTACTCAATTTTGTTAAAATGATTAATTCATATTTCTATTTAAATTTAAAGAAGGCTTTCCACTACAACTACCCTTGCCGTAGTATGAGAAGAACATCAGCATGCATTTATGACATGTTTGCATGTGTAACATCTGTTTAAATGTATGAATGTACAGAAAGACCTCATTGATGGAAAATCCTGACACTTGACCCCCACAGAGAGGAGATCTGTTATATCTGTTTATACTGCAGAGCTTGGTTACAGGGAGAGTATGGGTGCACTTAACCTCTTAGAAGAAGGTCAATGCACTAATTACCGGCATTTTCGCACATTAGCTCCCATCCTGGTGTTGCAGTAGTAGATACTGTAGAGAAAACGCAAAGCTTATCCCTGCCCTTTATTCTCCATAACTCTGGAATGACAGCAGCTGTTTGGACACAATGATCATTAAGAATTTTCTGGTCTCTTGCTTTAATATGTTGCATGCTGGCATATTGTGAATCATGACTTTTCATCTCGGATGATTTAGATGAGTTGTGGGTTGCATTACTTTTCTCGCTTGAGGGATTGACTCAGAACAGACGGCAACAAACATACACAAGCACATGCACAACATCATCTGCCCAACACATGTTGACTGTGACTTTGCAAAACAGATACACACACATCATTTGCTTATGTTGTCACAAAAGCAAAAACACATCAAATGAAGACATGCTGCAATACGACGTTGGCAATTGGATTTCAGAGGATTTGTTGTGATAAGTCTCTCATGAAGCTTGTTTATTTTTCTACCGTCTGTTTGTAACACAGCATTTTAGTGCCAGATGTGATAAGAAGAATAGATTTGCATGGAGCAAACAAAATCTCTGCCAGGTCATGACTTCAGGGTGAGAAAATATTAAAACAAAAGTAATGCATCTGCAGCTCAAATGCAACCATGATCCTAAATTTCCAAATAGTGAGTGTCAATATTTTATATAATGAACTGATTTCGTTATTTCGGCTCAATAGTTCCCCAACATCTAATTCTGTGTTCTTAATATTCACCGTCTCCTTGTGTAGATCCTCTGATTTGTCACATTTACTTAAAAAAAAAGTGTGAAGAGTCTAACTGCATAGTCTTTCTCTGCAGATGAGAGACATGGCACCCTCAGGTTGAGCAACCTTACCAAAAGTATGTCAGGGAAGTACATCTGCCGAGCCAGCAACACAGCTGGCTCAGACAGCTGCTCCATTAATCTGGAGGTCATCACCTGTACGTACCCCTTCTAAACTCTGTTGGTGCTCAATTAACTCACTGCATCTGTGACATTAATTCCGTCTAATTGCTGTTTGTGTTGTGTTTCTCAGCTTCCAATGCAGGCATTATTGCAGCAGCTACTCTGGGGTCAGTTGTGGGTCTGGTGGCCATGGTGCTTTTCCTCTTGTTCATACTGAAGAGAAGACGGGACTCAGAGGAGGAGATGTCGAATGATATAAAGTGAGAATTTCATTATATGCACACTTTAATGTGGCCGCTGGTCACCTGGTTAAAATGACTGAAGTTAATAAACTCAGTATATTTTTGTAGGACAATACTAGAAGCTAACACCAAATGAATTCAACCAAATTTTAAACATTGAAGGCAGACAAAGTCTGGTTGTGCATGTTTTGATTAATTTTTCTGCCCCCGTTTGACATGTTGTGGTGACTAAGTATTGCAAGGTATTTTGGTTTCTTAAGTTTTTAATTTTGTAAATCATGTCATATTTACTTGCTTAGGCTATATTAATTTGCATATGATGAGCGCATGCATTTTGTTACTTCTGCTGACCTGAACTGCAGCCTATTCCTACAAAGAAAAAGACATCTTACAATCTGAGGAGTTTGTATTTAATATTAATAATGATCATTTTTACTTTATTAATCCTTGTTAGGAAATTAGTCTCTGCATTTTACCCACCTCTAGATTAACAAGAGAGCAGTGGTCTGCCATGTTTTTGGCGCTGCAGGAGCAGTTGGGGGTCAGCTCAGAGACACGGAGTGGTTCACCTCTGTTAACCTGGTTTATTGGAATTGAAATTATCTATCTGTTCATCTTTTTTTTTCCTTTCTTTTTTTTTCTTTGTTCACCTGGTCCAATAAAGGTTTAATTAAGAAAATACATTAAAATCCACAATTTTCCCTACCCTATTTACAAAAATTCTACAACACTTTATTGATAAAAAACAATGCAAAGTTTTACAAGTCATTTAAATCCAATATTTAGAAGAAAACAGTATGAAGACAACATCAAAGTATCTGCTCCTTTTGTATTTGAAAGCATTAGAGTCACTTTTACCTCTTTGTTGCTTCACTTCTTTAAAAAAAGAAGAGACCAGTAACTATACCAAAAGGTTTCTTATTTTTTCTTGATATAAAATTTCAGCTGTTGTTTTGGGCTTTCTTTGAAAATCAGCTATTTCTCAATCCCTAATGTTACACATAGATGGCAGGTGGACCCCTTTAGCATCCAAAGTAATTCTATGGAGCCATGATGAAATTCACAATTACATTTTTCTT
>JBBBVU010000009.1:14066918-14079327 GCA_037177055.1 Atherinosoma microstoma | reverse complement strand
TAGATGGCAGGTGGACCCCTTTAGCATCCAAAGTAATTCTATGGAGCCATGATGAAATTCACAATTACATTTTTCTTGTTGAAACAATTATGGTCCTCTTGAGAAAGAAGTCATCTGGCACAGTAAACAATTTTCTCAAGAACGAGGGTTCTCTCCTCTGTCCCTATTGAATGTAGGAATCTGGGGCAAAGCAGTCTGTAAAACAGTCCCTGGTAGGGAGATAACTCCGAACCAGCAGAGTGGTGCTTGCAGAGCTGAACATTTCTGATTGGTCATGTGTTCTCAGCATTTTCTGCCTTAGGAAGTATTTCTACATATTAAGATAAACAGATTTCACAAGCCTTTGTGGCTGTTTAACCTGAGAAGACTGTTTAAAAACACAACATTCAGACTCACATCCTTCACACTTCTTTGTCGATTCAAAGTCCAGCGTACAAAGTACAACATAAGTCACATTTATCTCATTTCTGTTCATGGACCGCATACTATGCATGATTAAAGAATACATAGTCATGTTCTGTAAGTTCGGATGCTCCTCCTCAAGCAGAGCTGAGCTCCGCGGCGGTCAGTTGTTTTGATCACGTCATAAAGATATTCAAGCTCTTCCTAGATGCATGAAACTCATTTTGTGTAATAACCACACTTTGCTACAAACATCAACAAAGGTGTGTGTCTTGTTTTGTCACTGCTGCATCACACATCCATAAATGATTGTGTGCAGAGATTTGCCTGAAATCTCTGAATCTTTTTTAGATATTATGTCTCACAGATGATGAAATTGTTTTGTCAAATTGTTGAATCATTTATCCACACGATGAACAGGTCGAAATCTGTATTTCTGCTGGACTAATCTTCACTGACACACTCTTTTTTTTGGCGACGTCAACATATTAACACATTTAGCCAACATTCCGCTATTTTGTTTTTCTTTTTGTTAAGCATTACATAACTTTTAAAGTAATTTGTTACACTGTGAATAAGTCTTTAAAGTATGTTAATGAATAAAGAGAAAATGTACAGTTTTTTTTTAATATACTGTTTTCAGTTCCAACGTTTGATTTCTTGTCTTTGTACCATTTTAGGTTTAAAGATATTTGGTTTGCAGCACAAGTGCTTAGAGTGCATTTCTCTTTTTTTCTACTACAGGGAGGATGCTCAGGCACCAAAGCGAGTATCTTGGGCAAAGAGCAACACTGGCTCCGACATCGTATCCAAAAATGGCACGCTGTCTTCCATAGCCACCAGCCCTCGATCACGAGACCCCCATCAACCCAACTTTCCGTACCCATATTCCCCCATGTCTGCATCAGACACAGGCTCAATCATCAACGCCTACCAGCTGCGACCTGGAGAGGCCACCTCGCTACAGGGGCTTCCTGGATACAACTTTGGAAGCACACCGACACGTAAATACAAGCGACCTCTAAGTGCAAACGGGGGCCCTCCGCAGGTTTTCAGAAGCCCTTTAGTCAGTATCCCCAAAAGGATTGAGGGGGCTCAGCCTCAGGTGCCGCCTCCACTCACCGTGTCCCCACAAATCAGCTCCTCCACTCTGACACGCACAGGAGCTGTTGCCGTCATGGTGCCTGCTCAGAGCCAAGCCGGCTCACTGGTGTAGCCAGCAGAAGCAGCTCTGATGGGAAGTTCAAGGACAGACAGAGAGGATGCCTTTAGGTAGAAAGCACTTTCTCCAAGGAGACCTGAGAGGTTGTCTTGAGAAGAAAACATTTGTGCTTCATTTGCACAAACTGTACCTTTTTAGTTTAATGAAACTGACTCAGTGCAGTGTTTCAGTTTCTTTTCAGCTTTCTTTTTGTATTTGCATTCAGGAGAACTAAAGAGAAATATATTTTTGTTCGTATGCTTAAAAGCAAATTCCAATTCAAAATGAAATCCAACACGAGTTGAGAATTTCAGGCAGCATTTTGTCTTGATACTGGAAACCACAATGAATGATCCTGTTAACCCAAAGTTTTGCAGTTCCTGCAAAAATATTTTTGGCTACATTTTTAAGGTTTGTATTCTAATCTGAATATTAACATTTTTTTTTCTTTTTTTATACATAAAATTTCATTTTTATTTATCTTTACCTGCCTGTGTACGGATCATCTCTACTTTTCTCAGGCTAACTGCACTAGTTCTGAGCAAAAACCCACAATTCAGGTACTCTTCAAGTATTTCATTTTCTTTGACCCACATTTACGTCATTTTCGCTTAAGAGTTGTTTAACTTGTTGTAACAATGTCAATATGCTTTCATTTGTACTGAGGGTACGTACTTAATGAGTATTTTGCCTGTTATGGTAGCTGGAATGTAACCAAAATAGTGAGTATAACATTGTTAAAGTTGATGGTTTATGTATTTTCTGAAGTGCTTGGTTCAAATTCATCACTGGAAACAAGATGCTATTTGATGAAAATGAACAACAGAACACAGCAGCGGATTTATCCTGATGATACACCAGTAAGTCTGCCTAAGATTTTCTTGTAATACTGAACTCTGGAAATAATGTGGCAGTGTTTTGTTGATGTTGAAAGGCTATATGTGTCACTTTCAATGCAGTTTTGATTGTTGACTTTTTTTTTTTTTTTTTTTTAAATAAAGTGTTCTGGAGTGTTTGACTGCATTACAGCCAGTTCACTTACAAACACTTAACTCTGGATGCAAACAGCAATAGAGATGAAAGTAACAAGCAGCAGATGGGTTTCTTTTGGGAAAAGTTTATTTCGGAGTGTGATAGCAAAGCCACAAAACCCACACATTTCTATCACTCTGCTGACTGCAGACAAAACAGGGCAGACTACAGATACAATGCAGTAACTGATATAAATAAGATCATGAAGGCCACTTAGGAACAGAAATGCTGACACTGCACGTGATATAAGCAACCAGATGATTTTGTTAAAAATAAAGTTGGTGTTGAATCGTTTAAAAGTATGTAGGGAAAAGCATCCTAATCTGCTCATACAAACTGATTTGAACTGCTAAAAAAGAAAGAAAGTAAAAGTTAATATAATTAGATTCATTCCACCGAGGGTAGTGTAGCCAGAGAAAATGTTATGTAGCAACGAAAACAGGAGACATGGCTCAACATCTCAGTCAGCTCAGTATTATTAAGTTTCCTTTGTCTACTTTCAAGTTGAACATTAATAATTTTATGGTTGTGCATAATGTTGCTGCTTCATTAGCATTAGCCTTTAAGTGTCATGAGAAAGTCTGAACAAATGGAAATTTTGGCTCAAAGGCGGTGCTGTCTGAAAGGTTAGGGAATGTCCTGTGTTGCAACCAGAGGAAATTATTTCGGGACAAGGAGCCTCTTTGTAGTCTACTGATCAGTCATGTTTGAGCAGCATCATGATATCTGCAGGCAGTTCCAAAAACCTGCAAAACACTGACCATTTCTAACAGAAGCTCATGACATAGCAAATGAGCTCCCAAATCTCTCATCTATATGAGAAATTAATGCATATGATCTACCCAGCTGTTACGAAGATATTTGCATTGTTGGTTAAACAACAGGTTCATTACTCATTACTGCTATCCCAAGAGCTAAAAATGCAACATGATCTGATATTATGCTACAAAATCCTACGCTTTCTGACATTCTGATCATTTTTGTCAAGTTTACAGAGGGCCAATTCAGGTCTAGTCACACAGTAACAAACCAGATATAAAGACCACAAAAATATGGTCCAGGAGAAAAGATTCATCAGGACTCTGACAACAGATTTCTGGATATAATCATCCTCATCACCTCGTTGGTTCCTTTAAGAGAAACAGGAAGTCACACAGTTTAGATTCTGGAATTGTTTGGTAATACAAATAAAACGTACTACGGCACATAAGCTCACCTTCTAGGATTTGATGGACTCTAATGTCCCGCACATACTGCTGTACTGCGTAGTCTTTTAGATAACCGTACCCTCCGTGCATCTGCAGAGCCTGGTTGCAGATCTGTTGAGTGGGAGCAAGCAAAGGCAGAGTCGCCACTGAATGAGAACATTCTGCTGACACAGAAAAGCCAGTTTTCCTCTATTTTTAAGCTCCATCATTCTTTTAGAAAAAGATCAATCAGATAATCCTGCATGTAAGAGATGACCAATCGGTTATATTGCATCCCTATAGCACAAGCAATGAGTAAGAGGTTTAAAAGCAAAAATCAAAACAGAAAAGAAACCCCTTTGCTCTGGATTCTGAGTGCATATATTAGATTTGTGTTTTGAACTCTCAGTCATCCCACACCAAAAACTGTGTCAACATACAAGAGGATTCTCCTTTTGTCTGTGACCTTTATGTTTCATATTAACCCGGATGAAAATATTTCATATAAGTTGGGAAGAAGAGGAAAAGAAATATAGCATACCCAGAGTGTAAAGCAGAATTATTAGATTTTTTTTTTGTTGTTGTTGTTGTTAAAAAATAAAACACATAATACTTCTTGGCATCACTCACATTAAAGCATTCATCTGTGACGAAGAGCTTGGCCATGGAGCAGAGGGAAACCGCATCGGGCCGGTTCTCCTGCAATGCCGTTGCAGCTTCCCGCACAAGAAGGCGGGAAGCAACCAACTTGGTGGCCATTTCTGCCAGTTTAAATTGCAGGAACTGCACACATAAACACACAGAGACAGGAAACGTGTTCAGAATAATTATCAGTGGGAAGAAAAGCCGTTAAAGACTTGTGTGAGTTAAAAAAAAAATAAAAAAATGTTAATCATATCACCTGGTTGTTGGCGAGTGTTTCTCCAAACTGCTTCCGCACCAGCATGTGATCCTTCGCAAGCAGCACGGAGGCATGTGCTGCCCCCAGAGAGCAAGAGGCTGATGACAGTGTTGGAGACAAACCTGATGAGTGACTTCATGACGAGCTTATACCGGTAAAAGTCATGTTTTAGCTAAATTAGTTTCATGCAGGCAACACTGACTATTCGGCTATTTGGACAGAAGCACAATCAGAAGACTTTTAAAGCTCGAAAAATAGAGACTCCTGCTCATGCCGGAGAATGACGAGTGCAGTAGCAGATCAGGAGCGCATGTCTCTGCCTCTGAATTCACCTTTTTTATTCATAAAAAACAAGCACGAGTTCTTCCAACAGTAGTAAAAACCTTTTGACATGCCATAAGCACTGCAAGACTCCCCTGCAATATGCATGTAATTTATGCTCAAAGCTGATTTAAAGACCGATTATCTATAAAATTTAGATTAATATCAGACCGTGATGCCATGAAACCCAATTTTGAAAAAAAGCTGCGTAAAAAAAGATCAATGAAAACAGAAAGCAAGGATATAAAACATGTTTCATCTATTTGAAAATATCAGTCAACATGTGAAATTTATGAGACTGAGAAAAGCTTTACTTTTTTTATTAAAAAAAGCAAGAGCGACATATTTCAGAAATAATTGGACAGAAGCAGGTTTACGACCGAGTTGCATCACCCATCTGTATGTGTTTGGGAACGGAGATGGAAAAACAAGTGAAATGTTTTCTTTTTCTTACTTGAAACAGGATTTCAGCTGCTCAACGGTTTGCCTTTGTTAGATTTTTTTTCCATTTCAGTGAATAACAGCTCAAACTTACACTGCAGCCTGGCCAGTTTGACTCCTTACAGAACCATGCTGCTGTAATACATGCAGGATGTGGCTTAGCTTGGTTTAGTTTGTCTAAACGGATATCTGCAGACGAGTATACACAATCTGTAGGCAACACTTTTCATTATTCGTCTGCTGGTTGTTCGATCAAAAAAAAAAAAAAAAAGAAGAATTTGAAAAATACCGGTGAAATGTCTTATTAAAAACAAAGGATGTAGAATACTGACACTGACAATAATTTAGAAAAAAAATAGTTTTTGGAGCCTTTTTTTTTATTTTATCCATTTTAAATCTCAGTTTATATGCTTTATCATCCATTCATTTAAATCACTTGCTCACAACTAAATTTGTAAATCAAGTCATTCCACACAGCATCCTCAGAAATTCTTTTGCTTGGATATCAGAAGCTGTTGTGAGTCCTCACCAATATTAATCCTGCCTCCATTCAAGCCTCTCATGGCGATGTTGAAGCCCTGTCCTTCCTCGCCCAGCCGGTTGGTCACTGGCACCGCACAGTCTTCAAATATCACCGCCCTGGTGGGCTGAGAGTTCCAGCCCACCTAAAGAGCAAGATTGGATAAGAGCTGAATGACTGTGGCTCAACTCTGCCATCCAGTGGTTAGCTGCAAACACACCAACACCCAACAGTTCTGGGGAGCAACTGAACTCTAACCTTCCTTTCCTTTTTGCCAAAACTCAGGCCTGGCGTTCCCTTCTCCACCACCAAACATGAGATGCCTTTAGGTCCTTTACCCCCTGTTCTGCACATCACTACATAGACATCTGTGTCTCCTCCTCCACTGATGAAGGCCTAAAAGGTCAAGAAGGCACAAAATGAAGCCAATTGGAAATGCTTACACTTAAAACAACAGAGAATAGACTAGTTTAAATTACCTTAGAGCCATTTAAGATGTATTGGTCCCCTTTCAGCTTTGCAGAGGTCAGGAGTGAAGCAGCATCACTTCCACTGCCTGAAGCAAACATCCCAGGTTTAATGAGTAAACAAAATTTTACTGATGTGCAACAGATATGAGCGAAAAAATGTCATTTTACAACAAAATATCCTTACTATTGTGTTCATTTCTATGACAAGCAAATTATCTAAAGTTCCTTTGCACATGCAGACTGACCTGGTTCAGTGAGACAATATGAAGCAAACCTTTCCATCGTACAGAGATCAGGACAAAATTTCTCTCTTTGCTCATTATTGCCAAAGGTGTCAATCATCCAGGCACACATGCTGCAAAAAAAGAAGTACAGGAAGTCTGAGGAATACTTTATTATTTTTACACCTTGTTTCTTTCACCTGTAATGAAACCATATTGACTAAAAAACTACTTTAAGTGACAAATAATCTGGAAAATTAAGTTTTTGGGACATTTCATGAATTTGATTTTTAATACACATCCAAAAAATTAATTTCTTGACTTTTTACAAGCATGATTTCATTTGAATAGCAAGAACATGTTATGTTTGCTATATGATAGGTCCATACTTGTGGATACTGATGTAAGCTGTGGTGCTCACACATCCTGTGGACAAAGCCTCAAAGATGACCGATGTGTCCAGCCGAGAAAGGCCTGATCCTCCAACGTCTGGCTGAACGTAGATCCCACCGAAACCCAACTGAGCTGCTTTTCGCATTGCCTCTACTGGGAAGATTTCCTTTAAGAAAAATGGAGAAAGTCTACAGGTAATCACCTCAAAATAGTGTACATGTGTACAGTCCTCTTCTATGTACCTTTCAAGGTGTTACTTATCCCAAAAAAGTGCTCTTGCACCTATCAAACAAAGCCAGTACTGCAGTGTTAAAGCTCAGAGGGTTCTCACTTAACACACACAGTTGTTTGTCCATTCAGAGACACTGTAGTAAAAATGGTGGCACAAATATGACAGCTGCCATGTATGTGGAACTACTGCAAGTAGATATAAATGGCTCATTGTAAGAGAATAAAACTATAATTCTAATAATAATAATAATAATAATAATAATAATAATAAGTGTTTGCAGTAAATTGAATTAATAAGTTGTAGTAGCAAACAATAGTCATTTTACTTACTGTAACCTTGTATAGAACTAAATAATTTTTTGGTAAACTAGTTGCGTGAACAGAAATGATTGTTCATAAAGATGTCACACGATATTGCCACAATGATGACAATAGGAATCTCTGCTACCTACCTTATGGTCCCACTCGGCCATGTGAGGAGCCATTTCATTGGCTGCAAAGTCAAACGCCACTTTCTGAAACTCTTTTTGTTCATCTGAGAGTCCATAAGCAGCTGTCAACAGAGAGCAGAGGATATTCAGTAAATATAGGAGTCAGTTGCCATAGTGCTCTGGAGCAAGAAAACAAATAGCAGCAGAGACTACATCAATCTTACACATTTTGTGTTTAAGGACATAACTACAAATCATGTCGTTAAATCAGACAAGACTTTCTGACTGACGTAAATAAAATGATGAAACTGAGTTTTTTTGGTACATCATTCAACCTGAGAGGAGGGGCGGTGACGGAGGGGCGTGTAGCCTCCTCTGCTTTACGACTGGAGGACGAGAACCACGACTAACCAATGACAGCTAGAGAACAAATAGCATGTTAATGGCTTTTTCTTCTTCTTCTTCTTTCCCTTTTCTTTAAATCAAAACTCTGGTTTTAGGTGCAGCGGAGCAGTGTTTGTCATTAGCTTGTTTGCTAACCAAGTTACCGGTTCTATTCCAATTTTCTTACCTAACAGAGCTATCATCACGATTTTCACTTCCTAGAACTTACGGTCTATACATGACGCTATCCCTCGGCTCTGTGAGTTTCTGTTAAATATCCAACGATGGTTCCGGCAGATGTTAGAGCCCAGTCTGGCGATTCTTGATAGAGGTCCGACCACAGCCATCTTTACCTCCACAGTCCTGTGTTATGACACTCACCGCTGGGGCTGTTGGGTAACGTAGTTTAATCAAATACGGATACTAAAGCTGGGGATTGCTTGATTTTAGTACAAAATACTCTCGATACGATTCTTTCAGCGCCGGGCGGAGTCACTGCGTCCAAGTGAGTCGCTAAGTAATAACATGTTGTCATTAGGACGTAATTTTAAATCTATTTATCTCTACCGTACGGATTTAAACGTACTGATATTGCCAATACAGTTTTTAATGAGGGAAAAAACAAAGATAGACGGAAGGAAGCGCCGCTTCGAGCAACCGGAAGAAGCCGGTACTTGATTCAAGTGCGCCTACGAGTTTGTTGACATCACGTGTTGTCGGCTTTTCGCGCGATTTGATGGAACGATAATTTGTGTCGATTAAGGTAAGACTCTGGGCTCTCTGGACTTCACATACGGACTAGATTGGATTTAGATGTAAACCGTAAAGTTAACTGTTAATGTTTACATTGACAGTTGTTTATAAGGTATACCACTCGGTGATGTCCCACATTATTTTGATACATGTTGCTAGTCTGTGATGTACGGTTATGCTTATAATAAGCTGTCTAGAATTATTAAGAGCTTTTTTTTTCTTTCACGCCATAACACGTGGCAAACATGTCTTCTTTTTACTATCCAAGTACAATATATGAGTACATAAGGTGTGAAGAGTAAAGATATAGCTGAGGCTTTATCATTTAAAGACTACATGCAATTTTCCCACCATTTAAGCTGTCATTGCTGGTTAAATTGCTCGGGACAAAAACACTCTTAGAGACAGCAAAAACGAATTAAATTATTCATCAAAATGATAATGAAGTAGACGAATTTTCAAACTTATAGACTCATTTCCAGACAGCTGAAGATGTAATCTTCATATAAACGAGATTTAAAGCAGGAGTGCTGTACTGGGCTGCTTTGATATCAGATACGACCTCTAAGAAGAAGAAAAAAAGGAAATCAACCCACTTGTATGATGCTCATTCAGCCTTTTTATTCAGCAAAAATACAAATAAAAATACACTGGACAGGTATCACACAGATGTTCTGCCATCATTTCCTAAAGACACCACACCATTGTACAGCCCAAATTTAAACTTGTGCTGGTAATTGTTTTGGAAGTGCAAGTTACAAAGTAACTCCATACATTTTTCCTTCATGTGTAGTCATTGCATTACTTTTGCCAGGGGTTGTAGATGTAACTGAGGTGACAGTTGAATGGTTGGTTTCTCATTTTCTTAACTGGAAAAGTAAATAGGGTCATTACACTTTACACAAACCTTTGACTCTTAAACTGTTTTACTGGCATCTAAGACAAAGAATTAATAGAAAATATAAAACCATTAAGAAAACAAGAAGTCCTGCAACAGATGGCGTGGCCTCCACATAGCCCTGAGTTCAGCATTATGGAGTCAGTCTGGGATTACATGAGGAAACGGGAGATACAGAAACAGACTAAATCCACAAGCTGCAAACTAACATGCGGCTTGGAGCTGCACTTTATATGATTTACTTCTAGGAAGCTGCTTCACTTTACATTTAATTCCTGAAGTTGTTGCACAGTACTGTACACTGGGATAAAATCACATATGAAATACTATTGGCATAAAGTGATCAGAAAATGTCTGTGAGCTAGAAGGAGGGTTACCAGTAAAAAGTAATTTGACAAAATGTCATTAGAAACTTAAATACATTACTCAAAGTTCCTGTGGATCTTTACAGAGTTAGAGATGCCGCCAAAGAAAAAGGCCAGATTGAGTAAAACAACTGTGAGTTCAGGTAAGAAACTGATATCATATATTTAAACGTGTCTGATTGTATTTTCCTACAAGTGTTTGCAATAATGCAGGCAAAAATGATGATGGGAAAACAGCTTCTGTAGCGGGTAAGGACAGAAAAGGTGCAACTTCTGATGGGAAAAATAAAGAGGGCTCCAAATCTGCTGGCTCTCCAGAGTACAGCCACTGGCTGATGAAGTCTGAACCCGAGAGTCGCTTTGAAAACGGTATCGACGTAAAGGTACGAATCAGTGCAGCCACTCGCACGGTGGGAAACTATCAGCTCTTGTCTGACGGTCATGCTTTGTTCTGCAGTTTGGCATCGAGGATCTGAAGGGTCTGCCTGATCAGACTAGCTGCTGGGACGGCGTACGTAATTATCAGGTAGCGCTGCGAAACCAACTTCTTTTTATAAAAAGATGTTTATCAGAAATAACAGACAGAGCACCAACTTCCAAAATCGTTTTGTCGTTCTTTTTCTCACCACCATTATGCAATTATTTTGTCAAGAGAGTAATGAATTTGCCCGGTCTGTCATCTACAGGCTCGCAATTTCATGAGGCAGATGAAAGAAGGGCAGCTGGCTTTCTTTTACCACAGCAACTGCAAGGAACCAGGGATTGCAGGAATCACAAAGGCAAGTCACTATTTTCTAGTGAAAATAAAAATCTTAACAGATTTGACTTTTAGCTGTGTTTCCTCATCTAGATTGTGAAGGAAGCTTATGTGGATCACACTCAGTTTGACAAGAAAGATGTCCATTATGATGCAAGCAGCAAACCTGACAACCCCAAGTGGAGCATGGTAAATAACCATGTTCATTCAGCAGTAACTGTTCATTATGAAACAGTTTGAAGGCTGAACTCGCTTCCTGTTCTCAGGTAGATGTTCAGTATCAAAGAATGATGAAGCGCTTTCTTCCTCTGTCGGAGCTGAAGAAGTACCACCTGCAGCATCGCACCAGCGGGGGTCCACTAAAGGATATGGCACTTTTCACGAGGGCCAGGCTTTCTGTCCAACCCCTCACCTCTGGTATGTAAGAACCAGTTGCTGTATTTTATCACGGGGCTGGTATTAATGCCCGTTTCTCTCTGCAGAGGAGTTTGAGTTCATCTCGAGTCTGGAGGACAAAGAGCCTCTGTGAAGATTTGCTTCCATCAACCTCGTGGTTACTCAAATGTTGCTGCTGTAATATTTTGTGCTGGTAATATTAAATGTGTTTGTTTCGACTCAGATTTTATTTGTGATCTTCTTTTTGTTGGAAAAAAAATCTGTCCAGGAAAATGTGTCGTTTGTACTGTAGGATGTGGATGCATGTAAAATATAATCTGAAGTGTTCACTGTTGTTTGCGGTGAACTTTTTTTCCACTTATGTCATTTGTACACAACAGTGTGAAAGAACTTTACACAGCATCATAGATTCGGGACCCCCATAGAATCGTTTAGTAAGATCATTTCAGGGGGTTGCCAGATAATTATAAAAAATATATATACTAAATTCATCCAAAAATTTGGGATTTGTGTCAGGGCTGTCAAAATGAAAGCATTAATGTAGAGATAAATCTTAAATTAGCCCCTTTTTAGAAGCGGATTTTGGGCATGTAGGTGCCTTTTTTTACAGCGGTGAACCGAATCTACTAAAAACCACTTTATTCTCCTTGTTTATGAAGCCTTATATTTAGAGGATGGCTGCAGGATGACCCATCTGATATATCATACAATTAATCACTGTCATCGAGGGAGGAGGGGGTCACGAACACCAACATGTGTTATCTTGGGGGTCGTGGCTCAAAAGGTTTGAGAACCACTGCATTAAACCATCAAAAAGTATCTTACCATGTGCTCTTTAAAGTTCAATAAAGAGGTTTCATTTATGTGCAGTGATGATGAAACGAATGGGAATATAAAGGTGTTCTGCCAAATTCAAATTCAGTATTTTTATGTGATGACACAGAGAATCACTATAACCCTACTGGACACATGCAGTAGAGATGTCCAATTTTTGTTCCTTTTAAAAAAAGAAGAAAACTTTTAATTGACTAATTTCTAATAAAGAAAATCTTGGTTTTGAACTTTTCATTTCATTTCTTCATTTGCAGAACATGGTCAGGTTTCA
>JBBBVU010000009.1:14053116-14066818 GCA_037177055.1 Atherinosoma microstoma | reverse complement strand
AATCACTATAACCCTACTGGACACATGCAGTAGAGATGTCCAATTTTTGTTCCTTTTAAAAAAAGAAGAAAACTTTTTCACAAGTTTTCAATTATTCTCTTTATTTGTCTAATTTCTAATAAAGAAAATCTTGGTTTTGAACTTTTCATTTCATTTCTTCATTTGCAGAACATGGTCAGGTTTCATGTGCTAGATGGAGGAAGCTGATGCTGAATGCTGGTGTTTATGTAGCAAGAAGTGATGATGAAAAGTTCAATGTGGTTATTTTAGAAAAGTCAACTTTTTTTGAAGAGTCATTTTTTTTATGACAAGAAACCTTGTTTTTTACTTTGTGATCCCCTGATATTCAGTTTCATGTCAGTGCTTGACACATGGTGTGAAACAGACTGGCTCAAACTTCATCATTTCAAATGTTGGAAGTTATTTGGGTGATGAGTCTTCAGTTTAACCTGTGGGATTTATCAGACACGCTGTATTTTAACATAAGCATATTCATTGTAAAATTACACCTTTAACTAATGCTTTTATTTTTCTAATGTGCCTATTCTCTCAAAGGTTGACCAAATCATAACCTAGTTTCTATCTTTTTAACTGAATATTAATAAAAAAATATGAATGAAAATAAACATCTGGCTTGATACTGTTAAGGATGCATTTCAAATTCATTTCATTTTTAATCATAAAAAGAAATTGAGCCAGATATTTCTGAGTTACAGGAAGATTTATATGATGGACAAGGATGAATTTTGAGGACCTGTCCTGTTTTTGATTTAAAAAATAAAACATTTCCATTAGTTTTGATGTTTCAAACAATATTTTAGGCTTTTGAGAGAATGTATTAGCTGTGAAACAAATATTTTCCCTCAAGACAAAGCTGAGTGTTTGCGTAATAAAAGGTCAGAAGTGAGCAGTCCATCGGCAGTGTGAGCTATAACACAGCCAGTCTTCTGATCTTCAGTCTGGGCTGTCAGGTGCTGACGTAGCATTTTCAGACATTTGGATGCTCCCCCCAGATCTGAGACTAGTCTTTTTTTTTAGCATTGCTCAGTTGGAGTGCTGTCAAGAACGGACTATTATTCTTAGCTTTCAGGGACGACGTGAAATGACTATAAAACAGCTGTGGAGTCAAACAACTTTTCTTCCATCTCACATATGACAGTCTAACCTGAGACAAAACTGAAGGTGTTTAAATTCCATGTTGCACCACTTTCATTTCTATCTGCAACAGACTACCCAGGACCAGTATATGTACCATCAGATCCCAGAACAACAAGAACAATTCTTCAATATTGTTCTAGCCAGAGGCCTGTTGTTCCTCAGCTTGTGATGCTAAAAATTTTATACACACACAAGGTGCCTTCATTTATTCAGAGCTGGGCAGGGTTGGTCTGCAACAGTCCCAGTTATGTTGCGCTACTGCTACAGATGTATGCTCAAGGAATAGCTTCTTCCACCAATACCAGACTCAAGCAGATTAATGGTTCTGATGGCAGTGCAAACACACGAGGAGGATTTCATATTGCTACTGCATGTTTTCAATCGCAGACTTCAAAAGGTTTAAGTGAAGGTCAAAGAGTTTAACTCAGTGTTGCTCAACTTTGGACAACAAATAATTTTCTCCAATGTTTGATGTAAAAAGGAAAAAAAAAGCACCAATATGTTTTTTTTTTTATTTGAATAGTGAGTATGGTGTTTAATAAAATCCTATGAGTAATTTAAGAATATTGAAAAAAAACTAAACACTTTCTGTTCAGTTCATCATGAGAGTCACTCATTTCTGCAACACAACATCTGAGCTTTTTCCATTTGGCATCAATTTATTGGACTTTAGGGAACAAGGAGTTATTGATTAGCATTTTGCAAAAGATAATTCTACCGTAATTTCTCTCTGGTTAAAAGACTAAAATCATGTTAGAGGCAGGAAGATTTCATTTGCTTAATACACAACATAGGCACAACTTTCAAGTCTCTAATACAGAGGATACAGAAGACTCCGTACAATCAGACCTTAATAAAAACACTTTGACAACCTTTCTTAACACCACTGGAATGCTGAGGTAAAGCATATGGACATGAAAGGTAATTTGTAGCACTGCATACTGGATAATTAATGTATACAAGGTGGAACAGGATAACAGGTTTAATTGGTCTTATATACATATTTTTAAAAAAAAGAAAGTGTGATAATACTTTAGCTGTCCTGCTTCAATAGGAACAGGAGACTCCAGTTTCTACTTCCAACATTTTTGTTCAAAGACACACATGAGAAAGCGTGTTCAACAAGATTAACCTTTGCAAAGTCATTTCTTGAGCCTACAACAATGTTAGGAATGATTTCATTACACGTGGAATGTCAGATTTGCGTGGTTGAAAACTCATGACAGATCATTTATAATTAAAAGACCAGATATCAATTAATCTCAAAAGTGTTAGAATGTAATAAACAAGGCTTAAAAAAAATAAATTGCAAGAATTTCTCATGGTGTTACTCAGCAGACATTGCGACAGGTGAATTAGAAAAAAAAAAAAATGGATGAATTAAGGAGGACAGGACCAGCAGCCTGAAGCCACTCTGAATGCTTCATGCAAATTGTTTCGTAGTTGACACACAGATTTAGTGTGTATGTGTGTTTGTGTATGTGTTGGTCTCCCTTCTTCCTCCTTTCACCAGCAGCGGCTACAGATAAAACAGCTCCCTCGCCAGATGTTGCACAGTTGTCAGGTATCTCCACCACTCCGGCACAGATGCTGACGAGTCTCGTGAGAGGAGGGCGGCGGTTCTATCCGCTCTCCTCCTTTGCAGCTTGTTCCAACGCACTCTCTGAAGCCGCCGAGCCCTCGAACCTCTGAGAGGCGATGGCTGCCTGGTGAGACATGCTCTTCCTCACCACGTCTCCTTTCCTCCACAGTGTGATTTCCTGCAAGGGTGGAGAAAATAAAAAAGGATCAGATATTTATGTCTGTATGTACTGATGAGACTAATGCCTCTGCACATCCATGAAAGCTTAGTAAGAAACAAGAACTGACTGGCTGAAGAGAAAACAATTTTGTCCTACATTTGTCCCTTACCAACTGTACAAAGCTTACTAATGAAATGCAAAAAAAACAGCACGCAATCATTTGAATCCTAAATTAGTTTGAAAATTAAAAAAAAGACAACATATCAAATACCTTTTGAGAAATTTATGCCAATTTTGAATTTGATGCATGAAATGTTTAATTAGATTGGCACAGCAGCAACAAAAGACTGGAACAGTTCTGAAATGCATGGATCATTGTAAACAAAAGGGTCAGTGGCGTTATCAGTTATGAAAAGAGCATCCCACAGAATCTAGGTCTTTCCGGAGTGAAAATGGAAATGAGTTTGGAACAATTGTCTCTTTTTTTTCCCACATAACAGTGAAATCTCTCATCATCTACGGAGCATGTAATTATAAAACTCGTAAGATCGAGAAAACTCTCTGTATACAACCAGAAAAAGGGTTAAAAAAAAAATACAATGAATACCTGTGATCTTCAAGCACTTGTGGTACTGTATTCAAAATACACATGGTCCTTTGTGAATCAACACTTCTTAAAAAGCACCTTTAATTAATTTGTCACTGCATCCATAGAAACAAGTGGAAATAACAAATGATCATAGAAAGGAAAAAAAATGTACATGCAAACAAGTTGCAATAAACATGTTTATTAAACTGTGCATATCTGTGAAAGCTCCAGTAATGATGAAACTTCTGTTTGGGTTTTGGCATTTTCTCGACCTAAAAGGCTCATCTCACTTGTCTAAACAGACTCCTTGCATTCTTTCTCCCCTGTTCTTTCACCTCTGACCCCAAAACTGTTTGCAGCAAAATATTTTGAAGAATGTTTCCATTTGGAAAAATGCACCCAAAGGAGAGAGAGGTGAGGAGAGCAGAGAGGGCAGGTTTGTCAAAATGACTTATAAAATGAGGCTGCACCAGTAAACTGAATTAAAAATAAATGCACACTTTTCCCAAACAGGTTAAATGCTCATCCGATAGAAATATTCCAGTGGTTAAACGATGACATTGTGTCACTTGTCGTGTTTGACATCCATTTAAATAGCCTTTGAAGCCTGTATCTTCCCATACTCTTTTCTTGCCTCCTCTACTATATAGTGGGAAGCATTACGCTGCAAAATCGTTGCATTTTCCAAAGCAGAGGTTTTTGGATACCCGAAAGGGTCATGTGTGGCGGGATTTTTATTTTTTTCTGAGTCATTTCGGCAGTTCCTCATAACATTTACTCTGACCCACAGAGGAAGGTTAACTTCTATTATGCAGTTTCATGCATTATACAGCAGACTGCTGCTGGTTGTGACTACAGCGAGAGTCAAAGCATGCTCAGCTGTGGCTTCAGGGACACAAGCGTGCATCATAGCATATAAAGAGAAAAGCAGAGGAGCTGCTTCAGCAGCACTGAACGCTGATGAGAGTGTGTAGCTGTAATGACACAGATGTCACCGTGACTGTCCTAAAACTGACAACACGCAGCAGTGGTGTTGCATTAAAGCTGCAGTATTCCTGAGCTACTGTAGCAAGTTGCTAACAGATTATAGGCACACTGCAGGAAAGCAACATATATTGAAGCTGCAGCTGTGTCCACTGCCAGCAGCTGCATGCTGTCACAGATAAGCATTTAATGAGCACTAAATGGAGCACTTAAACAAGTACATAATCTCCTCATTTCATAGTATCTGCAGAGTAAATCCCTTCACTTAAAAAGTGGACTGACACATCAACTGGTCATATTGATTGAGAGAATGACATACTCTTAGTTGACATGAGTTCAAAAATTAATGGGCTCTTGTAGATCAATTTTTTTTAAAAATCAATTCATCTCTATGTGTTGGAACAAATACATTTTTTGCAGCTAATGTTTCAACATTTTAGGCCAACAGGAAATAGATGCAGTGTGTGCATCAGCAGACATTAAATAAGCCTATTCAACGACACCAGTAAAACCACTTGCTTTTAATCATTTACTGTTTTTCTATTTTAGAGATCCCACACTTGGACACATACAAACAAAGACTGATTTTAATTGCGATTTGAGCTTGGGCTGCCTTGTTTTACCTGCTGTTTGAAGTAGCGTCTCTCCTCCTCATCAATCAGTACCAGGTTCAGGTAGTAGCGCACAGAGAATTTCTTGTTGATGTCTCGCATGGTGGGAGTCAGATCGTATCCAGCCAGAAATAATCGGATAGGAATGGATTCCCCTAAAAGAAAAAAAAAAAGATAATCAAGCAAGGCTGGACAAGGTCAGCGCTGACTTAAGGGGGATTTGTTGTTTATTTCAAATTATTTAATGTGATTATGAATAAGTGGTGTTTACCTCTGACCGGTGCTCCGTCCATGATCTCGTACTTTGCAATAGTGTCATTTTCGTGGTAAACACTTGGGCCAGTGCCAGTTGTCTCACGTTTGATGATGTCAATCTCCATGTGCTTTATCTTAATCCTCACCAGCAGGAAATAGATTTTTCCAACAATAACATCTTTCAGATGGTACCTGTCAGAAAATACAAGAGAATGAGGGCTTTTGTTGGGTAACCAAGCTCAGTGTTCTCCACTATCAGGATATGAGGCATCCTGATACAAAGCAGCACCGGATTACTCAAATTAATCAGTTACAAATTAATTTAGTCAAATCTTTTGATTTGAGTCAAAAGGAATATTTAGCATTGAATTAAGATATATCTACTAAATATATAATCAAATGTGTCTTATTTTAAAGCTGTCAATATTTACAAGAAAATTAAATCAATTAAGAGAAAAATGACTATTTAGATTGATGACTGGCCATTAAAGTAGTATGCTAGATAATAAATATCATCTGGGTCTATCATTTAAAGAATTTGAGTTTTTGTATTTATACACCTAGAAATACTAGCTCATTTGGCTCTATGCCTGTCAAACTTTTTTTTCAATTGTCATCTAAAATCCTTCAGGTTGTCTGCAGCAAATAAGTGCATGTTGCACTCAAACAAGTCTTACTTGGATTTGTTATACTCAAACTCAATGTGGAGACAGTCCTCAATCCCAACTTCCATCTTAATAGAGGAGTTGAGCTCAGGGTACGTGCTCAGTGTGTGGACCACAATGTCCATCTCTTTACTGATGTCGTTTAGTCTTCTTATCACTGTGGCACGAAGAAAATATCTGAAAATGTGAACGAAGACATACTGACATTTAGCCCAAAATATATATATGTGTACTGCAAATGAACTGTAGCTAATGTCAGGTAACAAACGTTCAGCTTAAATGTATCCATATGACAGGCAGGTTAAAGTGTGACTCTTACAATCCCTCATCTCCTTGTAAAATAGAATGAATGATCTAACTTGCCTTAGCTTGACATTCTGGCCTGTGTAGGACTCGTAGGGTTTCTCAACATGAGTGAACTCAAAGTCGAAGGTCTGCGACTGAGTTATTTCACCGGGTCTCGCAAGATCTTTCACCAGGGAAACAAATTCATGATGGTTTCCTCTGTCGTAATACAGCTCTAACAAAGAGAGATGGAAAAGAATTAAAGAATTGCAATAATGTACCAAAGTAGAGTGCAAAAATCTAAATCCTGTACCAGAGACAGAAAGTTATAAAACACAAAATTGTATTTTAAACCGAACTATACATCATAAAAACAGTCCAGATCTGTTAACTATGTGGTCAGACAAAAAAAATAACTTTTTGAGAAAATATAAAAGGTAATCAAAGAAATGAATGCATATGCAACTACAGTTTGGACAGTCCTATTGAGTGTGGCTACTGTGGAGTTAATGTTTTGCCTATTCTGCAAACCACTGATGCTAGGCAGAATATATACACTTAGAGACACACCAAGCATAAGCTGCCTGCATTTTAGACAAAAGTGCCCAGTACTTTGAGTTCCAGTGAGTTATTTTTTCTTTTAGAGAAACCCAACACTGAAGAAACCCTATTATTTATTTCTCTGATGCATATCTTCCACTTCAAACCTACAGTTCCCAAAGAAAAGTGAAGCCACGATAAAAAAGGAGGAAATGCATTTTGACGGCAGTCACACGGATCAGCGATGTGTCTCAATCCTACACGTTTATGCTAAGGTTTGCCTGTTTCTGTTTATAACACGACTGTTGTAAAACAACCAGAAAACATTTCATTTATGAGATTGTTGCCTCTTTGATATCACAATCACCTCTCCCCCTCCTGAGTCATTCTTAAACCACCTTGACTACCACAGGTTTCAGGGTGCATCTCTTTAACTTACTAAAACAACCATGAAGGGCTGAATCTGAATGTTTTATTTACCAACTGTTTACACTGTTCAGCTTAACTGTATCAAATTTTATAAAAAGACAGTGGTGTCAAAAAAAAACCTGACTATTCAATATCTACAAAGAGTAAACTTTGAGTTTAGAATCTTTGTCAACTCCACACAAACAATGTTAAGAAAATGGTTCAGATCAATAATATCTTCAAACTGATATGGAAGCCAAAACAACAGATCTGGTCAGAAAAAGGGGAAATAATCCATCATTTAATATAAAATCTCTGTAGATGTTCTCATGAAGTCAACCAAGAACGCAATAAAATAAACATTGACCACTATATTGTGACGCTTATTAGTACAATACTGCCACTTTAACTGAAAACAAATTCACCACATGGATATACGAGCGATGCATAATTCCAATATCCAGCTTTTGAATGCTTTATGACAGTGTGTCCCCTACAATTATCTTAGGACGGCACCCAGCCTGCCATTAGATCTTTCCTTTAGCACAGGTTTAATAGTTTGTCTGAAGAACTGAACAGTATGATGTTATTTATCTTATCTACAACTGCACATCAGTTCTCCTCTGCTCTCTGTATCGCACATGGCCCGATGCACACACAAAAAGCACGATGCAAAATACACCCCCTGCCCACCATAACGGTTTCAACACTTCACTCTCAGAATGGATTTTATTAATGTGCCCGACTATTAGGGATGGGCATTTGATTAAATTGTCTTGAAAACAGGTCTTGAAAACACTTGTATTAAAGTCTAAGTTCATTATAATGCAAGTACCATAAAGTCACACATTCTGATAGCTATTTCTCATGAGTCTGGACCATTGATTGTATTAAAAAGGTAGGGTGGATGATCCTGGTAAAACAGTTCCACAAGCTTTTTTTACTATATTGCTTAAAATCCCCTTCACACCCCGATTGCAGCCAATTAATTAAATGCTCCAACACAAAAATAAAATATTTTAGTCACCTGTGGAACAGACAGGACTGGAAAAACACCATCCAATAATTTTAAATGGCCCATTCTAAACGATTGGATGGTGATACGTCTATCAAACTCAATTGCCACCCCCTCTGCGCGCACACTCTGAGGCGCGCGTTCCCCTTTTCGTGCACAAATCGCACACTCTGAGGCTTGGGGCACTTGCAAACAAAGGCAACATAGCCAGAGCCAGAGCGCGGCTAGCTACATCAGCTAGCATACTACATCAAAATACAGAACTTAAACGTATGGGATATTATGGAAGAAAAGGTGCGGATATCAAGTCAGAGAAGAAACTGTTTTGGAGAAGTTGCTGCAAAGAAGATAGCTGAAGGAGAGCGGAGCTAGAGCAGAGTGTGCATCGGTGGCTCAAGTAAAGCAACAGAAAGGGCTGCAGAGTGATGCCATGGTGGCCCTATTTTTACTTGATAGGTAAGATACTATTATGTCTTTATGACGTAGAGAAAACTACTGAGCCAGCAAGTGTCAGCGGTTAAAATTTTTTTTAAAAAAGCTGGTGGAAATCCCTGTGCTGCACAGATTATTAACTGTGCTCACCGTTTTGCAACCCGTGCTCACTGGTTATTAAACTGTGCTTTGTGTCTGCAATCCGTGGGCACACCAATTGCCCAGAGACCTCAGTTTAGTTTTGAAACAACCAATGTGGCTAAGGAGGGTGTTATATCAACGTTAGCTGCTGTTGGCAAAAATTTTAAACTTTTTCATCTCAGTGTAAAATGCTTATGCATTAAATCACGGGACTTACATTAAGTCTATATATGACAATAGACTAGCAGCTGTGGGCCACGGAATCCAAACCCTCAACTGAGATCCCTGGGCAATCTGTGCGTGCACGGATTGCAAACAGAGAGCACAGTTTTATACACCGTGCACAAGTATTATTAAACAGAGTTTATCACAGTTTATCAAAGCGTGAGCACGGGTTGCAAAACGGAGAGCATAAATTAATAATCTGTGTGGACAGATTTTGACTGGCTTTTTTTTTTTTTTAAACCGCTGACAATTGCTGGGCTCGGTAGTAAACAATCTATGCTGCTCAGCGCTCGCGAACCCTTGGGTACAAGCGTGGCATGTTCCTCTGCTCTGGAGGTGTAGCTTCGGGGGAATACTGAAGAAAGGGGTTTGGACTTTTGAATTGTGTATTTTCCAAAATGTAGCTTGCTCAAACCTGTTTTTCAGGATCTCCTACCCTACCTTTAAGGTCTGGACTTTTCTAACATTATGTGTGACCCTCACATAGCCAGGATCACAGTAGTCACCATTTCTGACAGCCATCAGAATGTGCAACTTTATTGTACCTCGTGCATTATAATGAATTTAGACGTCAATACAATTGTTTTCAAAACGTAAATGCAGAGAAATTAACACTAGCTGCCCCTGTGGTCACAGATTCTGATGGGTCACAGATTTTGGTCCCCTGCATATGATCTGTTACCATTAGTCTTTCCGATACAGACATTAGAACTTGTGCCATTATCATGTTTCTCAATAAAAATGTAGCCACACCCTAGATCGCCTCTTCCAGCAACGAACAAACGCACATGTCCGACATTGTTTATTTGTAGTCGGTGAGCTGGCCAGTCCCTGTCAGCACCAGTAGAGGTATTGATAAGCCCAGTGGCACCCGATTCCAATGCTTAGGAAAATTTGGAACCAGCTCCTGAGTGGAACTGGTTTCGATTCCCATCCCTACCTTACAGTGCCAGTTACTTAAAAGAGCACTGATTCCCAAACAGTTTTAGAGAATAAAACATATTCCTGGTACTTTATTTACAAGGAATTTAATGAGTGCTACATAAAAACAAAAGGGATCAGCAACTAAACTCAAAGTCAACATTCCTCTTGGAAATGTTCCTGTGCTTGAAAAAAACATGTTTGCTTAGATTCAGCAACTTCTAGTTGTTTCTTTATTGAGTATAACTGGAGATGCTTAGTTAAAATACATCTTACATACAAGTCTTGAGTCAAATATGATGTTTATTAATGGGTGGCTCTCTCCAGCTTGTTTAGTGTGTTCTTAAAATGATCAGCTAAACAGAAAAAAAAAATCCTTTGCCGCACCTCTGTTTACTATGGCAAAGCATCATTACTATAATGGACTGTTACACAACATTTAGTCACTAATAACTGAAGATCCAGACACCTATAGCTATTTTAGGATAACGGAGACTGAAAAAGATAAGTCAATGCCATTTACAAAACCATGCAGACTTTTAAAAGTTTGATAGTTTAAGGCTAAAATATCTGATCTCATCCCACCAACCTGTATAAAATCTAATATATATAAATAATTAACTTTTTCCTCTTACTTTTGTCTTTGTTTTACTACCTTGTATGCCTTCTGCAAAGCACCATGCATTTGTCTTTTAAATGTACTATAAAAATAAACTACTAAATAAACACTACAAATTGCTCATATCTAAATGACTTTCCAATTAATTTCTTCCAAAACTTTAAAATATTTGTTGAATCGAATAATCGACTGGTGTCTGTAATAAATATTACTGTTTTCACTCACCTATTTGACCGACAAATTCAATCTTGATGCCATAGTGCTCCAGCCTCTTCCCAGGGTTCTTCAACGTGACATTCACCTTTCCACTGACAGTCTCACCATCATAGAAAAGATAGTATTTGTCTTTCTTTCCATCTTCAGTCTTGTGTTCAACCTTCTTCCTCGTCTCAGCGTCATTGAGAACTACATCGATTTCTGCACTTTGTCCAAAACTAAAGAAACTCATTATAACGTTCCGTCTGCGCTAACTCTTATCTCATGTAATTTATTCTTATTGTACCGTTACTTTGGCTCGTTAGCAAACTAATGCAAAGCCCCTGTCGATGTTTCAAATGTAAAAACAATCACACATTAAGGCCTGCAGGGTGTTAGAGCTCAGTTCCCTTTCGGAGCACAAATTTTACGGTCAGGCATGGAAAACTCCACAGATATTTCACAAAAAAATGTCTAACTTAGGCTACATGTCCATACTCACGACAAACTAGCAATGCAATGGCAAAACGAAAACGCTCATTAGTTTCTCCATTAACAAATTAGCCGCTTCCCTTTTTCTCTTTTAAACTTACAGTCACCATTAAACTGTCTGTAATGACAACAAAAAAATAAAATCAATCTACGGTCGGCGCTTTTCACGCAATGTGAATGTACATTACATGTTTGAGCTCTGACAGAAGACAGTGAATGTTGTTAAACGATCAAGGATGTAATGTTAGCTTACGCTGTTTGCGCAGGCTAAAGTACTTCCGGGTAACGTTTTCCAGAATAAAACCGGAAGTGAAAGATTTCCATTTTATTGTTCAGCTGCATATAAACTTTGCACAAAAAAGTTTGTTCGATTATTTCCCTTATTTTAGCAGTGCATCTTGCCAATGCGTTTTACACTTTTGGAAAGCTTGCTTATATCCCTTTTAAATTTGTAAAGAAAATGTATTTGTGTGGGATAGACAGTATGTGACTTGTGCCCAAGAAAAACTTGTCAACGCTCCCCTGAATGCCAAACAGCTTATTTTGCTATGGACTCGTTTTGAGCTTCTGGTACCCCAGGTGCTAAACATCTGGTCCCTTATTGATGAGTGATTAGCAGCACCTGCGAGATGATAGAGTCTCACTGATTGCTGCATTGTTGGAGTAAGCTTTTGGTGGAAGCAGCAGCCTGGGCTTTGGATGGGCGATGCTTAAATTTTTCCTGTGAAAAAAATACCATTAGGTATTGTTCATTAAAACAAATATCAATACTTTTTTTTTTACCCCTTAAAGGATAATCATGATTGTACTTGAAAGAAATCCTTTTAAAAAAGAATAATTACTGTTGAGTATATTAAATAAAAATAACAATGTAAAAAATAAATCTTTTTTAAATTATTAAATAATTCAACTACAGATTAATATGATTATTCGCATGTAAATAATGATCCATAATAGTAATTTGATAAATACAATAAAACAATACACACTAACATACATTAAACCAGCAAAATATTGAAACAAAACATCATCATTAACACTGCATCATCATGACATCTAATAGGCTCCCATAATCATGTGACACAGAAGGAATATGCTGCGTCTGGGCTTCACATAGGCCTACAGTTTTATCGCTTAAAACTCTCAGAATTGAAAACAAATGGTATGTTTTGTATCGGCAGTGGTTTCTCGATGTTTAAAAAAGTATTGAATCCGATACTTTGACTGGGTGGTATCGAAGTATCGACTCCAAAGTATCAATACCCCCATCCCTAGCCTGGGCATGCAGTTCATGCCAGTGACCAACACAACCATATTGACTTATTTTCCACAAATTCTGGTTGAAGAATTGGATGCCATCCCACTGCAGTGTGTGACCACGTTTGTGACCACTGACCAGCATGAGCGGGCTGATGGGGCTGGTTCTTCCCAAGCTGCAACCTCCAGCGGAGAAATGTGAAGTCTATGCAGAAGTGCCAACAATTGCAGTTCACCCCTCATCTGCTAAGGGCTGGCTCCAAAAGGGAGTCAATCCCCTCATTTCCACTGGTGCTAGTTCGGTGCTGGTGCTAGAGCCGGTGCTTAGCTGGTTCAACTCTGGTGCTTCCAAAGAACCGGTTTGGTTTTCGACTGAAAGAGCCTGGTCGGTGCTGCGTCATTACGTCATCTAAAACGTATTTACATACCTGGATACGTCCCCCCAACCAGCTAGTGGCGGTAATGCACTTCTGTCTGGCGGTTGCGAACCGCCACAAAACAAAAACAGAAGAAGAAGACGAAACCTAACAATAAAAAGAAGAAGAAGAAGCGCGCTGGCAGAAATCGTAAACAATGGAGGAATGTGCGACTGCCCTGCAAGTTCTGCTTTTGGCCTTCCAAACTTGTGTTGACTTTCACAGATGGACAAGTCATCTGTTAGTTGCTGTCCATCAACGTTTAATAATCAAACGAAGACTACGGCACCAACGTTTACGGAGAAAGGTAACTATAAACAGTTTGATATTGTTGTAGCCGTTGTTGGCTTCAACACGTAACTTAACTTGGCATCGACTGTACATATCTGTATTACATATTAAATAAGCAAACGTAATGACATGTATGTCTGTTTTCTTAGATGGTTTTAAGACGAATTGGGATGCGGAGGTCTTCTGTCGTCTGGGCACATCCACGGTCAAGATACTGGTGGGACTCCATTGTTCCGAGTTTTACCGCGCAGCAGTTCGTGAACAACTTCCGTGTATCGCGAGAATCTTTCCAGTACATCTGTATTCAGACCAAAGACATCCTTTCTAAAGAAGACACAAATTTTCGGCTGTGTATCCCGGTCCAAAAGCGGGTTGCAATTGCCATCTGGAAGCTTGCTACCGGTGGCGAATACAGGACAATAAGCCATCTTTTTGGAGTAGGCCTGACCACTGTGTTTAAC
>JBBBVU010000009.1:14032587-14053016 GCA_037177055.1 Atherinosoma microstoma | reverse complement strand
ACCAGTTTTAAGAACCAGGAGCCGGTGCTTAGGCAGTCGAAAGCCAAAGAACCGGTGCTTAGTCTGGCTCTGGCTCCGAACCAGCACTGGAACCAGCTCAGTGGAAAAGGGATAGACTCCCATGTTTAAGAGGCCAACTTAACAGCAGAAATAAACATGGCTGTGTCCGAATGTGCACTCTCTGCCCTCATTCACTAGCTGCTCTATATAAGGCACTCATTCTGATGGCGATTCGGACACGAAGCTCATTACTTTCTCCCCGCTGCAGATCACATGACTACCAGCTGTCACCACAGCAACCACGGATGCCGTGAATATATCGTTCCAAATCAAATCCAAACTCTCATGAAAAAATATATTTTATCCTTAAATTGTGTTTTATTCTTTCTTTATTGCAGATCTATTCATATAAAATAATGGTCTTACAGTTTATTTTAATATACTTTGATGTTTGTGACACTCGTCACCTAATGCAGCATTTTCCGTGAAATGGTGCCATTGAGGGGAACTGCAGGTCTAGTTGACAACTCCTTCCAAAAGTCCAAGAAAACAAACAAACAAACAGAAAAATGTCTTCCCATCATTCTTAATATGACAACCTCTGTATAGATTTCCTTTCACTACAGATAAAGCTAAGCATGTTTTCATGAAAGTTATTTTCATAATGGTTTTTTCCCTGTACACTTAATCCTTACCGAAAATCATTTCCCAGCAGATGAAATTTGACCGCACAACAACAAAATATCGGAGTCACTTTCAGTTCAAATGTATTTAATAGTTACAAAATAACAGTAACATACAGCATTAATATCAAATGAACAGCAGACATTTTACAGCAGTTCCTGAGTTGTTACACAAAACATCGACACAAATGTCTGAAATGACATACTGTTGTTATCGACAGGCTCAACACTGCAAAAACACACTCAACAGTAAATACTGTGAATTAATTTCCAACTAACAGGTTATTGCAGTATTTACAACAAGGTATGGAGTGCAATGCATTAAAATGAAAATGGTAAGTATTTATGTACATATAATACTGATTTAAAACTGGACAATATGTCCAGTATTCACAAAATAACTAGTAAAGCACAAAAGGTCACTTATACAAAGAAACGGCACTCCAAAAACTCATACTTCACCACCTTCATAGGACATATTAACTTTGCAGCATAGTAGGATACAGGGTATTCAAATTTATAGTTTAATCTGTAATTATACATTTATGTTACCATTTGCAAATATAATAAAAGTTTGATAAATTGTGCCTTATGAATTTGAACTGATCAACCTTTAACAGTCTGCTACTAATTGCCTGTATATCTACAGTATATACAAAGTTGTGTTTAGACTCATCTGCATGTGAAACAATGAAAGACATGTTTGTATGGTGAAAAGTCGTCGAAAACAATTTCACACAGTAAAAAATTTTAAAGTTATCAAAAAGGGACTTGTCAGAAAAATGGTGAGGGAATGTAGTTTACAGTAACTGGTGATAACACTTACAGCCAAATATCAAATTTCACAGCCTTGAAATGCTTATATTGTAAGTTACAATTATGTTGGACAATGAGTAAAAAAAATAAATAAGGTTGAAATCCAAATACTTCAAAGGAAAGATACAAAAGGAGGAAAACGAAAAAATCTGTGGCAATATAAATATATTCATAGAAAGAAAACAGTGCCACAAATTTAATCAGTAATGCTTTGGCAAGTCAGTTGATTTGATTTTGATGTGCATCAGAGAGTAATGTGCCATGTTAGACCTTAACCTTATCACCTGGAGAATTATCACAACAGCTTTCATTTTTGTCTCACTTTAGTGTCAGATGTCAAATGATGAACGAAGACTTATGGCGAAAATGCCCCTGTAAAAAAGAAGAAGCACAGAATGAATAAACTACACCCAAGAGTTTGACATGTTCATGGGGAATAAGACATAAGGGATGTATCATGAAGCATGTTGATGAAAACCAGGCTTCCTTTAAGCATTAGCTGCATAATAAAAACCAGAAGACAGGCACTGTCACAATGATTTTTCTCTTTCTTTGTTAATCCAGAATTTTTTCAATCGGTTCTGGGGACACTAATGTATAAAGGGATGTAATTTGATGCTGCTTACGTACAAAATACACCAATATTTAATTAATAAGAAAAGCAGGTTGTAAAAGAATGTAAAATAATTAATCTTCCTTAAGGCTCAACATACAATTATTAAGCTAGTAATCCTACCACAAAGTCTATTCTTATGCAGCAAATGCTGTGCATGTTTGTTTACCTCATCCGCATCACCATAATCAACACCATCATTTTGTGCAGGCCAGTTGTAGCTGTAAAGGACAGAGAGAAACAAAACGGAACAAAATAGAATGAAATACTAATTCTTTGGTGCAGGGATTTTATAACATGTCCTCTGTCTTTCTTCAGAGCTGCACACTGTACTCACTTATTTTCACTGTGATCTTTAGTGTGAAGGCACATGCGTCTAAAGGAATAAATGCAAAAAGCCAAAAGGATGAATAAAGCCAATCCAGCAGCTGACTTGAGGAAAATTCCAAGGATGTCAACATCATCTGCAATAGGACACATAAGAGTAGCATGAAGTTTCCATGGAATCATATGTGCCTTTACACATTGTCACTTGCACATCAGCAAGTGTGCCAATGCTAGAAAAAAAAACAAAAAAGAACAGTTCATGGCAAATTTTCAATCTTCCATGAGTGAGTGTATGACTTCAACTAGATTTTGGTTTATGCCTTGTGCTCCTGGATTTTTGACTCTTGATTTCTGAGCGTATTCTACCTTTACCAAGTCCTTTTCTGAGCAGCTCATCTCATTGAGAGCCAACATGGTCATGATGACCCTTGCTTAGTTAGTAAACCTGCCTGTTAGATTTGACCTATTAGGTGTCCAGCATTTGGGTCCTCATTCTATAATCCTTCACATATAGTAGCTTTTAATGAATTTCATATTTAACTAGAAGCACTCATGGGCGCAGACCTCTGCCAAGACATAGAATCACTCACCTGAGAAAAACTGCAAAAGGCCCAACAGCCCACCCAATACCCCCTTTATTTTGAACCTTCTGGATCACCAGAGCCAGAATATCAACATGATCCAGGTCAAATAATCTGGGATTATAACAACTGCCTGTGACTAGAAGATGGCCTGTTGCAATGTTTTATAATGTGTTGGACCTGGCTGCACTGAATATACAGTATGTATCCTCTACTGGAGCTGCATCGATGCCAGAATGACCCACCACCACTATTGCGCTCTCCACGTGCAAAACAATAAATCAATATCAGCTGCCATCCAGCGCTCTGTTTTGTTACTTTAGGCAAGGCAAGTTTATTTGTATAGCACATTTCATGTACAAGACAATTCAAAGTGCTTTACATGAAACATTAAAAGCATTACAGCAGTGTGCAGAGGTGATTTAGAATAAAAACAAGAGAAAGGGAGAAAGAAAGGACATTGGATTAAAAACATTATCAAAAACATGATCAAGTTTAAAATTCACGCTCAAAAGAAAAAGTGCAAATTTGGACTTTTAAATGAAAACTATTGAAATGCAGCAGAGAACAGCTGGGTTTTTAACCTGGATTTAGATACAATGAGAGTTATGCCTGGCTCAGACTACACGAATTCAGCCCGATTTTGACCCGACAAACACGTCGCAGACAAACGTTCACTGCCGTGCCTTATTATGGGTTATCAGGTTGTAGAACAAGCATCTTTACCCCGTGTAGTGTGACATAATGAAAGAATGACGACACAGAAAGTCGGGCATGTCCAAATTTCTTTTTTGTCCTATGACGTGTTCATACATGTTGACCAATAGGAATACAGAGTGCAGCTTCCTAGTAAATGGACTTTAGATTAATCAATAGATTAATATTCCTTCTTGTAAATTACAAGAGTATTTCCAAATCCTTAATACTTTCTTCCTGTTTATTGTCATGCTGTAGCTTGATTCACATAGAATACAAGCTAGCATTAAAATGTTGCAGTGTTTTAAACATGTTCTGTTACATCAAGTTCTGCATGATAGACAGCCCATAACACCCTCCCCCCGCCACCAAATGACCGAGTACACCGTCTTTTTTTCTCTCTCTCTCTCTTTCTTTTTGCTCTGGGAGCAGAGGACAGCCACTATAACCCAAAGTGCTTCTGTTGCAGTGATGGACAGCTCCCTTGTCCCGCCTCCAGTCTTGTGCGGTCAGAAGGCGTTGGACAATACTGGATGATCGGGGGCCGTTCTCGTAGTGTGGCCACTTGCCGGCACAAGACGCTAAACGAATTTTTGACATTTACATCGGTTAATCTGACATACAACTGTTGTGAACGACTGAAAAATCGTGTAGTCTGAACCAGGCATTACTTTAGCATTATTTGCTGCTTTTTTCTAATTGTTCCCCTTGAATAATTGATAAAAATACAAATATATTTAAAAATGATTTAATTTAGTTGTATGTTCACTGATAAGTGAATGTTGTATTTGACATTTTCTATTTGAAATACAAGCCCAGAGTAATCCCACATGCTAATCAATTAATTATTTATTTACTTAAGCTTTTTCTACTTCTGAATGATAAAAAAAAAAGATTCAAAGGGGTGAAAAATTGGCCTCTGTAAACGCCCCCTTTATCATTTTTTTAATGCTGCATCAGCAGGGTGTCAAAATGACGTCCTCTGGTGGTTCTAGTTTTTTTCTGGGAATGTTTGCAGTTCTAGTATTAAAAGAATTTGCTTGATCCAGGGGGTGATTCAGAGTGCCCCCGATATTTAACCAGTTATCCCTTATACCATTTAGGAGATTTCCTGAAAATGTCATCAAAATCCATCCATAACCTTTGGAGTTATGCTGCTAACAGACAAACAAACAAACAAATGTTGCAGAAAACATAACCTTCGCCTTAATAAATCATTTTACCCAACTATAAAGTCAACATCCCAAACAAAAACCTCCTTTGCAGTTCGTCACATAAAGTAGTCCATAAAACTGTGCATATTCAATAATTTCCCTCTCAAAGGGATAAATAAAGTATTCAATAATTTCCCTCTAAAAGGGATAAATAAAGTATTTTCATGTGTTCATGTCACTCACAGACTTCCATTATTTGCGAAGAGCACTGTGCATGCCCTGCATCGTTCTTTGCCTGGCAGTAGTACTCGCCTGCATCTTCTTTCCTCACCCGTCGAAATTTCTGGGGGGGACAAAAAAAAAAAAAGATAGTTGCACTGACACAGTTTGTAAATGAAGACGAAGCTGTGGGATGACTTCATGATGTTCTGAAAACCGACTGTGCTGTAATAAATCACCATATGGACAAGACAATATGTTTGGTATTATGGTTCATAGATGTGTGACATCTGCCATATGGCCACATTTTATGTGGTTATGATATCTTTTAAAGTAAACCATAAAAATGCCAGCTTGGCTCTGAATGCAACATTATCCTGCTTGCATATGTGAGAGTTTTGGTAAGCCTCCTCACTGGCTATCTTTACACACAGGGATTAATCCTGCACTTAGTCATTCCATGGTTAAGGTTTTACTCTGATTAAGCTGTTTATGTTACATAAGCTGTAATTGACAATCCTGAAAGCCTAAAGATTCCCATCCAAAAGTAGAAGCATCCTCAAAAAGTAGTTCATTTCTAATAATGTAGTAATAAATCATAATTCTGTTGTTCTTGTGTTTTTTTTGTGATAGTGTGAACAGATTAAACAAAAATAAACAAGTATTAAATGTTAATAGAAGGCAAGCTTGTGGCTCAGCCTCTCTCACCAGGCCTCCGGTGTCAGGGTTGATGCTGTAAGAGAAATTGACAAATCTTGGGCTGTTTTTGGGATCCTGTGGAAGCTCCTCATTGTTGTGGAACCAGCGATACTGAGGAGCGGGGAAGCCCTCGTTCTCCAGACATCGCAGCTCTGTTGAGGTTCCAACTGTGACAGCCTCTGGCACGCTGCACCGTGGTACAACAGGTTTCACTGTGTGCACACAAGAACTCACATAAACCTTCAACAGCTTGTACAATGTTCACTATGCCTATCACTCAAAACTTCTTTGTAAGGAATAAAGAGTTAGTGGCAAGTAAATGAAGTCCTTTTTCTAGTATTTTTAAACATTCAATTGAACATGTGGTGTATAAAATGTAAACAAGGATTGAAAAGTAAGGTCTGACTTCACAGAAAATATGTTTTCACTTTGCTACGCATTAAATGAGAAGATTAATACAGATGTGACAGAATATCATCCCCCACTGACACTGTGGCTGGTTGTGTGTGGAAGGATTGGAAAGATTTCATGTTTCCTGCCACAGTGAAAGGCTGAGTCAGTGAGTTGATATTGGGCAAGTGTGTCTGAGAGTGCCTTCATACTGGGGTGAGTTCATGCCACATCCAAACACTTTTGGCACTCTTTCTTTTGGGTTTCTCAGTGTACAGGCTGGGGCCTGCTCCAGGAGCTGTGTCTAAGGACGAGGTTGAAGGGAATAGCCAGCTGGCCTGCGGTGGTGGATGAGAGTTCTGCCACCGGATGATCAAACACAGTTTTCCCACTAACTGTGATGAAGTAAACGAGCAGTGGACCTTATCACAGTGAGCCAACGCCTCTCTTTCGTCCAAGTAGAAACACTGACTGTTCTGCTTTTAAATTAGTTAAATATATACACTATCTCCAGAAGCATCATTTCCTCCCTTTGATTTGTATGTTTAAACTTTAAACATCCTCTGTTATGCCGTATTTTACCTCTTACTGGATAATGAACAGTGAAGCTTGCAGGCCCATTGTTAATGCATTACAGATTTCTGTCCCTTTAGCCCATTAGCTAAACCTACAAGCATTCCCCAAAGCAACGACTGGTTACCAAGCAACCTCACAGCCCCAATAGTTGACTGCAGCTTCATGTTTTAGGAACAGAGTGGTATTGATCTTCTCATCTAACCCTGAATGTGAAAGTGAACTGAAATGTCAATCCAAAAAAATACAGCTTAGATTTCTAAAGTAGAGTATAATAGGGAATTCATCTATAAGAAGTGCTTGAATATAGATAATACACTAAGTTTTGGTCAGTCATGAGAAGGTCAGTAGTGATGCATCTACTCTCCATACCTCTAACTGCAAGACTTATAAGTATTTCATCAAAGTCTCTTTGATCATCGATGGCGGCCACTTCGCAGCGGTACTCTGCTGTGTCTGATCGGGTGGTGTTGAAGATCAGAATGTTGGCTGGCTCTCTGAGTTGAGCTCTGTTCTCCAAGTCCCCTTTTTTCCAAAGAGGAAAAAAAAGAATTAAAAAAAAAACCACTTTACAATAGCTCATTCAAAAACACAGTTTTACTTCACGACTCAGGCAGAGTTGGTGCCAAGTTCTATAAAAGTACCATTCATTCAGCTCAGCTTTGAATTCTGAGACATTGCTTTGGAAAGCTGTGGTCGAGGGGTTTTACAAAGCTTATTTGCCAAGAGGTTTACCTGCTATCTTGTTTTGAAAGTAGACATAACTGGGGACACCATTTTTAATCTTTTTCCATTCAATCCTAGGGTTGTTTGTTGAGATGGACTCTATTAAACAGGTCAGTTCGATGGCTGCAGAGTAAACAGAATGCGTGAGAGGCAGCCCAAATCAGCTAAATAAAAAAGGTACTTTGGCTAAATAGTTTAGAGTGATCCTGCAACTTACATTCAAACTCATTTGCCCAAACAATCTTGTCTGTGGTTCGGAGGATTACCCCAAGGGATGATGGAATGTGGCCTGTGGGGAAAAAAGAAAAAAGCAACACACTAAACGCTGAGTAACCCTGATTGCAAACACAAGCATTTTCATCAGCAGACATTATCAACTGGGCATGTTGCCTAATAACCAGTGGATTAGACTGATAAATAAGAGGAGCATGAGAGCCTTGGGATCTGGTAGAGTGTGAAAATATCTCATTAATTACTTCCCATTTCTATTTAAGGAGACCAGCGCCTGGGGCTAAAACGCCTATGATCTAGAGTTTAATGAACATGTGGACCATACAGAATATGTTTTTGGATCTAACTCATAGCAGAAAAATTCTGACTTCATATTTAATTTGATTCCTCTCTGGCTGTTAATAAGATAATTATCTGGATCGTAATAATTTGTTGAAAGATAGAGCTAAATACTAAACCGCTGTGATGGAAAGATTAAGCCAGAGGTTTCTGTAAATATTTGAACGGTGACCCATTTTATTTCATGGTTTGGATTCAATTCAACCCACTGTATCGGAAATTAAACACCAACTGAAAGTGTTGATTTTCAGCTTCCTCTTTTCTTTTTTTTTTTTGAGGATGATTCACAGATTTAAGTGAATGAGAATATGCTCCACAAACAGGTCACATTTCAAGACAATATTTAGTCTTTTTGCAGCCTCAGTAATACAAAACAAAATGCCACACACTGAACTTAAGGTATCTACTTCTTATTAGTGATGATTTTAAATTCTGATGCTTTTACATGATATCATGATATAAATACATTAGAAAAATAATTTGTTTTATCAACTGATTCAATAGTAATATTACAGTTATGGAAAACTATCAAAGAAAGAAAACATAGACAAACGAGGTGGGTGAGGATGGTTCATTTCTGCCGAATCACAGTTGTTAGAATGTGATCATCTGCATCACTGGTTCCCTTTGCCTCACTTGCATCGAGATGATGATACGCCTATGAGGAACAGCTGGAATTGATCGATTATGTGTCACCCATTACAGCAGTAAGCTTGCATTTCTTTTCCATGAAATATCACCTTAGCATTTGAACAAATCTGCAGCAAAGCATAATGCTGTTCTTTTTGTCTAAGGTTTAAGGTTAGTAGAAAAGCTTCATTGCTTAATTCTAAACTAATTTCTACTAAAGGTTTACAAAATAAACCATTTAACAAGGTCCCTAAACACATCAAAACAGAAGGACAAAAATAACTTAACAGTGGGAATGTGCTTGCATTGTGAGCCATGCTTAATCTACCATTTAGGTTTCCCTCTGGCCCAAACACACACGATCCCTTATGTACCTTATTTTAAGTTCAATTCTTGAGAAAACTGCTTTAAGCAATCAGTGTTATTTTATAAATGGCAGACTTTAATGGCAAGTGGTATAATTCACAGGTTTTTGTCAAAACTGAGCAAACAGAATGCTAACGTAAATATAAAATGAGTAAATTTAAGGGAGTAGAGTGTACAGTGCAACAACAAATTAAAATAAATAATCAGAAAATTACAAGTTTAAACCTGCTAAAGATAAATAAGTATTATTCTGCCTTCCACTGGTACCCTATACTCAACCTTTTTTGTCTGAGTCACATTCAAATGCAGTAATTGCCGGGTGAACATGCAAATAACAGCACCCACGCTGAGTAATGAAGGCATTCCTGCACCCAGTGGGGGCAGTACAAAGGGTTTGAAATGAGGGCAGAAACAAGACAATAATAATCAGCCGAGCATCTCCTGAATACAACGAGACATGCCTGTTTGCCCGAGGCACTGTGCACTCAGAGGTATTTATTCAGAGCAGCCTTGTTAGCAGACGAGTGACCCTGAGATGGGTCGCACACAATGACAAAGGGACCTAGCTTATAGCTGATGCTCAGGCGGAAAATGAAGAAAACATGGATTCTGCCAAAGCATCCGCTCATATAAGCACAGCTGAGGACACTGATGAGATTTGACTCCCAGGTCTCAGCTTCCGTCTCTGTAGCTGACTTTCCCACCCTGTACATCAAGATCTATTTTTACCACAGCTGTGACTGGATATCCTGTGAGACAAGAAGAGTCCTCGTCCAACAAAAGCTCCCTCAGCATATGCATGTACTGGGCCCTGAAACTGCTCTCTAAACCCTCTACAGCTCAGGCACTGGGGCTAAATCAAGACTCCCTTTTAGGTACAATATGAAAAAGAATTGTAGCTCTCTCCCATAAAATGACACTTAATCAAATCTACTGTAATAACAACAGCTGATTTAATAAAAGTACGGCTTGCAACACAACTGGGTGTCATGTGTTATTCTAAGTTAAGAGAAAACAAGATTAGCAAAAGAACATCTGTTTTGATAAGTGCTTTGACAAAAGGTCACTACCCTCATGTCCATTAAGCCAAAAAACAAAGTTTTTCGTCCTTTTTATTTGTATTACAAAGAAACAGATTTGTAGTTGCAGGGTACACGAGTCCACAAACTAAAGAGAACTTACATTAAGTTTACCTATTGCAAAATATTAATTAGAGTTTCTTCACATCTATTACCAAAAATAGACTACAAAATATAGGCCGTGGGAAAGAGTCAAAACAGCCAATTAACAGGACAATGTATAACTAATTACTAATGCAAGCTTAGACTAAAAGTATTCAGACAACAATGCTTTGTCCCAACATGACAAAATGTAGGCTGAAGAGAAGACAGTAGTTCCGATTTATGAAAATAATCTCAGCACTGGCTGGAAAGCAAACAAAGCCACATTTTAATCCCTCTCTTATTGTAAAGCACATAGAAAATGGGTCTATAGCCTGTTCTAAGAGAAACCTGCTTTTAAATAGCCAAATTCTGCAATCCTCTTATGTGCTGAGTAGGAAAACAACCAGCCATCCCCATCCCTCCAACAAAAGTTGTTGAACCAGTGCGTCTAAAAAAAGCGTATTCCCAGACATTCCAGTGCAGTCGCAGCAAATATGCTAAAGGCTGACGGTGGAACGCTGGGATTCGCAGCGTACTGGGGTGACTGTGTAAAAATCCTTCCAGTAGATTAGACTGAGACAGTCATGCTGTCATTAGTTCTTAAGGGAAATGTAAGAAAGAAATACATCAAGTGTGGTTTTCTTCTTTTTTTTGTTTGTTTTATAATCAATGGAGACCAGAAACATGACACAGAAGCTAACAGAGATGAAAGATAAAAATGTGTCTCCATAATGTTTTACCACTGCAGCCTCACTGTCCTGTGAGGCACCACAAAGAACTAAAGATAATTCCTAAGTGGCAATACCAAAGATTTCCTTGTTATCAATTATGTCAGAGTTTCTTTGTTTTCTATTTTGGAGAATGTGAGAAAAACAGAAGTGAGCATTGCATTTTGAAGGAGAATTGGCTCGGAATATTTCAGTAACTCGATTAAAAGAAAATAATGTCAAATGTCTTTCAGAGGAACTTGTATGCATCGTCTCTTTCTATGATCTCTGGATATGTTTTTAAATTTACCAATAAAGTATGTAACTAATCAATTGCAAACATAATTGACAGGTATATCAACAAACAACGCAATATTAACTGCAAATATAATACAAACATCACATTATTTCAATTAAGGGGCAGAGTCGGCTAACAAAGATGATTAAACACTGTTTGATGTGACACCACTGAAGCTGTATAAAAAGGGAAAATGTAACAGATTAACACCACATACTCCAAAATCTGAACCTGAATCAAAAGGTTACAGCATCACTTTGATCTAATGTAACCTATATTATTCTACATTATGCACCACTAAAGTCTCTCAAGCATGAATTAAACAGTGCTCATGCTCCTCCTTATTCATTATTCACAAATAACAGCTTTCTAAAACTTGAGGTCAGACTAAGATTGTCAAAACATGTCTAAAAGCATGCATGTTCATAATTTCTCCTGTTACTGAAGCGGAGAACAGCATTAACCCACTGCATTCCCAATGAGATAATTCCTGGCTAACGGAACCATTGGATACAAAATATTGCATTTTTGCTGAGATTAAACATGCTGATACTTTTCCAGATCATTTTTGGTCAGTGCTGATACCATTAAATGCACCAATTGTGTTTTCTTCCTACTTGCAGAAAACAACAAGACTCTCGAGTAAAGGTATTACCACAGTGTTATGTCTATTCTTATAGCTAGCAGATGTGAACATGATATTTAAAAAAGTATGCAGCCACTGGGAAAAACAATAAAACTTCTTCAACTTACGTTGTGTAATGTGTTCAAACTAAATTGTCACATTATTCTTATTGTAAGAGGATGAAACTCAGACAATGTCAGAGCAAATCTGACAATCTGAATACTCATTTCAAGTAGATGTGGTGCATTTAAAAAAAAAAGAAAAGACAATACCAATAACTTACAGATCATCACTGTGGACCTCTACTCAAGAATTTAACAAATGAAGCTCTGGACATCGGTCATGCAGTTATTTGGTCAAAATTCCAACTCTGAGACATTCACTGCAAGTTTGTTAACAGGAGGGCAGATGAAACAAATCAAATTGTTTCAGCAGATCATCATAAATCATCAGCTGCTGTTGCATGTCATCATCATGCTTACCCTGGACCTGCCTCAGTAATGACAGCCAACTCAGCATCATATAGATCACAAGATCAAGAGAGGTCATTTGAAAGTAAAATAGGATTTAAGCCAGTTATTAGGATTTGACTGTGCTGCTGTCCCACCTTTCTGTTCTATAGGATAATATCAACTGAATAGGCTTAATTTAAACATGTAACTGATGTATGGATGCTATTGCGGGCCTGGGATTCCTGATACCCAGAGGTCATCACCATGTGACAGCACCCTTTGCTTAAGACTAAACCGTTTTCATTCTGGGCATCATGAAAGACATGAGAAAATACATCTTGCTTAAATTTTCCTACAAGAAAGAAAGGCAGCGATTTTTTTCTGCTGTAATGTTCGCAAATAGTTATATTTAAAAGGTTTTTGCGTCATTTTAGCTTAAACATACGTATCTTTAAGTGTAAAAATATCACAATGGCAATGAAACTGCTTATTAGAAAACTACACCTCGCAGCAATTAAGCTTGATATTTCCCAGCCTGTTCATGGCAAGCTAACGTCTGGTGTACCGTTAGCACTGACAGTCCCGTTACGACTCTGATTTCTTACCGTCAGAAGCCTCACCTCGTTAGGCACGTCTTGACGATAGCTTTCAAAAGGGAAAATAACTTACCTAGACTGATGTACACAACCAAACAAGCGACAAGTCTTGCAATCGCCATCTTGCAGCGTATCATTTGTCGGCTACAGCTGCACACACTCAGCACCTCTGAGAGGTATGATGATGGGGGCAGAAAAGACTGGTGGATGTTGCCATCGACGAGTTTCCATAGCTACAAGCGCGATTGTGTGAAGATGCCCTGAACGCTGTCTGAGAGGCGGGAGGCGGTGCCAAAGAGGTCCTCCTCCTCCTCCTCCCTCTTCTTTCTTCTTCCAATACACATACACTAACACGCGCGCGCGCACACGCAGAGTGCACTCTGACCGTATGTTATCGTGAGAAACTGGTGACCTACACCCTCTAGTGGTCAGGATTCTACATGAAAAATTAAAGGACCATACCAATTTGTTTTCTTTTTTATACATTATTTCTTAGTTTTTTCTTTGTTTGTAATGGGTTTTTTAAAATCATGATTGCTTATTTTGTTTCTTTGTGGTAATTTTGCAAGTCTTTATAACCACCCGGGCAGTCAGTATTTTGTAGTTTTGCAGTTTTGTATTTGGACATGCAATTAACCCTGTTTGGACATCTGTTTACAAAAACCGTTTTAAGTTGGAGTGCATAAAACAATTAAAGGCTTAAACTGAAAACATTCAACTGTAGTTTGGAAGTATTAACATGAAAAGAGAGGAGTTGTAGTTCTTTAATCAGTCCTTTTAAGGGGTTAAAAGGTCATTGGAAATGCTAGCATAACTCTTGATACCTCTATCACCTTGTTCAGATTGTGATCACATGACATACTTGGCCATTGCAGAAAGTTCTATTTCTTACCTACACAGTGTGTTTTTGGTCTTTGGCCTCTGTATTGTTTAACACCAATCGACTTTCCTGTATTTACAGTAGATGAGGAGATGAGCATATGGTAGTTTCCTTTGCTTCTCAGAAATTATCCAGTTATTTCTGCCATCTGTCACATAATCAGTAAACACCACTGGTCTTGTGGTTCTGTGGCATGTATGGCTTCCCATAGGATGCCATCACGCTGTCTCTGCATATTCTTACAAATGATGTTTAGCCTCTGATCATGAGCTTGTGTAAGCCTTCTCTACACATTTATCATCCCATCATTCTGGAAGATTGAAATGAGTGTCATCTGTCCAAAGAATAAAGAAGCCTTTGTCTTTTCATCCAGTCTTTTAAACAAACCTGTCCATGAAACAACTTTCAAGTCAAATTACACCTGAGGCCTTGAAGCTGATGGCTCAGCATATTAAATAACTGTAATTCTGAAACACTTAGATTAATTTGGATGCAAATAATTAAAGCCTAGTGTCTGTGTGTAAGCACATGTTCATGATGTAGAATTTTTGTAAATTAAATGTTTTCACAAAAATCAAATAACAAAAGTCAATTTCTGAATATTTATTGGTCAGAATGTGTAGTCCCAGGGAGAGATCATTTCATTACACAGCAAGCCTATTCAGCAACCTGTTAATTCATTACAGGAAAAGTATTTTTCATTTCATTCTATCTACTGAATGGTGCTGCCTGTAAGATCGCACTGAGGGACTCCACTTCATTGATTATGATGCTGTAAAAGGGCAATAGAGCGGAAGTTGCACCCTTCACAGACCGGAAATGCATGTATTTATGTATCAATGTGCAAATGTGCTTCTTGATCTCTAATATGAATATCAGTCCTGTTTCCTCTGGGCCGACTGTCAGTCACAAAACAAATATAACTGCACCAGATTCAAAACACCCATGATGCTAAAGTACATGAAAATATAACTAGGTTATGTTTTCAATTTTGTTCAAACATAGTAAAATCCTCTGTTTGCAGATTCATACTGATGGCAATGAAGCATGAAGTAAATTATTTCAAAGTTGCATTTATCATTAATGAAATAAGATCAAATTTAAAACAGGTTTGAACTCCTAGAAAACATACAGTAGGAGGCAGTGTAAAGCCAGAAATTATTAAATTTATCCAATCATCAAGCATATCCCAGAGCATTATCCAGTGCAAATCTACAGACAATGTGGTGGTATCCATGATATTTTTTTGTATATTTTAAAGTTACTCAAAATGCATACAGAGCTCTTCCTATAACCAAATGCTGGAAAAACCTAATCTGAATTTAAAACATTGTTACAGTGAATTGAACATCCAAATAGATCTCTAAATTACACAATCTTGTTTATTCCCTCAGGCAAAAATTAAACTGATGATCTCTATGAACATTTCTGCAACATCACAGCATCCTTTCCAGCTGCAGTAAGCACTGCAAGGCAATCATTCCTGCACTATAATGCCCTTTGTGGCAGCTCTTTTGTGGCAGCCCAAAAAACCTGCATGATTTAAGGTAAAAACAATGAAATATAAAAGTTTGGAAGAATGACAAGACATTTAGCTTGTTTGTACTTCTGTTCATTGAAGTGAGTGCCACTCTGAGCCAAATTAGTGACACTATTTCAGTATAACAGTGAATCCAGCTTGAACAAATGTTGGAAGAGTTGTTTGTGCCTGCCTGCATGCATCATTTGCAGTGAGAACTTATATTTGGAGATATAAATAATTCAGTGCCATCAATTTTGGATTTAATATCCCCATGCAGTTGCACACCCATGGGCCCTCTTCATGTAAACTTGACAGACAGGTCTAGCGCCAACTGGGGGCAATTTAAGGGTTTGAATAAGCACAGGATATTGAACCATATCAGAAACTAACATAATGCATTTTTTTTACATGCTGTAAAAGAAGATTAAAATATCCACATGCTGCAGGTTTAATAACTGGAAATAGTTTATGCTTTCTACATTGTTTCAGAGTTAATGGCAGTCCACTATATTACTCTATATTATATTGCACTATAATATAAATGTAATACAGTAAATAGTACTATTTAACCTTTTCAGTTAAGAATGTAAACATAAGACTCATAAAAACAAGGCAATTACAAAAACGTGAACATTTTGTACAAAATTTCTGCTCTGTATTTTTGATTCTATCCATACCTTTCTCCATGCTATATTTTGCATTGTAATGAGTTTTCTGATTTATATCTTTAAACCAGATTTACAATTCCCTTCAATCTTAATGACGTAAAACCTGAAGAAGACTAAATCTAAATGTTCAAATGCACCTACTCCTGCAGGGAGAGTAAATCACTCAAAGCCAGCTAAAGGGAAGGTTTTATCATTGCAATAGGAAATGTATTTAGAGATATATAACACTGTGGCAATCAATCCAAAAAATGCTCCCAACATACAAAATATTTTTCCCTCTCACATTTCTTTTTCTTTCTACTTTTATTTTACAGTCTTCTTATATTCATATATAACAAGGGATTTGTCTAAACGAATGTTGTTGTACACCAAACTTTCAACATTACTTTGAAGGAGGCAAATAACTTACCTTAAAAAGTCAATGGTGAACAAAAATAAATAGAAAGGGAATATGGACATTTTTATGCCTTTTTGTGCAAATACAACTTTAAACCACAATATTCTATAACCAAAGTTCTCTCAGTGGACATCCAGCTGGTCAGTGCAGATATTTTGTCAACATCATATATGCTTTTTATCCACTTCTCTGTAATATACCAGGAAAATAATCTCTCTGTTACATCCTCATGCAATAATCTCCAGTGAAATCCTCCCCGCAATATTCATTGTAAGGCAAGGCACGGCAAGGCAAGTTTATTTGTATGGCACATTTCATGTACACAATAATTCAAGGCGCTTTACATAAAAACATTACAAACATTACAACAGGGTGCAGAAAGCAGGTAGCTTGCAGAGACATCTGATCTTGAGGCTGATAGTCATATACTTACCACAGTGAGAAGGACCTTTCTACCAAATTTGGGTTCATGAACTGAGTTGGAAGTAACATTATAATTTTTTCATCTTCAGCAAACCACACAATCCCTAACGATGCTGGTCAAGTTGCAAACACAATGTCACAAATGCCAACTTAAATCTCCAATTTCTGGTATTAGGTCACTGGGTATAATATCTATGAAGCCATGGAGATATTGGGCATTTTAGGACCAAATGTATTGAGTTTTGCACCAAAATTATTCACCAAATCAATGACTCATGACAACAATTATTGTTTCTTTGTGCTTCTAGGTCAGGAAATTGCATTTAAATTACATGGAAGGGGATTTTATGACTTATTAAACAAAATATTTAATATATTGGGTATATAAATATTCTTAGGGATGCTAATTAATTTGTAAAGAAAGACAATACTGTGGATGGCATTAACATCGCCGTTATTGTATTTCTCTGTTTCTTTCTCAGCAAGTATCCCTGGCTTAGAGTTATGGTGCTTGTTGACCCCTCTGTCCTTTCTTTTCCACCCCCAATCTGTTGAGGCAGAGGGCTGCCTTTCATCAATCTGGTGCTGAAGGTTTTCCCCTCCTAAAAAGAGACCTGCTGTCTTTTGCATGCTCACGATTGGGTATTGAATCAAAGAGATGATTTGATTCAATCTGTTGGTTTCCTTAGCAACACAATCATTTTCATATGCCTATATAAAGTCAGTTATTATAAATTGGACAAATGTGGATCATATAATGGATTTCCTTTGATTGGATTAGAACTGGACCACAATAAATGGTAATGACCTGAAGCTAACTTATTATTATTAAGAAGACTTCTTTAGTACACCTCTAGTAATTAATCTCAGATCAAACATCAGGGTGAAAGTAAAAATGTTCAGCAAAATGTCACACTTACATATGAATGAATATCCTTTCCTGTCACAAGTACAGTGAAATTAAAACTGATAGTCTGCTGAAGATAACAGGCGACTAGATGCACTTTATACAAAGACTGATTCTTGATTCATAGTTAAGTTATTCATTCTATGATTTACACACTCAAGATAAGTAATACACAGGTTGGATAGATAATGGCATCTCATGTCTAAAGAGATTCAAAGAAATGTGTGTGTATACTATCTGGACGAGGACTGGTCATACCTGTCACCCTGTTTTTTATTTATTTATTAATTTTCTCATCTCTACATTATCTTTTCTGAGAGTAAAAAAAAGCTGTGCATGATTCCCATGACCTCTCCCCCAACACTTCTTCCTTTCAACTATTGTTGGTGCACTCGTGAAGTGAGGCATCTCTTTCTCCACTAAATATTTCTGTTGCTTATTGTTCTTGCTGGCTCCTTATTAAAGTGTGTCTTAGCTGCAGTCTGCATTTAAAACTGTGGAGATTCCCTGGGCTGTGTGCTATTTGATTTTCATTCTGCTTATTGCCGACTGCAGCTGACACACATTTGGCTTCAGCTTTAAAAAAGCTGCAGGGCTCCTCAGAAGAGGAGTGGGACTTAAAGTAGCAGCTTGAGGTTCAGATAAGGAGGCAGCTCAAATTCCCAGACCCAACGATCAGGTGGAAAAGGCTAACAAACCACCACAGGGGGGAGGTTAAAGTTTCACATCCTGGTTGGCTCACAGGACTTCTTCCATCATTTTATTTAGATGAAAAAATTTAGGAAGCTGGACCAGTGGGATGGGGTATTTTATTTTTTATTTTTCATCAGTCAGTATGTTTTGGTCTGCAACATCTCTGGGGTGTATGTATGGAGAAATCCACAGTAAGAGCCAAAAGATTTCCATTAGAACATAACATTGTGTTATCTATTAACCTATTATGCTGTAGAAGATACATTATTTAAACATTCATATTCACATCATTTCCCCAGAAAGTGTCAAAATTATTTGCACTTATACATTCTGATCAGAATACAGAGCAAATGAGCTACAACTACAATTTAGAAAAAAAATGTAAAAAAATGTTGGGATGCTGTTTAACATGCAAATAAAAACAAAATGCAATGATATGCAAATCTCATATATATCAATGTTTTATTTCCAAGTGATCATAGAAAATGTTTACACGTAGAAAACAAGACATTTGACCATTTTATGAAAAAAAAAGATCTTACTGGGAATTTGATGGAAGCAGTATGTCTGAAAAGAATTTGGATGGGAGAACAAAAGGCTGGAAAAGTAAAGCAGGAGGAGCATTAGCAATAGATCAGTAACATGATTGGATTGGGTATGAGAAGAGCATAGGTGCTCTCAGGATTAAAGATGGGTAGAGGTTTAGCAATCTGCAAAAACTGCATCGATCATTTGTGAATCAATTTCATAATAATTTGTATTGACGTAAAATTTGGAATAGTTTGAACATTCTTTTATCTACAGCACACAAATTTGCCATAAGAACACATGAATCTGGAGGCATCTTTGTGTGCTGGGGACTCAGGTTATGCTGTGCATATTCAGGCCCTCAGATAGGACTACATTAAGAAAAATTCTGCAATGGAAATCACAGACTCCAAAAATCATTGTCTGTGATCACAGTTTGCAGATACACTGTCAACAAATGCAGGCTAGAGTAGTAAAGAAGAAGCTGCATTTTAACATAATCCAGAAATAATTCCAACTTCTCTGGGCAAAAGCTCATTTAAAGCTCATTTGTGAGTCCAGATAACAAAAAGCTTATGCTGTGTTCTGTAAGAATTGTTATAAATGTAGCTTTGCTATTTTTTCTTTCTTTTTTTTTCTCTTTTAGAAATAATTGTATCTGAAGTGTCAGTTTTGAGGAAAATTAAAGCCAATTGTTGTTCTTGTACAATAATCAGACACTTTCAAAGTTTGAGTGAATGCGTAAATGTAGCAGCTGTGTATAAATGTGAATAAATGGCAACACGTAATCAGGAAAGGGAAACATTTCCCGTAATACTAAGAGCAAGTACAGCTACCATCCAGGAACACACTGCTCTGATCACATGTCTGAATCAGAAGCTCAACAGAAAGTTTCTCCACGTTCTGCAAAGTAAATGAATGTTCAGAAACAATAACTGACTAAATGCATTCTCTTGTCTTGTGCTCACAACCACACAGAGATTCTCCATACAGCAATAGCAGCTTGAACTCCATCCTATTGAGAAGATGAAATATTTTTCAAAGAGTTTTGTTCACAGTCAAGCTTGTCACATTCACAGAGGGTATGTGTCTCGGGGATGCTACAGAGATCAAGAGTCTCTACAGTTCTTCAAGCACTGTGGTATTTATAGATTTCACAAATGAGCTGAAAGATGGCGTGATGCACAGGAGAAAGATGACTCCTTGATTTCCATGTGAGCAGGAGAGCTTTAACTTTAGATTTTCAATTTTCCCTGTAAAGAAAAAAAACTGATATCCTTTTGTTATTAATAGCTGGGTATGTTTTAATTAGACAAACAATTAAGAGGTGCCATTTCTGGCAGCAACACACAACTGTGGATAGATTTAGTTTGATGGGTTTTCATTTAAAACTGATACAGAAAAGCAAACTCTTTCATAACTGTTTTACAGATTCAATTCAATTCAATTTATCTTTATTTGTATAGCGCCAATTCACGACAATGTCATCTCAGGGCGCTTCACAGACAATCAGTTTGAGCCAATCTG
>JBBBVU010000009.1:13987813-14010844 GCA_037177055.1 Atherinosoma microstoma | reverse complement strand
ACACACACACACACACACACACACACACACACACACACACACACACACACACACACACACACACACACACTATTCTCTGATGTGACCTTCAGCACATGCAGGCTGGCATTCAATTACTGCCCTGTCAGTGGCCCATCCAACCCAGTGGCTGCACGTCCTTGAAATTCTCTCTGCAGCCTCTGTCCAGTCTATATTCCCTTACATCCTCTACATCAGGAGCTCTGTCCAGCATTAAGTGCTGCTCATATCATCGCTATGGTGAGCCACACAAATACACACACATGCACCCAACATTTTAACGTATGATGGATCCCTTACAAAATCCGTTGCTGCTGTGAGCAATGGAGGTTTTCATTCATGCGCTGAATAAAATCCAAGCATGAGCTAAATATTAGATTTTAGTTTCACTCTGTGAAATATTTTCCTGATTGGGAAATATGAGGTTGAGGGAACCGAGATCAAAAACTCTAAGCACTGCTCATGTAAAATTGTCTCTCACTGAACTCCCTTGGTTTTCATATTTTGTTTTATTGGAGCTTATTACTGTCAAAACATTACCCAGCTCTACTCTGCCTGATTATTACCCCAAAATTGCCTTGGGAGGACTATTTACTGTACAGATCTACAATCATTTCTGAAAGTACAGTGTGGCGTGCTTTTTGTGCAAAGAGCTATTTTAAATTGCTGCCACTCAAAAAACAAGTAGAAATCTCTTGCAGATTAACCCTTGGTTCCCCTGATGTTCTGTTGAGATGATTTGACAGATGTTGATTTTCTTTTTGTTAATGTTAATTATGATTTTTCTGTATTTATATAAACATTTTTTCTTTTTGTTGCCTCATGTTCCTTGTTTTTCGCATAAAACGCTTTAAAACACTGATGTGAAAATCCTTCTATAAATGAAGATTTCATTTTGAATCCTTACTTCAGAAAAGGGGTTTCGACATCTGCAATAAAATCTGAAAAAACTTTTGGTCTTGTGCCTCTGATGTGCAGTTCTGCTGTTTTTCTTCACCCTTTTCCAACCTGGAGGTCGAGACACCTCAAACACATCGCTTTATTTTAAGGGATCAGGAGGCTAAAAGATGAGACATGAAATTTGTATTTGTTGCAGGACATAGTTGGAGCCCTTTTTCACCATTTTCTGACATTTTGTAGCCGAAAAAATTAATTGAGAAAAAAATTTGCCCAAGCACTAACTCTCTCTGACTCACTGCAACACTGCCTGTTTAACCAGAGCCAGGCAGGGATGTCTTACTTCCTCTCTATGTTGCTTTTGTACCTGAGCTGGTTGCCATACAGGCGATTTATCTGACAGGTGACTGAATTGTTACCCTTCAGGAATTCATGATCATGGCAGTAAATCAACAAAAAGGCTGAGAATAGATACATAAAAGGTATTGGTCTGCAGGATTTATTAGATGTCTGATTTATGCAGATCTTACTCATCAGATTTCTACCTTCTGGTATTTGGATGGTTTCTGTCTACACTCATATTCACAGTCCCAAAGCAGTCACGAGTTACTACCATCTATCAACTGTGTTGATCCCCTAATATCTCCACTGCTGTTTATTGGGGGAATTTTAAGCATGTACCCTTGTAAAGCATTTACGACTTGTTGAGCACATAAATATTCCCCCCAAATAAGCTCCCATAAAACCTGTTGGGTCACTGTGTCTCCATTAAGGAAATGAAAAGCAGTGACCAAGCCAGTTCTGATTGTCGCCTCATGAGGCTCTCATAAAAGAAGTGGGGGATCATTAGCCCCGCAATATTTTATAGTTCTCAAAGTCTATAGTATTTATGTTTCCAAACTACACTCTCTCTCTGACACGAGCATCCAAAATAATGTCTGTTAGGAACTTGAGCTGCTTAACTTGTGCAACCCAAACTATCTGCAGAAATAAGAATGGATTTCAGCAGCGTGCTCTCCTGTGCCACGCGGTTTGAGCCTGTGCTTCATGTCAAGTGACTCTACTTACTTAAACCAAACAATGTGTCCAGTGTTTTTCATTATGCTCTTTCTTTTCTTCTGGAGGCCAGAAAAGGATGTTAGAGCATGAGTGTTCTAACATGCCGAAAGTTAAGGCAAAAGACAGGCGATATCATATTTAACTTCTAAAAGCAGCAAGACAGACTTGTCCAACAGGTTTCGTTGCTTGCAGTGGCCATTACTCAAGGAAAACCGTACGTCAAAAAGCATGTTACTATTAAAACTACTGGCTGTCAGCTGTGCTCACCAGTCTTGACTCCAGCTTCTTATAATGTCATGTTTGAAATGATGGTTGCCATTCTTTAATGTGGTGAAACATATATAAAGATGTTTTGTAAATGCCCTGCTGCAGCTTTTTATAACTATCAGACATTTTTTTAAAGCTGTAAGTTAGATGAGAGGATCATCAACGCATTCACATCTCTGGCGTAAAAATGAATCTACAGCCAGTGACTATTACTGGAAACAGAAACCACTAACACAGTCTGACCAAATATAACACAAACATTTGTGCAAACGAACTCAATTTGACTTGGATTATTATATACATAGGTTTACCTTTAGTAAGCCCCAACCATGGTGTTTATTCACTATATAAACTTTAGAGGTGCCCATATGGATCTGGCTCTATTTTATCTACATTTTGCAGGTTTTCAGTGTTTATAGTGTTTATACTAAGCTATGCAAGCACTTTTATCTAAAGCTGTAAGGAAGCCAATAAGTGCTTCTTCCTAAAAGTATAACTATTGATTCAATGTTTCAGGGTTGACTGGTAAAGATTTTCTTCTTTCTTCCTCAAATAGAATTTAGTATGTGAACTGTGTGTCAGAAGACACAACCCAGGCACTTTATGAGGTGGTGGAAAAGATGATTATGAAGGTGTTGAAGATGCTGCAGTGGTGTGTGCTCAGGTGTGAATTTCAGAATTTAGCCTGAAAGGATTAGTTAAGCAGATTTATGAGTTTTTAGAGCTTATAGCTGGATGGGACAGGTTTCCTCAGAGGTGCATTAAAAAGGTTGTTGTTTTTGCAGGTTGCAGGGCAGCGTCATGCCCACTGAAGCACTTGATTCTGTTGAAACCATCTTTATAAATTTTACACCGTCACTGTGCTTGATCGATCAAAGTTCTCCTTTTAATGAAGAATTTTGCTTGATTACATGCAATTAGTTTATTTCTTTGATATACAGCTTTTGTACTTGTAATGTGTTGTAGTTCTGCATCAAGATGGGTTGTCTTCTTGTGCTGGACTATCAGAGGGTCATGCAGGCATCACTGAGTCATGCACACATATTTCATTTTTTATTTTTTTTATTGCCTATTAAAGTTCAGGGTGGCATAGGATACCAGCTTTTCCCTTGTTACCAAAGAGCCACAGCAGCAAAGCAGATTCCAGTACAAAGGCCTGTAACCACATCTTCAATCTAAAAAGTGTAATTTGATTAAATCTGCTCTGTTTCAGCCCAGAATCTGCACTGGCTGAAATGAATAAAGTGGATTAACTCTGTCACAGGATAATGCAGATTAAACTGGTAAACACAATCACTAAGTGGTGCATATGGCCTGTTGGGGCAGAGTGAAGGCTTTATTTTTCAGGCTGAAAAACTTGGTAAAAGTATTTTAATTTCAGTGTGCACAGGTGGACGGACAGTCCAAGCAGGTCTTGTAGCGTCTTGAGTTTTACAGAACAGCAATAGTAGTGGAACATCACTGCAGACAGTAGCAGCAGGCTTGTTTGAGCCATTAAGCATCCTTATTTTTAGTTTTTCATTGAAAATTTACCCTGATAATGCAAATGATACTGCTAATGAAAGCGTTAAGTTATTCAGCCGGTGGTCTTCTGGAGGGAAACGTCAGCATGTCTCTTGATCCCTGAAGTGATTTTTTCCCCCCTGGGTGAGGGCTGGTAGTCGTGCTCATGCTCCTACGCTGGAGATACAGGCAGCTCAATGAAAGCGGGGGTGGCAGCTGGAGAAAATCCATTCCCAGAGTGAGCATTCTGCTGAGGCAGGTATGCCGACCTTTGAGTCATCTGATAGGTCAATGCTCGGCAGCGTGCCAGGACATTCATGGCAAAGCGCCAGGCCTGGTGGTGCTCATAGTAAAGCTCATCTGAGCCACAGCCAGCTATGATCAATGGGGCTCCTTGGCAGCTCATTTATAGTACAGTATGGCACAGCCACAAAACACTCACCAACAGATGCAGGTGACAGATGATGTTAGGACAATGGGACAGGGGAAAGCTGATAAAAAGGAGAAGGTTTACCCATGTGCTGCTGTATTTGTGTACAATACAGTACACCTAAAGGGTAATGTACTATTAATCGATTAGCGTAGTCGATCACCTTTTATTTGGCGCCCAATTATTGTTTGGGAATTAGTATTGGGTGACTTAAATGCAATGAATATTTCCTGCTTGTGCTGACCGACAATTTTCCTGCATGCCAGACTCCCATCACTGTGGGGTTTAAAAGTTACATTTGTCTCCTCTCAGGTGCCCACGGAGTGAGAGAGGAGCCCCGTTTTGTGACGGCGCGCGCTGGACAGAGCGTGATCCTGGGGTGTGACGTGTCCCCTCCCCTGGACGGCCAGCAGCCCCCCTATGTGGTGGAGTGGTTCAAGTTTGGAGTGCCTATTCCCTTCTTCATCAACTTCCGCTTCTACCCTCCTCATGTGGATCCAGAGTACACTGGTAAGATGGAAAAAAAAATTGCATCGTCATCGCTGCATCTGTAACTGATTTTGGATTCAAGCTTCTGAATTCATTAGGATTTCTGTGCATTTTGGGATTAATCCGGATTAAGAGCTTTTTAGTTACCAAGTACTGCAAGTCCACAAGATTTTGTTTTATTTACACTTCAGCAGAAAGGAAGCTAAACAGAATGTCATGCTACATACTGAGAAACAAAATGACACAATAAGCAACTATAGATGACAAATTGGTCCAAAACTGAAACTCTCAAAAGAAGGAATGATGGTTCGGTTACAAAGATGATACATGATCAAAATCTGCATTTAACCTCACTGAATGAAGGACTGAAACGCAGATCATCTACTCACTGTTTGCCTCATGTGGTGGTAAAATCATAACCAAAGAAGCTTAAGATTTTTCTCAGATTTACAGAAATCAGTGTTGCCAAAATTCTTGCTTTGCAATGTGAGATTCTGAACATTTGAGAACATGTTTTGCTGAGAACACAAACCCATGATTGCTGATGAGAGTAAGTCTTTTGTCCCACACTCACGTCACTGCCCTTTTCTTGTCATTTGTCTCTTTTATTCTGGTTGATTAGTGTTTATGTAACGCCAATAAGACCTGTAATTACGCCATTTGGTTTTCACAGTTACCAGAAATTATTGCCAATATTTATTATTTTAGGATAAATATTCCACACTTATGCAGCTCCTTTTTAACCTTATCAAGGTTCTATACATTTATTGAAAATGTGTTTGTCTTTCACCTTCAACACTATATTTGGTACTCTGTTCAGTGCAGTCACACACGTTGTCCCTGAGCACATCAGGGGCAATGTGGGGGAAGGGTGTCTTGTCCCAGGACACTGACCTGTGAAGGGGCTGGGGACAAAAGTCCTGATCTTTGCATTTCAATATTATGTCAGATTTATAACAACAATTGGAATATTTTGATATTTTAGGAAATATACATGCTCTTTCTATCATTTTCACGTTTGCATTGGAGACAGGAAGCAGATAGAACAGCTGTTCTGGATTAAAATGGCCATCATAGAACCCGTAAATAAGGCAAATTAACACAATAAATCATTTGTTTTATCTAAAAGACACCTCACAATTCTATGTAGCGGTTTTTAGTTTTTACAATTTGTCTACAAATGTCATGCTGACGAAAACAGATTTAATCTCTGCACGATTTTGTCCCATTATTCATCTGTAATTCAACTACAATGTGTTTCTGGTTTTTTGGTGGTATTTTTTTGCTTTTTCAGAGCCAAACTGAATGCTTAGCAGTTTCAGTTGTTTTAAAAATGTTTCCACTACTGTATTTCCTGAATAGCATGTCCAGAAAATCCAGTAGAAACTTCTAATCTTCTGTAGCTTAAGTTATTTTACTTTGTTTTGTTTGTTTAAATGTTTTTTTTCAAGATTTGTTGCATGTCTTAAATATGAAATACCTTTGATGGGCAGTCAAACGGATAGTTCTAGTAATGATATATTTCTTCAACAGAAAAAAAATGACAGAGTTTAGCTGCATAACTACAATGATTTTACATAAAATTGTATAAACTTTTCCATGAGCATAAAAGATTATGGAACTGCTGTAGGCCTAATTATGAGCTTGCAGCTGACAGCAGAACCATTTCAGACGAAAAGATTGTTGTGCAAACCCTTTTTCATTTAAGAGACTGACCTGCAATTTCTGCATGGTCCAGGCGTTATTCTCTCCAAAATGTTCCTCAGCTGTTTAGGCTTTAAGTATAGGGTGAGTACAGCACACTGAGGCATTTATGTAGAAAGAGGAAAACTTAGCTGCTTCTTAAACTGCATTCTTTTTTTCTGTGTGAACGTGGCATTCATGCCTGTGCAGGAGCATCTGCTGCGTCTGAGTGAACAGAGAGAAATTACTGGGTCTCAGCAATTTACCACTGCATTGTACATGCGTGGTTTCCCACACACTCCAGTGACAATACAGCACAAGCACACATAGTATATAGTCAATAGTGTTTCACTGAAAACCTCCCCATTCTTTATGTGTCGAAAATGTAAAGTGATGCCAGACATGATATCTTTTCCTTTATGAAGCCAGTAGAATAATAGAATTTAGTAGAAAATGACTTATTTTTTGTCCATCTTTAAAAAATAAAAACAAAAAACAGCCTGCTACTTCATGATAGATGAAGTAGACAAAATAAAAACACTTGTCAGCTGATAATTCAGCCCCCTCATATTCAGTTTCAACAAGCTTCATGAAGGTTAGTTTATTGCACAACTGTTGTATTAAGCTGCATTAATTTTATATTATATGTTTAGTGAACATCTGCGAGTCCTTTGTCCCTTAGATATTATAATGTGAAATTATGGACAAATGATAACTAATTCACACAGCACAGCAATTCACACTAGCCTTAGATGCCCAAATGATATTGATTGCAGCATGTAATGTACTACATGATGAACACTACCATTTTCTTGGACACAGTGCAACATTCAAACAGGATGCTGTGCAGAGCCACCTTTTTTTCCCCTCACCCCCACCCTTCCTAATGTGTATTTTTTCCATGACCTGCATTCTACCTGATCCTCTTAATGTATGTAAAATGTCTGTTTTGTCTGTATATGGGACAGGTTTCAGTTTTGTTGAGTCTTCAGGCCCAATGACAATAAAGCTCTTTCAATTCAATTCAATTCATACAGTATCATCTTATCAACTGCCTTTGTGGGAGATAATATTTGTCTGTCTAAACTGTTTACATTTTATAAAGCAAAGGGGATGTAAAAGTCATAAAACCACCAGATGTTACGACTGTGCAAAGTTGGCTGAAAGCAAGTTTTTTTCGTTATCATTGAAGTAAAAGTGTTTGTGCTGCAGGACTTAAAGTCATGCAATGCAGGACCATCCGAAGTAAACAATTGTTGATGACAAAAACATCATTGACTCTTTACTTTGAAAAAAAGTTTGCCTTACTTTTTATATTAGATGACCACTTTAGTTTTAATAATCACTTCACTTCAAGTTCAGAGGTTTAATGTTAAAAACTGCTGTCTATTGTAGCCAAATTGATGCTCTGAGAATTTTGAAAGTGACACCAAACAATAAAGTTGTGGGCAGTAAAACAAAAACAGTGATGCAGCAAAGCACTCTGGAGCCAAACTGAACTGCTGAGATGGGGGACTCACATTTTCCCATTTGATTAACTGTTAATGCAAGTATATTGATTATTACAGCTCTGAAATCAGGGCAGCAGAGTCACACTGATCTCCACACACATTTTAAATATCCCTTTCCTGGCTTAGATATCATGGCTGATTCCAAACAGCAGGAAATTGGTTCTTCTGATGTTGCCTCATTCTGTGTTAAAAGCTGTCGGAATGAGGTCAGGATTGTCCCGTCCTTCTCCCATGTCTTCACAAAGTACAAAACCCCTACCACCCCAGGTAATAAGCTGTGAAATGAAAACCTTGGGGATTTACTTCCCTAGTGTGAGCGTCCTAAATGTGGATCTAACAAATTTTCTTTGTTTTTATTTATATGAAACGTGTTAAAAAAAAAAAAAAAACATGTTAAAAGTCTGTGAACAATATTGAATTCACTGGAATTCCTCACTTTTAGCTTTCCAAGCAGGGTTTTCATTGCTAAAAAAAGCGGTGACTCACATACTTAGGGAGCCTCCTATTCAGTTTGTAGCAGCCTCAGTGGACTTTGAATCTGCTGGAGCTTTTCGTTGTTTACTTTAACCTCCCAAATAACAACAGGGTTTGGATGAACAGCACTTTTCAACACTCCGCTGTACTCACTTGTTTCTACTAGTGGGTGTCTGAGCGCCATGTGGCATTGAGTCCACTGTTGAGGAATTATCAGTGAACAGATGCAACATGAATATGGCCATGCTCATCACAAAGATTAATGTGAATTCTGGGGATTGCATGTGCGTGGTGACACTGGACTCTATGAGATGCTAGTTTGGGGCGCTTAATGGGTTCATGTGGTCTCAGAGCTCATTTGGGTTATTCCCATGAATTGTTAAATCAGTATGAATAAAATTAAAGAAGATTATGCATTTTTTATGATTTCATCACCCAGCTGCTACCAAAACAGAGATGATTATCCATAAATGGAGGACATACCATGTGATATTCACAAATCCAGAAAATTTCACAATTCAGTGTTATTCAGATGACTTTTCGTTTCAGAAATCTGTCAGTCTGAAATACGGCAGTTTTTCCAGGATAAGAGAGCATTACTATTGTTCAGTTTGCAGTTTTACTAATGATTAAGAGATCTGCAGGGTAATACTTTAGAGTTACAGTGTGCACTGAAAGCAGATCTGAGAAAAAATTGTTGCGTCGTCTGTCCTTGTAGGCAGGAGAACCACCACGAAGAGTAGCACAGTTCATAGGGTGACAAAGTAGAACAAAATTGAGGGGTCAGTTGGTGTTGATGCTATTTTGTGGGAAATATGATGGTACACCTTTCAGAAATTGAAGATGATACTTATATTATGCAAGAACAGTCAATGGCTCAAATAACAACCAAATAAGTGAAAACGTGCGGGAAGCAAAGGGAATTCGGGACATGCAAAGTTTGGAATCATGAATAATCATTTGCCCTTTTCTCAGTTCAAAAACTGCTAAAAAAGATCAAAAATCTTTTTAGTGATGCTGAAGTTGCTGGTTTTCTCGAGAGGTTATTTAGTCTGCCATTATGTGCACACATCATTGCAACACAGTGATCACCACCTTGACGGTTTGATGTCAGTAACTCTTAAATAATAGTCCTTTAAAGACACACTTCAAATACAAGACATTTTATCATTAATTGCATATTTCCCTTTATAATTCACTGCTAAATGAGAAATATGGTGCAAATCTCTCTTCAATCCTACATCATGTTGCCAGTTTGTCCTGCAGTTATATGGAAATTATAACATTTACAAACATCTATTTTTGTTCCCTCTCTAGCAAAGATGCAATTAATAATTCAGATGTGCAGCTTGTGAAATTTTAGTGTCAGATCCTGCTGCTTTGGGATGAGCTGTTGGAAATCTAATTCATATCTTTCTTGCCACCAGGTTTAGCCACAAATAAAATAGATTCTGCTTGTTGTGTATGTTGTACAGACTTTATCAAAATGCTACATTTCCCTACTATTAAAGAGGGGGATGCTGATGTTTGTTGTTTTTTTTTAAGTTCAGTTCCTAATCAGGTTTGCATGCTGTTGAACATGTCATAGTTGGAAAATGTAATTACAAGCAGCCACATGGGGAAAAGACATTCAGTTCCCCATTTTAGGTGTAAACCCAAATATTTACTGAACTTTCTGACAGCAGTATTTCCATCTACTGTATACATATGGATGTGTGGAGTTTGGACTTTTTTTTGGTTTACAATGGATTGTGAACACCCAGCAATGTACTATTATACAATTATTGGTGGAATAAGGAATTTTATTTAAGAACTGGGCTGCTTTTGTTGATATCTTTTGAGAATGGTCTCTAAAACTGAATTCCTGTACCACAAATAAGTTTAAGTAAGTGTTGCTTTTCTAGTAAGATACATTAGAATACTGAGCTGCACTAGTTTTACAGTATATCACCTTTGCAGCTTGGTAGTTTACAACATGTGGGCACAACTCAGAAGGAGAGTGAATATCATAGTAGGAATTTATCAAACAGGATACAATGAAAAAAATTATTATTTCATTTATCATTTTGTGTATCTGTACATACATAGACTAGACACATAGGCATATAAATATGTGAACATGAGGCAAGAATCGACAAACACTGAAGTCCTTAGCCTATCAAACCCCAGACAACACCCCCTCCCGATGAAAAGAAAAGAAAATAAAGAAAAAAAAGAAAAAAAAGAAGGATAAACTACAGTGTTGAAAAAAGAATGAGTTTCACACTCTTTGTCACTTTGGATCTTCAGTGTTTATTCTTTAAAGTATTCCAATTTGGCGAATCCTGTGATGTGATCTGAACAAGGTGTTGGCTCCTTTGTTTTCACAGGAGGCTGAACCTTGTACTGTGTAAGTGGTCTATGCCCAGGGGGGAGTCCTGACGTGGATACAGTGCTGTTAACTGTGTTTACAGCAGCATCCTCTCACGCCTTGACAAATGGGAGCTAAGGTTGATCCCTACCCTTCACGCCCCACACACTTCACTCAGCACCTCGATGCCCAGGCAAAAATAGACCTGACTTTTTAAAGACACGCTACCTTTTTACTGCAAGACTGCAATCCTCTCGCTTCCTGTTTGCAGTATTGATTTTCTGCTAACAAAAAAAAAAAAAGAAAACGCCAGTTTTTTGTGTTTTTTTTTTACCCAAACTAAGACAGCAGTCTCAGGGTCAGGCATCTATCAAGTGCATTTACGTTGCTGGTAGAGCAATTCCACCCGCCCTCATTGTCAATATATTTGCCTGACACTCAATTTGATGTAACAAGATGCTGTGCTTACAGTACATCTAACCATCAAAGTTTGGAAAAATGCTCCATCTTTGAACATTCGTCAAACAGAGCAGAAGCGAATGTTTTAGTTTGTTGAGCTGTCAGAGGCAGCCATGTGAACAGCGGGCTGAAGGCATGAAGACAGACAGCTTAGCAACTGAAGATTTCACCATGCCCGGTTTCCTGACTGTCTCTCATCCCTTGCGATTTCCTCCTCTTAGAATTCCTATTTATCCCCAGCCTTGAGAAGTAAGAAGTGGTGGGGATGGAGAAGTTTTATAAGAAATATGATTTCTGTGAAGTAGGGGGTTGTGACTGTCCCACAGTTGAACTTTATGTTAATTCAGCCGGTGTGGCTCCCAGGCAGTTTCATGCATAAATCCTAATTCTTCAAGCCAAATGGGTGTTAAAACATATTTAAACATTGTGGTGTTTAAAGGAAAAGCTATGTGGCAGGGACTATTTGACTTTTGAGAGTTATATAGGGAGACATTTAGATATGAAACTGCAATCAGGAGCTTGATATCGCTGTCTTCCCATTTTTATATACAAAAAAGACAACTTTCCCCAATCGCACACCCACCCTAATAGTTGTAGCTTCAAAGTTCATGTAGATGTTTATATACAGTTGTGTTACTAAAGGACAGATAACTGAGTTAAATAAACCAATGTACCAGACAGGTGAGTCTCATTCATTCTTTCATGGATTTAAATGTATTTACATTTTGGTTCTTTTGTCCCTCTTTGTTTGCAGGTAGAGCCTCTCTGCATGGGAAGGCCTCCCTGCAGATTGACCCAGTACGCTCTGAAGACCAGGGCTGGTACGAGTGCAGGGTCCTGATGCTGGAGCAACAGTACGACACCTTCCACAACGGCAGCTGGGTGCACCTCACAGTCAATGGTGAGTCATCTGACTGGGATATTTGTGGGTATCAGTGTGATCTGACACCCAAGCCCATTCTGGAAAAACTAATTTTAAGTTGTTATTTTTGGTTTCTTATTTTACACTCATTTGCTAAGATAATTACATGCATGCTTTGGGCTTTTCAATCTTCCTTCTGTTATTATTTTTTTTGACTGATTGACAAGTGTCTCCTCTCTTTTAGTGACATTTAATCTGACAAAAAAAAAAAAAATCAAATAAAAGATGATGGATAAGTTGCAGCCTGTCAGTCACACACAACGTCCTGCTCAAAATCTGACCAGTCCAAGCGATATTATCGTTATTCAAGTTTTTATTGGGGTGATTGAATCAGGCACTGTTTCACACCACTCCTGCTTTTCCTTTTCAAAAGGCCTGGGGTAAAAAGGAGGGAGAGGCTAGTTAGAGGAGGATTGATTGTGGCTAGTTTCAGGCGGTTCCGGCAGGGATCGTCTGTGATAGTCTGAGAGCTATCAAACTGATGACCAGCGGAAAAAAAATCTGCACCTTTGCATTTCCCAGGAATGCCCCAGTGGCTCAGAGAATCCTGTGTGAAGTGTGTCTTCACATTGTTGCAGAGCACCACAGACAATGATACCTTTGTATTTTATGCTTTTAAGCCCTGTATCTGTTTCATGTGTGGAATGCTCTTTTGGACTTGGACTAAAGCTGCTGCATATGTAAGCAGTTAGGACTGGTAGCAGCAGTACTTTTAATTTTGTTGCGTTATTGCATTCATCTGCCATCTCCTAGTTGGCATTTTGGTAACAGGATGATGGGAGTGTTGAGAAAAAAAAATGTTTAGGCCAGATTTCACAGCAGAGCTGAAGCATCCCAGACATCAAACATCAGAACGCTGTAATCCTCTGTGTTATTAGAGAGACTCAGGGAGAAAAGTACTGTCAAGCTCACTAGCATGTATATTTTTGGTGTGTGAACTTATGATTGCTGTGTGAAACTCATGCATATTCAAGTTGATCATGCATATGTTTTACAATGACTGCAATTTCCCTACTTGAATAATGATCACAATGCGCTATAGGTGAACAACTGTGTACAGAACCATTTATAAGGCCCATTGCATAACATAATCATTTTAGGATAAAAATGCTGATTTGTGTAAATGGTTATTATCAGTGTAGAACATGTTTTCTGTTCTGTGCATTTGCGTCAGCGTGTATTAGCATCCTGTCCACTGCAAATTACTTTCTGCTTTGCGTTCTGTGTACATAAATAGCATAGACACATTACACATATTTATATCCAACTAAAAGAGATACGTGTTTGCTGGTTAACGCTGAATTTGGTGAACAGGTATTGTGCAACTGAGTGTCACCTGCACAGCCTTGTGATGTTTGCCGTCTGTGAGCATCTGTAGGCTTGTGCGTATAAATGCCTTGTTGTGTAGGCATACTGCATCTCTGTGGCCGCCTCATCAATATTCCCTCCTAACTGCTCCCTCCCTAAACTCATGTTAGGCCTTTCAACAGAAACCAAGCTCTTCAGGCTGCAGCAGCAGCACTAATATCCCTTAATGTCATATGTATTTGGCATTTTAAATTCAGGCATCTTACTTTACCTGATGTCTGTGATTTGTCTCATTGTTTATGTGACACCTAAACAGGAACTAGTAAGTGGACATTGTGAACTGGTTTAAAATTTTTCGCTTTGGTTGGGCTTTTATTTGAATACTATGGAGATATTTGTTTAATTATAAAAGCTGATTCAGTTTTTTGACGTCTAAGAGGAGTTAAGTATTTATGTTCCGCCAAATGGGAGCCTGTGAAGGAAGCAGGTGTCATTTTCATCTGTCCGCCACACAGACACTAAAGACACTCATTTCTTTTGGCCGTTGGTATTTGCAGACACTCTTCCTTTAAGTTCCTGTTTGTTGGCCTCAACTTCCTGCCAAGCGGACAGGGAGTTCGTGCCCACTCAGTGGCAGGTGTCAGATGGCAAGGCCTTATGCCCGAAAAAGACACTAAGGCCACTCTCTCGCTGTTCTCCCTCCTTCTTCTCTTCCCCTCTCTTTCACCGGCCTTTTCTCCCTTGTTGTCCCCTGCTTTTTTACTTCAGAAGCTTCTGCAAGCATTCGCGAAACCACAACTTAACTATTTACAGCTAAACTTAAAGAATTAAACCTTGACACTGTGTCACTGGATTAGTGATGTGCTGGCATTTAGGTCGTATTTGGTTGACTCAACTGAGACCCAAATGTCAGCTCTATGTAATCCTTATGTGTATCTGGGGGGTTTTTCTGTCACAGTTTGTTATCCACTAGAGCATATGAGAATATAAGTTGAAATTTTATGGCCAAAACTTTTAAATGGCAAACAGTTATAAATTTTTTTGGGAATCATGATAGTAATAATAATGAAATTGAATGTGAAAGAATTGAATCATTTGTGTCAGGATAACACCACTCAACCTAACAGATCTGGGACCTTGTTTATATAAGACTGCAAAGCTTTCATACATTCTCACAAAATCTAAAAAGTATGTATGCCAAGAAATATCCAGATGTATTTAACCAACACCTCTTCACTTTTCTGGATAAATCTCAGGGCCCGTGCACAACGTAGACCCTCCTGTCAACTTTTCTTCCTTTTCAAAAATGGCAAATCTTTCTGCCGTAGCATTAATAGTAAACAAATGAAAAATGTTGGAGTGGCATCATTTAATACAGCTGCCACAGAGAAATGCACAGTTGTCAAAATTAGAAAGATAGAAAAAACAGTCTGATGTAAAAGTGAATATGAAGATGCAACAGGAAAGCCCAAGCTGATGGCACACGAAGAGAGGCAAGTGCCCCCAGTTCAGCACTGATTTCCAAGATGATAGCTCTTGATGATCTCAAGCTGTCCATAAGCCAGTCATCATCTTGTGCCATTAAATTTGTTTATTCAATGACCACTCACTCTTTCCACCATTTCCTTCAGCAGCACAAGAATGACCACTGTTTATGAAGTATTATTATGTTTGTGCATCCTCTTTTAGGCCACAGCTGATTACCTGCACCTCATCGACTTAATTGTGCATAGTCTACAGGATCATTTATGCTAGATTATTGACTATCATCCACCTATCATGGATTTTTCCTCCATGTAGAGATGAATCTGCGCACATCGCCTCTATGTGCTTCATTAATGCCTCTGCTCCTCGGCAGCTGTGCAATCCCAACATCTCATATGTCCACATCACATGATCAGAAAAGACTCTCCAATTTACTTTAAAAAAATGTATATTTTCATATCATTTATTTCATATGATTATAATTATATTATTTTCACATGTATATATATTTCATCACATAATGACGACTGGAGCTCATAAAAACCTGAAGCTTATTTGATGTGGGACTAAAAGCTGCAGCAGTTAACTTTATTTTCTTTTTCAATGTGTAAAAGGTTTTAACTGCAAATGCAATAACATATCATATGTGGCATTGTGACCTTGTGGATAAATACATATGTGTCCATATTCTTTTTTTCCCCCTTTATTTTATTTATTTTTATTGCAAATTGTGATAATTACAGTGCAATTGTGTAAGTAAGACTGTCCAATTTACTGAGGGATTTTTTTTCAATAGATCTTCAGCATGATCAGTACCACACGTTATGGATTATTGGATATGTACGTATTCTCTTTGGTTTAGGATAAGGACATGGTTTGAGTTGCCATCTTTGTTTAAAATGATTAAATGACTATCGACGCCTCATTTCCGCCAGACGTGACCATTTGCAGCCTTTTTGCACTCACCTGGTTTCCCCACTCTTTCTAACTACTTGTAAGCAATAAAGTAGAGCCCAGCCCCACGATTAAACAAACACATTTAAGCCATTTTAAGCCATTTATTTATACACAAATAACACTGAATAACAGCCTGACAGGAAGGTGGGAAGGTTGTTGCAGTTGCTTGTTTACATATGCAGTGAACACCAGTCATATTTGGAAATTTATCCTCTCTGTTAATTTAATCGTTCAGCAGCAGTGACACTTAAATAGAAACCTAGCAAAAGCTAAATCACTTTCCAAGTTAGTGAGGAAATAACAGAAAACCAAAGCCTCTGCTGATTTGTTGTGTGGTGTGCAAAGAACAAGCATCTTCTAATGTATATAACTGATGAAGAGCTGTACTAAGTAGGGCGAGAATTTGATGCACAGGTAGCTTTTTTTGTTGTGCAATTCCCAGGTTTCCCAAACCACAGTGACACTTCCTCAGTGAGGAGCTGTAGCTGACACTGTGAAACAAATCCCAGGTGGACTGCTGTACCTGCTGCTGTCACCAGCTCTGCCACGTGTGCCACCTACTTCCTGTCAGCTGATGCTTATTCCCTTGAGAAAAATCTGAATTAGGTTTAGAATTAATGAAAGCACTTAAAGTAGTGTTACTTTGGCCATTTAGCATAGTTTAAAATAGCATTCAAGAAGTTTGTGAACCTTAAAAACTATGTGCTTCTTACTTACTTTAAAGTACACTTACCTTTTGTTATGCATATTTATGGCCATAAAACTGCACTAGAACATACAGAGGTTGAGTTACTACAATTCCCAGCTTTGGTTTGCAGCCTCACATCACACCATTTTACTATACAGTACCATGTCACACACCAACAACTAGATAACAAATCACTTATGCCATAATAAAGTTTAAGTGCATGAAAAAGAGAGAGGACAAGAATAAAGATTAGATAGCATTTTACGAATGGAGAAAACTCAGAGAAAAAACAGGACACACAAATGCATGGTTAGCTTTGTGCTTGGCTCTGGCGGTGAAGTTATTGTTGTTTGGGTTTATAATTAAGAAACAAATACGATCATGATAATTTTCTCTCTGCTCTGCATAGGTTAAATCAGGGAATCGAGGCTGTGGTTGATTCTTATAATAATCTATTGAAATATGTTTATATGCTGCAAACATTTGCTATAGTGCTCGATATCACAGCCAACTGGAAATAACACAATATTAAAATAGCAGTATGTTTATTTCTGTTATGTTATTTATCAGAGATTCAAATGGAAGATATGACCTTATCGTTATCATCACTGCCTCACAGTTAAATCTCAGTTAACCATCTCAGTTCCTTTTCAGACTAATGCACTAATAAACTTGTCTCATGTCAAAACGTTTTGTCAGTTTTTGCTAATTTTATGCAAAGTCTTGGAGGTTTGTTGCCTCTCAGAAGGTTTACTTCTTGGCTGCAATCCACAACGTTATAACATACTGTTTGTTTTTGTCTTTTTGATTGTGTTTCTTCATCCTATACATCAGTATATGTAGAAATAGGCAGTCATATTCTTGTTAGGTCCTGTAATAGTACTCTGCATTGTTGCTTAGCATTTTTGGTGGGCTCTGACGGTGTCTTTGTTAGCTTCTTAAGCGTTACAACAAATTTAGGTGTATGGCTGTGCATGGGAAAACTCGGACAATCAAGTGTTTACAACTGACTTTCAAAAAAACAGAAGAGGAAAAAGATAGAGACAACAATCCTCACTATATAATTAAAATGATAAGCAGCATTTCACCATACTACACCAAATCATCATACTTTATTATCCTTATCGTACTTTTCTCTAATCTTTACTATTCTGAGATCCGAGCTATTGTAGAGGGAAAATTCTTACTGTTAGATCTGCTAATGGCTCCTATTAACCCAAGCATGAAGAAGCCCGAACAAGATGCTACTCTTCAGTGAGAGGTGATGACTAGAAAAGAACGATATGCCTTAACTGGATTTTTAACATTAAATTGTATTTCCTAAGTTTGTCTTGTATTTTTTTTCTTCTAGAGTTAAACTGAAACTGTAATTATAATATTTTGCAATGAATATAACTAGAGTCAAAGTGTCATATTTAGAGAAACGCTGAACATGTTCATGTTTTGAGTTTAAATAGTGCAGGATCCCAAGAACATTCAGTGAGGCATGGCTGAACTAAAATAATGCATCATGATTAGTTTAACGCAGTTGTTGACCCAACAACTACATGAGCAGAGGACACATGAATCAGCCATGCAATTTATTAGTCTCAATTAATCTACTGTATCATGTAATGTAATAAGTGTTAGGGAGTGAGAGGGCAGTATGGACAGGCAGATGTCTAAATGTGCTAATTGGGCAATTTGTTTATTCCATGCCAGGTGCTTGTCTGCAGCCTGAAGCGTGGCAGCACTCCCAGCGGCATGTACTGACCCATTTGTACCACAGCAGTGCCTTTCTTCCTATTAAACTAAACACAGTACCTTTAGTTCTGATCAAAATATTATGTTGAAACAGTGAAAGCAGATGGGCGGAGAAGCTGCAGTTTACTGGCCTGCATGAGATGTTGAAAAGCTCCCTTGTGGCTCAGAAATGACGGGTGGAAATGCAGTGATGTTACAGTGTTTTCTGAAAAGAAAAAGGCAGCATGCAGGGTGATTGTTATCAACCCATGTCTATGCTCACTGTGCAGCTGGTGGTGGTCCCATCTGCCACTCCCACTTACATACCTCCTCAGTTCCTCTATTGGAAAAACTGTATCACATGTACACATATAAAAGTAGATCTGCAAAAGAATGCTTGTTTCATCGAAGTTTTAGTGTTCAGTTTTTTTTAAAGCGATTAAAAATACCTTCAACCTCATGGTCGTTTTGCAGCTGCTGAATGAGGTGGATAAAATATCCCAATGAGTTCAACTAAATCTTGGGGGGCTACAAACTATGGCTTCTAAAACGGTTAAAACCTTAGAAACCAAAACTGGAAGTAAATAGTCATGTTGGCAACTCAGTGATGTAGCTGCTTTGGTCTCGGCTTATTGTTGGTGCAGAAAATTTCAGCTAAGACGCTGCTATGTAACAGGAATATTTACAAATCCTCCAACCAAACTCTCAGTACTGTTAGATTTGACTGATGTAAGCATTTTGAAACATTAAGCAGTGTTTTTTCTTTCAATAAAGCTCCAAAAAGACCATGTGATAAGGAGCTTTTGCTTCAGAAATTTTCACTGGATTGAAGTTGTTTTCCTGCCAAAATGGATTATGAATTTGCTGCTTTGATTTGCAAAAGTTACTTGCAATGGGAAGATGGGAGAAGCTTAACTTTCCAAGCATCAGCGAAGCTACTAGTCAACCAAATCACGTGACAGATCAGGTGACTGAGCCTAATGTCAAGAGTAAAAGCCTCACTTTTATGATTTCTGCATGGGCTGCTGGTCTTTGAAGAAAGAAACAGTTCCTTTCATTCTTAAACTCTGGTGTAACTTTCACAGCCTGTTTGATGAGGTTTAGGCATACAAAAATACTCGGATAGAGTTAGGTAAAGCTTAGCTCTTGTACTTTTGTTGCAATAACTCATTTACTAGACTGTTAGCTGCAATTTTGCACGGACAATTTCACACAGATGGTAGAGTTTTGAAACTTAACTTTTAGGCTACAATAACAGCATTCACAAAGGACAAACTTCATATGGTCACATGTGGTTATATAATGTCGAACAAGCAGTGATGAGTTTGAGGAAATCTCAAGGGCTCATAACAATTTTTACACTTAATCCCGAATGTGCACAAAATTTGATGATGTTTTGAATTACTGTTAACCAACTGCCTCTTGGAAAATACAGAAAATCCCCAAATATTATCTCTACTATAACAAATCATCTTGAAGCATATGATTGTTTAAAATCCAATGCTATTTTATGTTGTACAGTATAAGTTGAGTAAAACCTTTCACCTGCTGATGGTGCCTGAGTAATTAATTAACAAGACGATAAGAGGCCCACACAAAAGTTAACGTTTCATTTAGTCCATTTACTTTGGTAGCTGCTGAGGTCTTTGTGTGCAAAATGGTGCAGACGGTTGTGGTAAAAATGATTTCTTTCTCTCCACAGCCCCACCATCATTTACAGTGACGCCGCCACAATATGTGGAGGCCAAGGAAGGGGGAAGCACTCTGCTTAGCTGCTCTGCCCAGGGAAATCCAAAACCAATGATCAGCTGGCTGAGGGAGGGGGAGGAGCTTGTGACCAACACAAAATACTCGGTAAGAAAATACGATGCACAAAAATAGAGACAGGCTTTTGTGCACAGATGGTGTCATCCACTGATCCCATCTGTACAGAAAGTATGTTCTGTATCTCATCTGGGCCAATATCTGTTCATTCTGTTGTTTTGATGGAGAAATGTCTTATTTTTGTAGTGGTTAATTCTTTAATCTTTAAAACTGATGGTCTAAGTTCAACGGCAAACCAAAAAACAATGAAAATGTCATCAATAAGTCATGGAAACATTTTTTTAAACTTAATAACTGACTCTGCAACTGATTCCTTTTTACTTTTGCTGTACAAGAAGTTAAACGTTGCAGACATTTGGTGATAGAGGACCTAAATACGCATTTGCCTCAGGATGTCTGAACCAAACTGTTGTTTTCTACTGCTTTATAATGTTTTTAGTAAAAAATAAAAATACACCCAGTCACTTTAACAGTATTAAGAATAGCTACGGCATCACGTCTCGCATTTCTGAGACTTCTTTGTTGTCTGGTGATGCCTGATTTTTATTTTCGAGAAAAAAAACTCCTGAATGTTTGATGTCATGACAAGATATTTCTGGCACAGCTTCGGTGTGGTTTGATAACCGCAAAATGTCTCAGCAGCAACAGCAAATCTCAGGTGTGTGGTGCTGGTGTTAAAGAATCAAACGCATCTGACACACACTTCCAACACAGATGACTCAAGCGATGATGCATTACAGCCATATCATATTGCATCTTAAGTAAAAGGTGCTAATGTCAACTTCTGTCTGTCATGACACTGTGAAGCAGTTTTCCCACCTATAAATCTAAAAGGGAGACGAATTGAAAGAAAGAATGAAATCACAGCAGTATATTCCAAAAGGAACTACTGGAACAGAGCAGATTGTATAACATGAGTTGGAGTATTTTTGCACTGCTTGTAACTGTTGGGCTTTGCCTTTCTTTGCTCCATACCTACACTTTCTGAAATGATATTGCAGTCTGCTGCAGGCAATATAGGCAATATTGAGTCTTCACAGCTGCCGGTGTGATATACTGGAGAGGAAGTGATGGGAGCATACAGAGTCTGTTAAAGACCTTTTTCTCCTTTCTCTTTCATTTTGCTTCTCTGCTCCACTATCCCTCCCTCCCATCGCCTCCTTTTAATACCAGCCCCTCAGCAAATGATTAGACAACATTCTGATACATAATTAATCTCTCCTTTCTGCATCAATATTACATTAGTCCTAAAATGAATGTTACACTAAAAGGGAAAATCTCAATCGGGAGCTGAAAGCCGTATTTCTCTAGCTTCCTTCACCCATTTGCCTGCTCTCAGTGTATTTCCCCTTAAGTTTGGGAAAGCTCCTTCTTGTGGTGAAAATGCCTGACAGTGAGCATGAGGGTATATTTGCTCACTGACATGCTCACATCCACGGAGACATCGTGGAGAAAGGTAGGAATGTGACAGACAGGGTTACTGTTGAGCAGGAGTCCTTCTCTTTTCTTTAGTTTTCTTCATTAGTTTTTTTTATATGTGCAGTAAAAGAAATGCTGAATAAAAGAGTTGAGAGGGAGAGGACAGATGCCAAGATGGGATTATAAGGTCTTCACAAAAAACAAATCACAAATAAGAAAAAAGCAGGAAGACAACTGCTGCTTCCCGCTGTCTCTGAACTGAATATCGTTCTTGGATGTGTCAAGGAAGTGAATGTGACAGAAATCGAGATTCTGCTTCACCCTACCTCCTGCATGCTCCCTCCTGCATATCTCGAATTTTCCCTCACATTGGACTGAGCTCAGCTGTGGCTCAGAAACTACTGGAACAGATGACGACTGTTACATTTCATTGGATCCTCTTATGTTGACTATCCTGAAAGTCTATTATAATCACTGCAGCATTCGCTATGTGTAGGATTGTGATGGTTTCATCCGATGGCAATTTGATTCTTTGACTTTTAAAGTTTGAGTCCAACATTAAATCCCAGGATTTGGAAATAAGCTGGATGAAATCCCCCATCAGTGGAATTTTTCTTCATTACCGTTGGGATGCAACAGAAAACCCTAAGCAGACGAAATGTGTAAGATGTTACATAGGAGACTGAGATAAAAGATCATAATAAATATAGCATTTGATCCAAACACCTCTATGTATTAGAACTTTTTCTCTCTTTAGGCAGTGCCATGCCCATGCTCAGCAAACCTGCATCCCAAATAATCGGTCTCCATCTCCAGCAGTAGTTCTCTAATCACATTAAAAGTTCTCCCAGGCAAGGACAAAGAGGACATAGAGTTTTGGAGCTTAAGCTCCCAAATGCAAATTATTATTGATTTACAAATTTGAGGTTATTTGCCTTTTAGGTTGTTTTTTTTTTTTACCTTGCCAAGTTGGATTCTTTGGAGACTTGTGAGATCAAAAGCACAATCCCAATGTGCCACTCTTGAAGTTACTTTATGTGTTTGTGGTGGAGACAGAGTCTAGGACAGATGCTTGAACAATATCAGAGCAGGAGAGTATTTTCTGAATTAAACAAGGTCAGAGAATAACATTAAGGACCTTCTTTCAGTGTAAAAGGCTGTTTTGCTTTAGCTTCAGTCGGTGTTGGCTTAGAATTGGATTTTTTTCATTTGTTTTTTTCCTTTGGTCAGGTTCATCCAACAGTTTTTGAAGAAACTGAGCTGTAAAAAAGAAAAAGAAAAAAGAAAATAAGAACAATTTAAATTCAATATATACTTGTATTGTTAGTCAAAAGTGATCCTGGTCCATTACATTCCATGGCATGGCAAACAGGATGCTGCATGTGAGTTGATCAGCTCAGTTGTTGCCAAGCAGCACCCCAATGCATTAAGAGTAACCTATGGAGATTTCAACCATGCATCACTGCAGCACAACCAATTTGCCATCAGGTTTTTATTATTATTATTATTATTATTATTATTATTATTATTATTATTATTATTATTATTATTATTATTATTATTATT
>JBBBVU010000009.1:13941287-13977797 GCA_037177055.1 Atherinosoma microstoma | reverse complement strand
TATATTAGCTGAGGGCTCTGTACGAGTTGGATTTTTTCCCATTAGAAAATAAAAATGAATGTTAATATACAACCCAAATGAGCAGATAAAGAAGAGAAAATTGCTCTCTTTACTGCTAAGTCTTTATGATAAATTAATCAGATGTCAATGTGTATTGAGAAAGATGGCACACAGATAATTATCACCCCTCTCTCTGCAGCTCAGCACTCAGCTCCACTAAGCATCTTTCAGCTCATTGCTTTGCTTTTACAACCCACACCTTTACAGGTTTTTTCTTTTTACTTTTATCATAGCAGCTGTTTCCATGATCTGCAGACCTAATTGAATGCCACTTTCTCATCATTAAAGAGCAAGCAGACATAGCTGAAAACTAGCTGGTGAAAATGGAGCAGGGTTTTTTTTCTTTTAAATCAGGGACTGCTTGGCATAAAAAAACAAAACGAACCAAAAAAAAAAGGACTGAAACTTGGATTACTGTTAATCAGGTGGCCTGGAAAATAACTCAAAATAAGTGACTGGTAAATCATCATCTAGAACAGTAGGGTGTGTAAAGGTAACTGGTTACCAACAACTAAAGCATGTTCTTACTTCTGCACAGTAACACTTTCTTCTGTTTCTCTTAGGGCCTCCATACATTGTCTCGCCACCTGAAAACGTCACTGTAAACATATCCCAGAATGCACTCTTCACCTGTCAAGCGGAGGCGTATCCGGGCAACCTGACCTACACCTGGTTTTGGGAAGAGGATAACGTCTACTTCAAGAAGTAAAGTTATGATCAAGTTAACTTCCATACTGCTGCAGTAAGATTTCAGTGTAGGGAGCGCCTGACATTTAAATCACCACCACACAAACAGCATGGGGCCTTTGCCTCCTGGCTTTAGTGTTCTGTGTGACATTGTGTGCCTCTGAGCATTTTGCTGTGTATTTTGACTGGCTGTCCAAGACTATTAGGTATGTCTCTGTATTTATATGTATGTGTGTGTGCCCTGTCCTGCTGTGGCCCCAGAGGCAGTTAGAGTGGGCCTGCCGGGGGTCCGTCTGGAGTGTGCCAGGCGGGTTAGTGTGCTCTGATGACAACATCACATAACTCAGGCCTGGTGTCATATATACGCCTCATGCAGTGATGATCTAAAGAGCCGCCCAGACTGCTACAGGCTCCTGAGAGCTTTCAGAGGCTTAGAGTTTTTACAGCAAGCAAGTGACAGACGAGTTGGAAGGAGGAAGAAGTGAATGAGACTCTGACTGGGAGTGAAAACAAGTGGTTGACACACTTAGAGTGTCCAAGCTAATTTTAAACAGCTTTCATAGCTTTAAAAACAGCTATTTGTTTATCACAAGACTGATCATGTATACTCAGACTAGAAGAAGCTAGACACCTTTTGCCCTAAATCCTTATTTAAATTCATGATAGTAAAAGTCTTTAACATCTTGAACATATAGATTCATATATCACAAAAAATACACAAACAAAAAGAAAGAAAAATGGTTCAAATCAGATGTTTAGAGCCATATTGAAGCGTATATCCCTGCAGGTAATGCATTTTGTTTGACAAAGAGAAATGATCAGTCATGAAAACATGACTCTGTATCTTAGCGCCCACAACGACTTTCTTTCTGAAATTTGTTGATAAACAATATGCACAGTTAATAGACAATACATAGTGCACATTATGAACAATATAGCAGATAGCAGAAGGAAAGCAGCATGTATTAAGTACAGCTGTGTGTGGTTATGCAGGCAGTAGAGATTGTCATGTTTTAGTGTTGATGTCAATCAGCAATTAACGGAAACAAATTCTTCCCCTTGTTGACATTTTCCTGAGTTTGATGTGATTGAATCAAAATACCAAAGAGATACACTTCAACTTTTCTCTTTTTTAACCGTGAATTGACAGCATGAAGTCAGTCCACCCCCTCCCTTCAGTAGCTTATTATTGTACCTATCCAACAGCTTTGATCATGCAAAATTAAATGTGGACACAGATAACACTCAGAAATCCTTGAAGCATGATAATATTATACAAAACATACAGAACCTTCCGTGTAATACTACCACTGATCAAATTGGAAGGAAAATACAGTTTTATTCTTCCACTTCTCTTGTCTGTAGTTTGTCCGCAGTAGGCTGTTACTGGTTCCTCCTTTAGGCTCAAACTTGTCATGAGTCATCTGTTGAACTGGCCAAATTGTCAAAACACTGCACCACAGATAGATGAGTGGACATTCCATCTACCCACAAGGTTGATACACCAGTCAAAGATCATGTTATTCCTCCATCACATATTGGCCCCATAAACCCTGGAGTTCCCTGTCAGTCCAATTCCTCTAAATGTTTTTTGTGGCTTATGTTAAGCACTGCTTCTTATACAGGTTATCTTTAAGCACACTTTGTCTTTGTAAAGTTTGAGGATGCTGCACCCAATGACAAATCAGAATTTCCTAGACACAATTTAGAAAAAAGTTTATAAATCAGATTTCCAGGTAGGAGTGGTGGGCATGATTGGCTTTTTTCAAAGTGAAGTGAACTTTGTAGCTATTGATGAGAATTGGCTATCAATAGCAAAGCAAAAAGAAAGAGTTAAGGCTTCCATCTTTCCACTTATGCAGCAAATACAACATGATTTGAGTATAAGTGACATAGAAGTAATGGAAAAATCTGAAAAGGTCATAGAAAAAGATATTTTAAAACTTAGAGGCTGCAAGCAAATTGCTAATGTTTTGTTTTTCAAAGTTCTTAACTTGGTAGTGACTTTAGACTTCCAACTATAGTCTCTCAAGCACAGAAGAAGGGATTTCAAAATTGAAATTGTATCGATAAAGGATTGAAAACAGTCCCCTTTTATATTGTACAGAAACACTTTGTATTTTTGCCTCAGGTATGTATTCAACTGTGGGTTTTGATACTTAATGAAGGCATACATCATTGAAGTAAATACATTGGGATGATTTTGATGTCTTGCTAGTTTTGTTTTTACATACAGATAAAGCTTAAAAAGTTGTAATGTTGAATATATTCTTTGATGGGGTGTAGGAATAGATTATTGATATTGTGTTTTAGTATTACTACATAACTTCTTTATTGGTAAATCATCTATTTAATGCATATTGTTTGTTAAAAAACAAACTCAGAGAATGGCTGAAAATTAAAGGCAGGAGGCACTACAGAACACATTCTTTTTAACTTAATATTTGTGATGCCAGTGTGAGAAGAGGACTTGAAATCTATGATTAGATTGTCATTAAATGGTTTTATCTTGGTCCTCTTCTAGAGGTGAAAATGTAGCATCACAGTTCAGTAAGTTTCATGACATATCTGCAGATCTGTAAGTGGTTAATTAAGCTGTAATAAAGCGACATAGTTGTTAAAGCTACAACATTTTGATTATTTGCAGATAAATACTGACTTGTTGTTTGGACAAGGACAACTACAGTAGTATTTAACACACCTAACAGAGCATATTCCCTCATCAGGGGTGTGTTGAATTATGTGTGTTGAAGCAGGAAAACACGAAGGTAGTTCGATTTGGTGATTAGCAGATTTATTTGAATCTCTTCCTCTGTACTCTATGTTCTCTGGATGCCTCCGAGTTGGCTGCTGTTTGACTCTCTGCTGCTCTCTTATGGCACTTTGATGTCATTTAGCCCAAAAGAAAGGAAAAAAAAAGAAAGAGAAGAAGTAGACGTGTGCTCTGTTTCTGCTGGTGTGTTTTAGCAGCATGGAATGATAAGAACATGTGTGTTTCCTCGCAGTGATCTGAAGCTCAGAGTGCGCATCCTCATCGACGGCACCCTCATCATCTTCCGGGTCAAGCCGGAGGATGCCGGGAAATACACCTGCAGTCCAAGCAACAGTCTCGGCATCTCGCCGTTAGCATCAGCCTACCTGACTGTTCAGTGTGAGTGTTACCATGGAAACAAAGTGGTGGGGGAGGGGCAGGGAATTGGTACAGCTAGCTGTGAGAAAAAAGGGAACAGCAGCAGCAGAATGGAGGCTGCTGTAGTTTTTGGCATCATCACTTCACAAACCTTTAATTTGATGGTCATGTATTACATACAGGCAGGAGCATTTTGTCTTTTGATCATTTTCATTTTGATGCTCCAACTGTAGCCTCAGACTGACCTCCAGCAGGAGATTGACCATTTTTCCTGGTTTCTTGTAAATCTGGTCCCCCTGTATGAAGTGGTGACTTTCTTCTACATCAACTGCCACTGATGAGCAAGAAACAGCCCTCCCAACTGAATGAGGTTTCATCTTCAGCTCTCTGCGTTGTGTGGAGCTAATTTACTCCCAAGTTGCTGCCGGCCATTGATTATTGTGCTACAGTATGATAGAGCAGAGGGATTCACAGCACTGCAGGCATCGGTGGCCTCACATACAGCAGACCGTTCTGAAACCAGTGTTCCGGATGCTATGTGCAAAACGATCTCAGGCTTAATCACCCCCAGGAAAGAATAAAACTCCCAGGGGTTTGCTTTACAGTCATCTTACACTGATTTTCAGCAGAGTACTGGACTCAAAAGACACATTCAAAGCTGCAACATAGAAATGATCAATGAGTGTAGATTTCTGCCCGCACAAATTGCAGTTAATTAGAATTTATATTCATTTATACAAAACACACACCACTCACTTATTGTACCTGCAAATCCACTTTGACAGATTTAAAGCTGCACAGCATCAGACACATGCAGTGACACTGAAAATTCTCCTCGTTGATTTTGCCTAATCTTCGCTTCCCTTTTCAGTCCTCCTTTCATGTTCCCTCGGTGCCAAGAAAAGTTTTGTTACCATAATGTCATTCAGTCTTGAAACCATAACATGAAAATATGCAAGTGTCACTCAAAACTTGAGGTTGCTCTGATTTTGATTAATTAAAGCCCGATTATTTTATAAAGCACTTTGAATTGTTTTGAACACGAAATGTGTTATACTAATAAACTTGCCCTGCTTTATGTTTTTGTATTTAGAATCAACAAAATAAAATTGTTCATCATTATGCATTATTATTATTATTATTTTTATGTTGGGAGATATCTATTACATTGGATTTTCCTCAGAAATGTATATACTGAATGTCTAACTCTGTTCCCTCCTTTATGTGCAGACCCCGCCCGAGTGATCAACATGCCCCCAGTCATCTACGTCCCACGGAAACTGCCAGGCATCATCCGCTGCCCAGTGGACGCCAACCCACCCGTAACATCAGTGAAGTGGGAGAAAGATGGCTACCCGCTCAGAGTGGAGAGGGTAAGGCTTTGGCCTCATAAATTTAGATTTTTCTTTACAGTTTCATAAATTCACAATGACTTTATGGATAGTTTTGGATATTTCCTTATTCAGGTATGTCCAGTTTGATTTATAAACTTTTTTTTTCTCAAATAACACTAAAAAAGCAGATTTTACAGAATCCTTTTGTTTTTAGGACAGAGTGTTGTTTATTAAACTTATCACTATAATAAAACAAGACACATGTTCACTATTACATGTTAACAGTGCAGGGGAGCACAGTAGATGTTTGAAGAAGTCTTCCCAAAGCTTATTCTGTACCATACAGCCACAACATTAAAAACACTTGCATGCTCTTGTGTTGGTGCCCATGATGGTATCAGAGAAGCTCTGACCAATCAGCATGAACAGAGGAACTCCTGTGGTGTCTTGTTACAAGACGTAGGATCCTCTGATTTGCAGAGCTGGACCACAGCATATCAGGCGTGGTTTGCTGAGGCTTGATGGATTCTAATCTGGGAAGTTTAGAAAGCGGTCACAGCGACCATTATGTGTAGAATAAGCACTTTCATTTTTGATGCCAGAAGCAAATTTGAGGGTTTTTTATTTTCTTGTGCAGTTCAGACCCTCAGAATTCAGGAAAACCTGTGAAATCAAGCGTTTCAGGTGCCTCCACCTTGTCTTGTAGTACCCCGGTTGGAGCCTGATGCCAGATGGAAGTATCCGAGTGGCGGAGGCCACAGAAGACTCCCTGGGCACTTACACCTGTGTGCCTTACAACGCCCTAGGTACCATGGGCATGTCCCCCCCTGCCACTTTGGTGCTAAAGGTAGATCACTGCTCAAGTTATTTTTGTGTGTGTTGTTTAGTCCCTGCCTGTTTCTGCTCCTACTTCTGCATGATGTGTGTTTGTGTGTGTTTATTAAGGATCCCCCTTACTTTAATGTGAGGCCTGGGGGGGAGTACCGTCAAGAGGCTGGGAGAGAGCTAGTAATCCCCTGTGCTGCTTCTGGAGACCCTGATATACCAACCATCACCTGGAGAAAGGTCCCATAGATCTACACACAGCACAACAAGTTTCCTGAAAGCAAATCCTTCCTTGCTTGTTTTAGCCTTCACCAATCATGAACTTTTATGTGTTTTCCCATTGTTTAACCATGGTGTTATAATTTCATTTCTATTGAAGGTGGGGAAGCCAAGCAGGAGTAAGCACAACATCCTACCCAGTGGCAGCTTACAGTTTCTGTCCCTCAGCAAGGAGGACCATGGAGAGTGGGAGTGTGTAGCCACTAATGTGGTCACAAGCATCACTGCCAGCACGCGTATCCTAGTCATCGGTACAAACAGTCTGCACAGCGCTCTGTTTGCTCACAAATACTGACCTTTTCTAGCCATTTCAAGTTCACTGTGATCCCACTTTTCTTTTTTGTTTGAGTGATTTGCATGAAGTCAGAGAGACCCTAATCCTTCAAACTCCATGCCTCCACCCAATTTCCTCTTGGGCGTCATAAAAGTTTAATTTGGTCTTATCTGTCAGCTTTATGCAGTTAATTTAAAGGCTGAATCTGTGGCCACAGTGTGTAATATCTACCTCACTACTAGAACGTGCTTCTTGTAGTCTTTTTCTGTCAAGTCATTCGACCAAGGTTGTCTTTTTACTCTTAAATTGATTGACAGAAGTGTTGGCAAAGGCAAACAGGGTTATAAAGGTCCGCATGCTCACTTTTTGATAACTAGCCATGCTGCATTTTAGTACGCTTTAGTGCTGGAATTTTATTTTATTTTTGAGTACCTAACAGAAAGGTTCTAAATAGCCTCAATGATGTGACATGCAATTATTTTGGCAAATGAAGAGAATTGTCAAACCAAGATTCAGCTTTTGCTGCATTACAGCGAACATTATTTTCACAGGATCACAAAGTTTCTGTGTCAACATGGTGAAAATATCATTTAAGGAATCAATTGAAGGAGCTAAATAGTAGTGCATTACTCTTTTTCTGGCAGTTTAACTCTAAGCAGAGAAAGAAACATTATGAGAGATGGACAACACATGCAACCGACATGCACTTGGTAGACTAACAGGGTGAGCTTAGTCTGTAGCCAACACTGATCACATTGTTAGATTGGACCATGTCGATTATGTCAATTAAGTGTTTATCAAATATGCAGAGTAATTGCCAGATACCACCACTATTCTAAATGAATGATTAGCCATTTTCTAAGTGAGTAATTGCGTGACCTGATACATATCAGGCCAATCTGCATACAAATCCATCAATGCGAATAGCGACATAGCTATATATATCTCAGTGTTATTACAATAAATCAAGTCTCATGACATGGGATGAGTTTTGCATTTCAAGAGAAAGTGGGTGCTGCAGAGACTTCCATCCCATTTTGCCCTATTACTGGCCTGGATACCAATTTTCTTCTGTACTTGGCAAAGGACTTTGATCCCCTCTGAATTTTGAACAACTTCCATCCACCTTTAAGGGAGATGGTTCAGTTTACTGCCTTGTCGACCGAACAAGCCAGAAACTGCACATTTTTTTTAAAACAGCCTAGTTCTGCGGACACCTCTTTGATGACGTTGCACAGAAATCCACATTCAAGCAGCTTGTTAGCATGCTTCAATATAAACACAGAGGGGAGCGGAGAAAATGTTAAAAAAATATCATCCCTAAACCTCCTCTAAACACGCTATCAAATTAGCTTCATCAAAAGCAAATCAGTATGTTGATGCTCATTTTATTTAATCAGGTGGTCCCATTTAGATTAAAAATCTCTTTTGCAATGTTTTCTATCTCTATGTTAATATTCCACAAAAGCAAACCCCAAAAAACCCAAAACTCCAAATATTGCAACATTATATCCGGTAGAGAAGTGAGCAGGTTGGTGGTTCTACTGCAGCATGATGCCTGTGGAGTTGTTATTCTGTGGCACAGCTGGCAGCCTGCCTGCGTGTGACCAGCCATCAGCTGATACAGGGTCAAAAGGCAGCACAGACAGCTGTGCCTCTCAGACCAAGCTCAGGTCTGTCTTTAATCCTAGTGAGAAGTAACTGGCTTTGGGCCACGCTGCACAGCTGTTAGGTGGGTGGGATGAACTTGACCTCACGCTGGTAGCCACCTCAGCCAGCATCATGTTGTCCAAAGAGAGCTGGCATAAACATGATGCAGCACAATGTCCAGTGATGAAAACTGAAACAAAATTCTCATCATTTGCTTTATTATTGTTATTAATACTTCCATGAAAAATATTATATTCATATCTACAGGATATAAGTTGATTACTTGTTTGACATGTAAATTAGCATGAATGAATTATAAATGTATTTTTACTCTGTCTTTGTTTATGTAAACTACTCAGGCACCAGCCCACATGCTCCCGGTAATATCCACGTATTGCCCTCAACAACCTCTGCTAATGTTTCCTGGGAACCAGGTTATGATGGCGGCTTCGAACAGACATTCTCTGTGTGGTATGGTCCAGTGTAAGTGCTTTTAGTTTACTTCAAATCAATGGCTGATGCTTGCAGACGTGGAAACATACTACAAGGTTATTAGCTCATTTTGACTGATAGTAGAAGATCTTTTGGACCGATGAAGATAAAGAATTACTTTCATACAGAAGCTCACAGCTAAATAGTTTTGAGAACAGATTGAATATAATGTATATAATGTACTGTCACTGGACTAACATCCCACTCAGCATCAAATATTTGAATGGTTGCAACAGATTATTTACCTAAGTAGCACCAGTTGTTGTCTGCAAAAAATATGTGAGTCAAAGCTTTGAAGAGATGATTATACGCTAACTACATCTCACATTATAGCGGGCCAGGAAATTATAGCTCAGTGGTGGAATACTGTGAATGTAAACATAATGTGAAACAGTGACTTTGACATAAGACTAGAATGAAAAATATACATGAAAGAAGTTTATTCATCTTTGTTATTGCATTCTCTAAATGTCAGCCACAGTATTTAAAAGGCAGCTTGCACAAACCAAATGGAAATGTCCCAAGTGGATCAGTTTAAAAGGAGTAGAAGTAGTCAAAAATAATTCACTGAGAGACAATCCACCAGTTGTTTCAATGCAAATGTTCTCACAGCCAGTATTTTCAAACATGTACAATTACAGCTTGAGTAAAGCTGGGATAAATCTTTATTTTTTGTTGTCACATCACACATAGATGTGATGTTAACCACCTAGCCCAACATGAATGATCTCAGAACATCATTTTCCCTCTGCAAGTAAAGTTGACAGCCCTAACTCTGCAAATTCTTGCATCTAGGGAAGATTTGTTTATGGTGAACAGAATAGTTAGCTCCCCAGTTGCTAACCTGAGACTAATGCATCATAGTGGATCAACATATATCTTGTAAGTGCTAGTGACAGCTTTTGCTCACCTTATACACACAATCCTCCTGAATATGGAATTGTGATATTAGACTTTCCATAAGAATCTTGAGTAGGAAATTGATGTTTAACAATTTTAATGCGCAACTTAGTGCAGAACATTTCTTGACCTTTTAATATGTTTTAAGCAGCTTCTAGAGAACACCTGCATCTTGTTTACATGCAAATCTCTGAATTTACTTTACTCAAAGTTTATGTGAGGAAAGAGATTGGTCTGGTTCAGTCTCTAATTACCAGTTCTTCTTGTCTTGGACAATAAACATGAGTCTTGCCTGTTATGTAAAGTTATTAGGCCTTGTTTAGTCTTTCATATGCCGATTAATACAACAAGGGATCGCTGTTTCTAAATGTTACTCTGTGTGGTGTAAAATTAATCTTAGTATTGAAAAGTTGCACAATAATTAAAAGAAAAAGTAAAGCCATAATATTTTGTATAATATATTGAAATGAAACTCTATTTTGTCAAATTTAAGAGTAAAAATGACAGATACTGTGTAAATGTCCAAATGTAGCTTGATGAATGACAAAATGTATTATTACGTGTTATTACAGTTAAGATTTTAGTCAGTATCAACAGAGTTGATAGTAAACTTACTGAGAATAACTCACCCTGTTTTTCTTTTCTCAGGTCAAAGAGAATAGATTTTGGTCCACATGACTGGCATTCAATGCCAGTTTCTGGTGCTCAGACCTGGTTGGTGGTGCCAGGGTTGGAACCTGGGACGGAGTACCAGTTCAGTGTGTTGGCACAAAACAAACTGGGCACGGGTCCATTCAGTGAAGTTGTGACAGTCACCACTGCAGGTGGGTACCACTTATCAAAGATTGTTCCATCCATGTTTGCTGCTTCTTGCCTTCAGAATCAACCCACTGAGCTACACCGAAATGCTATTTATAGCTTCTGAATATCATCAGGTGTAGAGGACAATATACTGCCCTCTGGTGATGTTTATATTAATGTATACATTATTTTACTGCAAATAGGAAGGATACCATCACTTTCACTTTTCAGTTTGATCATTTTGCTCAATATCACTAAACATTATTTTGATTCTTCAACAGAGAAAATCTTAGTTTAATGTTTGTGTTTCATGTCAATCACCTTCAATAACTACTAAATAACAGATCAGCAAATGCAGTCATAGTGGCTAAAGGGAAATTTTCCTATTTCAAGTTTACCTCTGACCTCAAGTCTTATAATATTATGTCTCTATAATATTGAGGCTGATTTATGTATGGACTTGAGCGTTTCTAACTCATCAGAGCATGCAGGTGTGTTTGATGCACAAAGTGTGCCTGGTAACATAACATGCTGGAAATTGGTTAGATGTAGTGAACAGTGCAACAGATAATTATCACTGCAAACATTTTAACTAGTCACAGCAGCAAAGATGTAGGCGTGACTAATAACATTAATAATGGCTCTGGTGTTTGGCTTAATGCCTCACTTAAATGGAACAGTGCTGTTATTAATGTTATTAGTTCCACCTGTTTGACAACTCAACATGTTTGAAAAGGTCCTTTGAAAGAGCAGCTTGTCAGTGAATTTCAGCTGAATTTAACAGCTTCTTAGAAATCCATGGTTAGATATTAAGTAGATTTTTACTGCTGCCAGTTTCGTCTTTGCATTCCATTTAAACAGAAACTGAGCTAAAGGTGTTGAAGCATTTAAAATGCATGTCTAATCCAAAGACAAACATTTAACAAGGTAAGAACATGGCTGGATATTACGATATATGAAAATAAGAAAGGAGAAATGGTTTTGAATGAAGGTATGCGAAGGAAATGAAGTTTGTTTAACTATAAATACAAAGTGTTAACAAATAAAGTTGAATTGTATTTCAGTAAGTTAAAGTAGTTTTGGTTCTAAATAATAGATACTCCACATAAAGGTCATTATACAATGTGTTTGGGTCATTGAGTGTTTAACACAATGTGGTTTAGCCACGTTAGTGGTCATTATTATGCACAGTTGTAAAATTGTAACAGTTTTATTATGGTTTAAAAAAAAGTGTCAAAGCCCTCAAAACGCTTTGACACTATGTCAAATTCACCCATTCACACACAGACATTCATACCCCGATAGGCACATCGGGAGGCAATGTGAGGTTCAGTGTCTTGCCCTTGTGTCTTATTACCATTCTTGATTTATTAAACCACCAATTGTGTATATACAACTCCTAGGGAGAGTTTAAAGTGACTGATTACTTAACATGCATGTTTTTAAGCTTTAGCACCTGTATATATATATATATATATATATATTAGCTGTCAGTAGAGTAACATTTTTAATCGCGATTAATCGCATGAGTGTCCTGAGGTAACTCACGATTAATCACAGAATTTTTAAAATCTGATCAGTATTTATGTCTAAAAGAAAATTTGGGTTTGCAGGCTCTCCTCTGGGTACCCCAGAACCACTGGTGCTTCTTACTCCACCACGGTGCCTCACAGCCAATCGCACGCAGCATGGTGTTCTCCTTACATGGCTCCCCCCAGCCAACCACTCCTCACCCATCGACCGATACATCATGGAGTTTCGCCTTGGGGAGAGGTGGGAGGTTCTGGATGACTTGATCCCATCCACTGAGACTGAGCTCATAGCAAGAGACCTCATTCAGGTCAGTTAGACACACAATTTTAAATGAAAACCTGTTCATGAATTAATGCTGGGGCAAAGTTTGGGGAATAATTGACTAGAAACCTAATTGACACCTCATTTTTATTTACTAAGCCAACATTTCATGGAGCCCAACTTTTACTAATCAAAGGATTTTTCTATTTTCCATACGGTACACATTTTTCATCATGTAAAGAACCATCAATATATTTATTTTTGTGTACACTTCAGTGCATTTTTGTAACTGTTCACTGTTCAGTTTCAGACAGAAGGTTACACAGTCTCAAAAAGCTTTGATTATAAGACCAGCTAATGAGATGAACATAAGAGTGTATTCGGTTCATCGCTCTGACAGGACTCCTGGTATGAGTTTCGAGTGACGGCGGTCATGGATGACCTGATCAGTGAGAGCAGTAATGTAGTGGGAGTGTCTAGTACAGGTGAGTGTCTTAAACCGAGATGCGTGGTCCTTTGTGAGGAATAGATTTATGAGTTCTTCTCTTTCTTTACCCTCTTTTCTGGCTCAGCAGACCCCTTCCCTCCTGTGGAGTTGCCTGAAGAAGGGCTGGCGCGGCCTGTGGTGGCAGGTGTTGTGGCAACTATCTGCTTTCTGGCAGCGGCAATACTATTTAGCACTCTAGCAGCTTGCTTTGTTAACAAACAGCACCGTCGAAAACTCAAGCGTAAACCAGGTTGGCTTCTCCCTTTTCTTAATTTGCATGAATTAGAGCTCATGTCTTGACAGTTGATGGGTCAGTAAATGGGCCAATATGTACAAGCAAACTTGCCTGAAGGCTGTTGTTTTAACACAAAACTATCACAAAATGTAAGTAAAGTCCAAATTGTTTCAAAGTGTTTTGGTTTTTTGATGTTGCGTGGTTGGCTTTTTTTTTTCTGTACCCAGGAACCCATTTTGTCATAATCCGTCCAAATGTCTGGCTTCTATTTATGTTGTGAAGCAAAGGAAATGCTAAATTTAAATGATGTTTTTCCTCTCAGATCCTCCCTTGTCTGTGACGCACTTCAGGAAAAGCATTGAGTCGCCGTAAGTAAAGACATCTCAGAGCCCCTGCAGTCTGCCAGAGGTGGCTATTACTGTTAATCTTCTCTTACACCTTTTACAAAAGCTTTCTGTCAATGCTTGCTGTGACAAGGCATTGAATTTAACAATAAATAACAATAATACCTGCAAGCAAAGTCGGTGGTTCTGATTATGGTGCACAGCATGCTTCCTCTGGTGCCTTTTCAAGTTTTATTGACAATAGAGGGGTAAATGATTAAAAAAACAACAACAACAAATTAAGCTTTTGGAGTGTGTGGAAGAACATGTACACTGGCAACCTCTAGCAGAACATGGGCAAACTAAGTAGAGATCAAAGCAGCAAAGTCAGCATTTTAAGCACATTACCTGGAGCTCCTCAGCTGCTGTGTGGATTGATTTTTGATCCATCTGTACTCTTTAACTTCAATCGTAGTCTGCTTCCTGCATGATTCTCTGTGTTTAATGGCGCTGGGTTTTTTTGTACAGTATCAGCTCTGTGTGTGTATTTGTCTGTCTGTAATACTTGTGTACACATGACTGCCTTTCAAACTCAAAAGAAAGTCATATCTGACAATTATGTGCATAAATCCCATTCAGAGGGAAATGCTTGTGAATTCCGATAACTGTAAATGATCAGTATCAGATCACTTTTGTATGTCTTTATGAAATGGTCCAGGCAGGTCAGGGAGTTTACACATAAGTTTTAGTTAAAGATGAACCAGGCCCATGTCGTTTGTCTCCCATCGCAGGCCTCCTCTCACCCCCTTGCCAGGGGTAGAGCCCTGCTGGGACGAGCCAGCCAGGAGCAGTTTCTTGCCCCCGCCGGCCAGCCCCCTGTGAGTGCCTGCCTGCACCAAAATATAGAGTGTGCTGCACTGCACTGGCTTGGCTGCATGGTTAATGCATTGCATAGAAATGATTGGGAGATTACTTGTAGTTGTAGTGAAACCTATTCCTGGAATATTTGCATGCACAGGCTTTCACACACACCATATAGGGAGTTAATTGCATTAGCTCTGTTGCATGTGCAATACAATACTGTGTATATGCACTCATTATAATTTGCAGTAAGGCCCAAAATAATTCATACCCATCAAAAAAAAAAAAAAATCGGGAATATTTATTTGAACAATAGCTTTTTTTTGGCAGGAAATCTTTTTTTTTTTTTTTTTAATGACAGAAGACATTGTGTTAAAGTTTTATTTTGGTCTTCAGTTCCCTTCACAGATTCTGGATGGGACAAAGGTCTGGACCATGTCTGGTGCACTCCATATTGTTTTTCTATAAACCATTTAATGAACACTTTGGCAAGAGGTTCTAGATTATTGTCTTGTTGGGAGGTCCAATGCTTCCCAAGGCTAATTTATTCTGGAGAATGCCTGATTTTTTACTCCTAAAATATAATGACTAATGCCATCTTGATGAGTCTGGTGGCAACAACTCAAGTGCACATATCCATGGATGCCAAGCAGTAAGTTATTTTGTCTACAGAATGGACACATAAAGCTCACCTAGCCTTTGTGAGCTCATCAACTCTTTGGCTGGATGAAACAGAAATTGAGTAGGACACAGTGATATGGTTGTAATTTGAAGACAGGAAGATGAAGCATTCAACTCCAATAAAGAAACAAAACAAAAAAAAAATATCCACTATTTTTCTACTCAGCCAATTGACCACGCAACCTCTAGAACCAGAAATAGTTTTGTCCCTCTTGAGCTGCTGTAATAACATGGCAGAAAAACAGTATGGCAGAGGGGTGAGGAGGGTGACTTGTGGTATCTTGTCATAAAATTGCTCATTGTAAGGTAATAAAAACATAATGAATCTAATTTCTATATGATTATACAGTAATAAAAACTGTATTCTGGAATTCTCAAAAATAAATGTTAAATAAAAAGACCCTAAAGCAAAGGGGAAAAAAAGCATTTGAAGTGCCCCTGTTAGAATCAAAACTTGAATTAGGTGGGGGCAAAGATCCAAAGTGATAGCAAGGATGCCCTTCACCCTGGATAACTTTGCAGAAGAGGAGTGGAGACATGCAAAAACACCCTATTCATTAATGCAATGACAAATTAAGTTTTTGCCAGAAATTGACCAGAAAGTATATATATTATTGTGGCTACATCAATTTTGTGAAAAAAAGAAAAGAAAGAAAATTTAAAAAGTATTGATTTATTTCCTAGTTTTGCAGTCTGAAATCACTCCCTTAAAATAAAAATTCCAATAAAACTATATTTAGCAGAGCTCTGAATAATTTTAGGCTTAACTGCTTTTTTCTGATGCATTCATTGACAGTACAATAAGTGTCAAGTATGCTGCTCCTGGTGTGGGCAAATGAGGCCTGGTTGGATGTCATCTGCTTTCCTCCCATCATCATTTGGTGTAGCATATGGAAATAGGACTCGTTTGCAAAACAAGATGTAGCTTCAATAGATCTGCGGTGCAGATGTCATGGTTACATTGTTGTTTCTCCTCTCATCCCATCACAGTGGTTTGGTTCATTTGCTGATTTCCTGAAAAGATGCTGTGTCCATCTTAAACTGGTCATTATCATAATGTTGTTCAATATGGCTGCCTTGATCATGTGCTTGGGCTTTGTATTGTAACCATTTCTATTCATTTAAGGCAACAGAGAGTTTTTTGTTTGATTATTTTTTTAAAATCAACTCATTCTCCCTTTGATTTCAGCTGCTTTGCGTTAGATTAAGCAAGTGCATTGTCTCTGTGTTGTTTCAGGTTATCGTCGGGGAAGATAAGTCCAGAGAGCTCCCCTCCATCTCGACCCCGCTCTCTTTCATCAGAGGGCTCCCACGGACCAGGCCTGTACGTCAGAAAGCTGCCCAGCCCTCAGAGAGAGAAAGACAAAGAGCTCTCCTTCTACAAGAAAACCAAGCGTGCCATAGCCAGCAAGAAATACAGTGTGTCCAAACATGAGGCAGAGGTCACCACGCCTATTGAGCTAATAAGCCGCGGCCCTGATGGCCGCTTCGTCATGGACATCAGCCCACCTCCCCGCCGCATCCAGGGCTTCCCCTTCGCAGAAGAGTCTGACATGTACCCTGAGTTCCGGCAGTCTGATGAGGAGAATGATATTGACCCTGGGCCTCTGCCGCCCATCATGCCCACGTTGCGGCCCCAGCTCTCCCCAACGTCCTCCAGCCTGGAGTCAACGCAGCCCCCCACCTACAGCCCCCGCCTACACAGGGCCATGGAAGGTATGAGCTTTGCAGAGGGCAGTGCACTTCACGCCTCAGGGCAGGCCCCGTCCTCCCGCTACAGGGGCTTCCCCACGGGCCCATTCTATGGGTATCTAGGCAGTCGTGCTGAATCAGGGATTCCACCACCATTCTACATGCCTGACATCAGCCCGCGTAGCTCTGCTCTGTCCTCGCCCCCAGGCACCGCTGAGGGGCCCTTTGGTTACCCCTCAATCCCTGAGGAGAGTGGAGAGATGGAGCTCCATCAGTACACTGCCTCTGGCCATTCTCTGTCTCACACACACAGCCCTCCTCCCCGCTCACCTGAAAGCTGGCAGCCTCATGAGCTGCCCTTCCTGGGTCTAGAGGGCCCACGTTTCATATACCCACCTCACCATCCCTTACATCATCTCCAGGACCTCCCTGACCCACCACCATATCCCCCTCACTCTCTCCCTTCTAGTCGCTTGCACCTCCCTCATCTAAAGGATCCAATAAGCCCTGGACTCCTACAGTTGGAGGTCCCTGTGGCTCCCCCAGGCAGAGACAGGCCCTTAGGGCCTCCGGTTAGGCGTTTAGCTATGCAACAGGCCCAGAGTCTCGGCCAGCTCAGACACACGGCCCACGGTGTGGGTGTACCAGTGTTGCCTTACCCTGACCCGGCAGCCCGTGCAGGGAGCCCAAGCACAGCCCCCAGTAGTAGCCCTCAGTCTTGGCTTAGCCCGAGGGCCGGGCGCCGGGCAGACCCCACCCTACCCCCGCTAGTACTCCAACCCTCCCGTCTCTCTCCACTCTCCCAAAGCCCCCTTAGCACCCAGCCAGGTTCCCCAGATATTCTAGTGCGGCCCCCTCCACGCCCTAGCATCCTCCGCACCTCTCGGTCTTTGGAGATGCCTGAGCTCACCCTGCAGCCCTCGACCGCTGTCAGTTTCTCCCGAAGGTCCTCTCTGACCACCTCTCCCACTCAGGGCACCATGCAGCCCAGCCCCAGTTACCACGCCCACATGTCCTATGCCTCCACTGCAGCCAGTTATCCCTCCCAGTCCCCCTCTCCCCCTCCAGAGGGCAGGGATGTTTTCGGGCAGAGGCCATCCCAGAGAAGGACAGAGGAGGAGATGCTACCCTCAGAACCCTCCCAGCTCCAGATATCAGCCTCAGGGTAGGTGATCCATTCCAGCAGAGAATAGTCATGTACTTATTTAAGGAGACTTATCTCCTCGTCTGTTCTCTTTCCCAAATTTCCTCAGTATTTATCCACACTTTTACCTTGATGTTTCCATTTAGGAATAATTAAGATGCATATTTACTTTAATATGCAGAAGGCATGTGATTGCATTTAGCACACGCTGTGCCAGTCCATAAAAAATTAGAACACTTTAACTAAGAATTCAGTGGCATGTGACAAGCTCAGTTGGATTTTAGGCAGACTGCATATTTCTTGTTTGGTGATGCACATTTAAATTTCAAAATAAAAGAAAGATTACAGTTAAATCAATAAACTGCAGCTGGCAGAAGCAGTTGAGTTCAGTGTTTTTGAAATTATTTTTGTATTTTTGTAATTTTTTGTCAGTTTAGCACTTTAAAAAAATTAAACATTAAATGTATTTGCCACAGTTGGATCTTAATTAAGTTTTAGCTGATAAATAATTAATAGAAGAAGTGAATGAGGCAGTTTTATGTTTGTACTGTATCTAAGTTGTATTAACTTCATAGATCGCACCTACAAGCTGTAACTAGTGGCTTCATTGATTTTAAAAAAAACTATGCTTTATTTGATTTTATTTGTGTAATTTATCACACTTCTCTAGGAAATATGATTTGTCTTTTAAGCTGTTTAGTTTATTAAAAATGTTTACCTTCTGAAAAAGATCAGGACATCTGGACCAAAATTCACAAGCCTTAAGTCTGGCTTATTAGCAAACAAGAACCATTCACATATGAATTGGTCCAGACTTTGTATTGCTTTCAAATAAATATGAGGTATAAATGATTAGCAAATCCATGACATTAGCTATTTCTTTATTTAGATATTTATTTTCTAAAAGAGGGTCAATTTTTTAAGTTATTTTTTAAATGTTATAATGAAATGAAAGTCATAAATAGATCATTTTAATAATAATCATGATAAGCTGTTAAACACAGTTAATATGCAGCTCTTTTCCAGAAGATTGATAGTCAAATGATCAATTAGGAAGACTAAAGAGCTAACAGGGCAAATTAAATGTTTTTCTGAAAGAAGATAAAGTTAGAACCAACTTTGCAACTCAAAACAGTTGTTTCTCATGGACTGATTTAGGGAAAAAATATATTTGCCCATGATTTTAGATATTAATGGAAAATAATCTGTTACAATTTTAGCTTTTATATGGGATGTATTTATAATGAGGGATAAAAACTCTTGGAAAATAAGTAGTTTGTTTAACAGGGAGTAACACAACACATTTTTTTCTGTTACATCAAACATTTAGATCGATCAGTGGGCCCCATAGGTAGATTTTTAGATACTATGCATTTACACCTACATAACAACATGGCTGAGACTTGTTTACATTTATACCCCATAGAACTTCTTTACAGTACACACTCCTGAGCCCCTGACACCCACCTCACAACCCTAGAAGCTACAGTCTTATTGTAGCTAAATCCACGAGGCAGAGACTTGCTCCTGCACTATCACTGGCCTTTAAGGGAAAGTAGCTTATAGGGCTGCTCTTTATAGAGGGTAAGGGTCTTACCTGATTTGTTTTTGATTGATCTCAGCTATCTGGGCAGCGTTGTTGTGACCCGGTCCCCTACGCCGCAATAGGTAAGGGTCGGACCCATGTCTGAGAGGGGAGGGGTCAGCAGGGGGAGGGCTCTAATCACTCTCTCCTTTAAAGGGGAATCGCTTTGGGTTGTGCCTCTGTGCTGGATTCAAGTGAAGTACAACTAATGGTAATAATGACTGCAAGACACATTTGTCAATACAGTTCCAAGGCACAGTCAGCCTGCTGTGGCGTAGGCTACAGTAATAAGGCTTGTGAGCAAGCCTGAGGAGTGGTTTTGGACTGTGAAGAAGTATTTGATTTTGTCTTTTTCATTGTTTGAATACAGTCGTGTCTCCCTGCACTGAAAAAAAAAAGAAAAAAAAAACCTTGAATCAAAAGAGGACGCACATGAATGATAGACTGGAGTATTCCCCTTTAAAGTTTTGTTCCATGTGCAAAATGCCATGCATGCATTCTCTAAACTTCTCTCTTTGACCAAACAAATAACAACAATTCTCAAACTAAATTCTTTGTTACATCTGTTGTCCTAAGTGCTTTCGTTTTTCTGTCATGTGACCGTTTTTTAATGGCCATTTCCTCTTCCTGTCATGTGACTTGTTCTTTAACGGCCATTTCCTCTTCCTGCCATCTCCTCCCGTCAGCATGGTGAAGCCTCTGTACGCAGTGTTCATGTTTCTGAAAGTGTGCTGTATAGTGTTTATGTCTATGGAAAAGTACTATATTTTAACACACTGTAGATTCTGCACACAGTTCATTTGATAATGGAAATGTCCTTAATCTGTCCAGGACTGTTGCAATTCTCAGATTTGTCTGCCCCTCTCTGCTAATGGCTCTCAATCTCTCTCTCCACAGTGACAAATGATGGACAGCATCTCTAAAGCTTTGTGTTCCTATACCTTTTGAAACAGTACATGTTTGGCACAGCTTGACTTAATGAGAGCATTACATCATATTTTGAAGCTGCTTATATTTGGTCTTAGAGCCAACACTGAGCCTCATGAAGCTGAACTTAAGTCTTTAGAGTTTGTGAGGTTAATTTTATTGCATCTTGTTATGAGAGATGGACAGCAAAACCAGACTTTTCATTATGAGGTAAAGCTGCTATTAAGACAGACTGTAAAAGTGAGGATACTTAAATTGGATATGTTTATTTTCTGCTGGTTAGACATTGATTGTTTTCATTTAACTCAGCATGTATCACTCATGAAATGAAAATAGTTTAGGTAAAAGAAACACCTTTCTGATTATTTTGTATTTATAACAGTTAACATTAGCAAACAGAGAAATACGGCGTGTTTCTTGACGCGTGTTTCTACTTGAAGGGGTCGGCAACTTTTTCTGTGAAAATTAAAGCATGCACTAATTAGTTGAAGAATAAAAGAAACTTTGTGACCTCATTCATAATAATGTTAGAGTTGCAGTGGAATAATTTGCACACATTCTCTCACCGAGTGATTCATGTTAGTGTGATAGTGTATGAATCTTGGTTACTAGGGTAAAAACTCCCTCTTCAAGTGTTTTACATTAAGAAAGCAGAATGGATGTAGGGAAAACTTTGAATATCAAACAAAAAACAAACAAAAAAAAACTGAAGATTGGAAATGCTTTGGAATATAAGCTGTAGACAGACGCTATCTGATCATTAGGGTTAAACTGTTGTAAGTTCCAGCAGAGGGCACTCTAGTATCAGCTCGATCTAATTCCTGTCTTCGGCAACCTCAGTAAAAAAAAAGCTGATGTTACGTTTGTCACATTGCTACAAAAATGAAGATCAATAAGGAAAGATATCCTAAGGGGAAAATCACTGCATTTGAATAAAGAATTCAGGAATTGTAATTAGATTTTTAAATTAGTTAGTATCAAAATTTATTTGAAAAGTGATAATCCTAGAGTGAAGCCACTGCTTCTGAAAAAGTTGGACATTTTACAGGCTCATCCCATGACTGCCAAAAATCTAGAATTGTTAATCTTTTCCTAAACCTACAGTTAATCATTTATGTTTTCCAAACCTAACCAGCTGCACAGTAGAATAAAAAAAACAGCCTAAAAGACATTGAACAACATGCCAAAGGAATTATGATTTTATATTGAAGTTAAGACCCACCAACATGGTTGAAGGTCTTATCATTTGGTTGTTCCTTACCATCTCATCTCTATCAAAAATAAACTTTGGTCAGTCTTTATACCAACTCAGTAGGTTTCTGTGTACGAGGTTATATTAAGCCCATTCCTCCACAGGTGACACCAAGAAGCAGGCAATGCCACATGAACACATTCACAAGGAGATGTTAAGTATTTATTTCAGTTCACTGCAGGCATACCCATGCATGGTCTGAAGAGATTGATTCAACATTGCAAAGCAAAGCGTAAAATTGTCTTTCACATAGATACCAACATTTTTTTCTGTAAATCTACCAGTTTAGTGTAAGTGATATCCAAACAAACATAATATAAAGAAAGCCTCCTCTAATTTTCTTCTGATCTGAAATGTCATGTTGTTTTTGCCCTTTGTACGTTTTATCAAGCACACCCATTTGCGTTAGATGATTCAGTGCTACCATCTTTTATACATTAATTTAATCAGTTTATCTTTGAAGTGCTCCCCATACTCAAAAGCATTCAAGAAAAGGCTCATTCTCTTCCAACTAATACCGTCATGTTTGACTAAAAAAGGTTTTGCAAAATTTGCTCACCGTGTTGCATTCAGGTTAGATGTTACTGCTCCCTCTCTGCTGTACAGCAGAATGTCAAAAGAAATAAATCATGTAGGTTTAATCCTTTTTATCAATAGCCTAGTGTATGTAATCATGCAGGCATTTGTCAAAGGTTGCCTACCCCTGACCTGCAGTCTACCTAAAGTTGGAAAGTTGCAAGAAAATCTTCTTACAGGAACAGAAATTTTAATGTTCCAGAAATTATTTTCATTTAATGAGTTTTATACAGCAAAGAGATCAATAATTCCTGCATTTCTGAAGCAGTCATCATTTAAAGACCCAGACCTGAATGAGTGCATTAACCGCAGTTACTGTCTGAATTGTTTTCACTTTTCCCCATGATTTATAGTCATAGTTCTAACACCTGACATCAGGAAAAACAAATAAGACTTTAGATCAAATACATATATTCTGAATTAAGGCAAGTCTTTTTTTTTTTTCTTTTTTTTTGCTTGTTTTATATTTAAATCTTGGACTGGGTCTTTAATATTGTGATTGTTTGAGAACAATAATAATTCCACCAAATCCACTTCCACCTTCTGTCAAATATTCTTTCTTTCACTTTCTTTCTCTTTTTCATATCTGTCTTTCTTTTATCTAACTTTTATCATCCATCAAAGCAGCTAAAGTATGGAATTTCATCATCTTAGTGAAACGACTCTCAATAGAAGTTCAAGAGCTCATCAAATCATGTGATAGCACCTACTGGATCTAGCAATGAAAGTGCCGTTTTTTTATTTTCACTGAGACGTGACCAAACACGACTGCTGGATTAATGCAAAACAATATATGCTGTGCTGTCTCTCATCTTTTCAGGGAACCTCTAGGTGCGTCTAGTGATACTGCCGGGTCTGAGAGCTTACCAGCACTGTTACATCACTGTATTACTAAAGCCAAGGGTGTGGCTGCCAACAACAATAACAACACAACATCCACAAGGAGAACAGGTTAGTCTGACGATCAGAGAAAAGAGTGACAAAAGACTGATGTTAAAACTGATGCTTTACTCCTCTGACTCTCTTGCAGGCATGTATCCCTCTCAGACCCTGCAGCCATCTCAGACAACCCAAGAGGGAGAGGATCTCAACTTCCACAGAAAGAGGAAAAAGCAAAACAAGAAGAACCCCTACCGCTATTTGACCTCCTTCCTGCACCGCAGGCAGTCCGAGGAGGACCAGACAGGCATTCTGGCCAGTGCAGACTCTGAGGGCCCTAACTATGGGACTCTACACTGACCCGAGTGCCCACCAAGCCATTGGACTCGACTAAGCTGGCCCCTCTTGAAAAACCTCAACTTGGCCCGCACTGCTCCGACACAGTAACAAACATATATGTTTCTTATAATCTCTACAAGTTTATCTGTGTTTGGGGAGCAGGAAACAACAATCTGGTTTCTCCGGGGTTGGAAATCTCATCTGAAGACAAAAACAATGACTTTTCTGAGTTTTTCCCACAACTCCTCTCTAAGGAATTTCACTTGAAAATGCTCTGAAAATATGTAATGTATATAAATAGTAAAACAAGGGAATTAAGCTTCCACTTACAGTAATAAAATGTGTTGGTTGAGTATGTCACAACACATTGAAGATTTTTCACACACTAGTCATTGAGGGGTCCATATCTTTAGGTTTTTCAGTGATACAGCATACTGTTAAACCTGGTGCGTCCTTGTACAGGGACTTGAGTGTACCTTTCCTACAATACAAATAGCGTCAGTATCTAAACACAGGGTTCTTACCACAAAATATACCTCAGAGTAAACGCAGAGTTGCTGTAATTCTTGTGGTATACTGTACGTACTTTACCTTTTTACATATGAAACGTATGGATAAAAAGGTTTATATCACCCAACACTCACTCAAATGGATAATATGGCCTAACTTTATCTAATTTAGAAGCTTTTTATTATTGGTAATAGCTGGCATAATGTGTTTACTTTGATTTGTGATCCAATGCCAACTGTTAGAGGAGAGTGTCTTAACATTAGTGCTTGATGACTCGGTGTGTTTACACTCATCGTTGCAGCATAGCATTAAGACAAAGATCATAGCCTTCATGAGATCTCTTATACTAATTTGGGACTTTAATGCTCAGCAGAAGTTGGACTGAGGAGCGACGTGACAAATTGTGAAATGTATCTGTGTATTTCATTATTAAGGAATCATTTGTGAAATGCGGTACGTCTCCGGGTGCCTTTTTTCTTTCTCATTTTTTGCCTTTGTTGTTTTTTCTAACATAAACTGCCTTTTTCCTTCGCCTTCTCATATTTGTCTCTAGGGAGTGAGGGACTCCAGTATTGTGTGTTGTTTTACTTTCTCTGCCAAGGACACATTAGAGAACATGCTACAGAGGATGCATAACTCTTTAGTTTATTTTAAATGTGGGTTCTGCTTCAACTGCGTGAGTAACAGAACAAGCACCAGGACACTTGTCAACTTGAAGAATACAGATGTTTAGACTGGAAAAAAGGCAAGAAAACACAAGCGTTGTACATGCAAATAGAAGAAACTGGTACAGTGGGGATATGTTTTATGGTGATGTTCAACAGCAGTTGTTAGAGGAGAATGTGACTGCTTCATAGAGCTGTTAACAAGCAATGGGAAATATTCAAACAAATGGCCACGCTGACTGTTTATCTTTAACTGTATATTATTTGCTAGCTACTTCTGTATGCTTGTTAATTTTTCGACACTAACCGATAATGAATGTATGTTTTGCTGTACAGGAAATGAATGTCCCAAGTTACAGTGCATTGAATGACCCATTACATTGCTTATAGCGCAGCTGTGATTGATGAGACGACCAGTTGGCACATTAAATCCAAATTTCTTTTTGCAGTCACACACAAATTCTGAGCCAAGTTCCCTTTGCTCTGTCGGCTACAATAATAATAGTTTTTTATTGTGTTGCTAAGGCTAATTCAATCATTCAAAGACATATCAAACAGATTTTCATCTCCTACCAACAAATCAGAGGTTTTACACTAAATATCCACGTGAATGAAATCTTTTAGACAGGTGAGAAAGTGGTGATTGCCTGAACGTGAGCTTCAAAGTGCATATTCTACTTTAACAAATTGGTTTCTTGTAAGATACGAGGGGAAAAAAAATCTATATTTGTTATGTACTGTACATGGTGTGCATTGTATTTGTAAAGATAAACCATGTTTTACAGGAAGAACCTTCTCGTATGAGGATGTATGAAAAGACGGGAAGGATCCCAAGTAAAAAGAAATTAGATTATATATCAAAGTATTTGCTTACAGTACGGCTTTAAATGGATAATGTTTTTAAAACATTTTAAGGTGCCTAATTTGTCATACTTCAGCAGACATTATTTTATCTGAAAAGAAAATAAAACTTAAAGTTAGTACCGTACAGTGTATTATCGCCATAGCCCGCTGGCTGCACAAGTTGAGTAGTATTTTCTCTGATGTATAGTATGTGGATGCCCATTGGGGAAAGCTTTAGAAGCAGAAAATGTGTTGCCCTCTATTATATTTCTGGAAAAAACTAATACTGTATTTTGCCCGTTCATGAGCACACATGTAGATTCACTCCAGATCTCTTCGCCTTCACGTGTCCAAAGCAAATAAACTGAAAGAATTGTTTTTTCTAAGAGTAACGGACATGCTGTAGTCATGTAAAAAAAAAAAAAGAAAAGTGCTGTGGAGGAAATTGTGTTTACATTAGTTTGATGAAGAAAAGTGTGTTAGGGCATAGTTGCTTTGAACATTATGACTTGGTGCTATGTTTAACTTTGTGGTGCTGTAGAATAGAGGTCTGAAGATTTTTTCTGTTTCCACAAGCAACTTTTTCTGCCCTGTATGTTTGAGCTAAGCTAAGCTCCTTTAGACACTATAGGTCCTTATCATTACAGTGTGACGACAGTGATAGACAATACTGCAAAGTAGACGTATAACCTCAAATAATAGACTTGTGACATTCAAATGAACTCAAAATGACCTGTTTTCTATAGTGTGTTTGCAATGTCTGTCTGTGCTTCCAAGGTACCCTCTCTAAGGTATATTTGTGATGATACTGAGAATATTAACCCAGCCTAAAAGGAGAAACATAGCCTGACTTAGATTAGTACTTGCCACAGGACAAACGAAGAAGAATCTGAGAGCGTTGTCAGGTCACATGAAGATTTTTTCTACACACTTCCTGTAGGTCTTTGGTTATCAGCACTTTTTCAAGCACACTACTGCTGGCGCGTCTCACGTCATCCCACCACCTTTCTGAGGGAAAAATTCCTGTTAGTACTGTACAGTATAGCCATGAATAGTCCACGTTTGTATTTCTTCTCCTGACAGAAAGGTATTGGGAAAGCTCATACATCCTCCCCACTGGTTTTTTACAGATGGATGTCGTTTTCCAGGCATTTTGTTTTCCTCACATATTCAACAGAAACATGTACAGTGTTTAAGAGGGCTGCTTTGGACGTACTGTTAGCTAATTTTTCATTTCTGTTAACTTTTTCTTTTTTCAGTTTTTCTGCTTACAGCTTTTAGTGCATCACTAGTTGCTGGTAGGATGATACTTAGAAAAGATTTGATTTCTTATTGTATTAATCTTGCATGTAGAGACAATACAAAAACACCTATCTAGCAATCATCCATGGACATCTGAGCTGGTTGTTATTGGACGGAAAACTAGAAGTATGTAGTATTTTCTATATTCTCTGTTTTTTCATGTGTACCAGCACTGAGAAACTAGAATGTATAATTATCGTAGGCTACAATAAGCACTACATTGTTGACTGTTTTAGCTAATGCTCATATTCAAGCAAACCAAGTAGTGCTTAAAGGAAGAAAATTTTTACCACAATTCATTTCACTTCCATCCACTGAACTCTGTGCTGTACATCACATGTTTACATTCTGTATTATATGTTTCTGGGTTTGTGCATAATCTGTCTCTATAATGTTCATATGTAAATACTTCAGAGCATCTTTTTTTTTTTTTACTTCTTTCTCTTTTATAAACTGATAATCTGATGTTTCTGATTTCTGTCAGACTTGTCTTTCTTTTCTGTCACTACATCATGTAACGCTTCACTTAACTTTTTGTGGGCAATTAACTCATACTGTATGGTGCTGTACCAAAGCCTTATGTATAATATTTGTATTACTTTTCTCTCGTTTGCCACTGCTGTCAAGTGAATTCTGTATCGTCTGAGATCATGTCTTACTCACTCTTCATGTTCAACTGCCATGGATCTTGTTTCTTTTTTATTTTTGGATCAGCAGAAACCTGAACGAACTATGATGTAAAAACACTCTGGCCTGTTACCAAACTGGCCTGGACGTACAGCAACAGCCGCCATCACAAGCCTTTATAGGGAAAATGCACAGGCTCACTCATGACGTAGACATGGGCCTAGCACACACTCATGACGTAGACATGGGCCTAGCACATGATCTATGCTCTATCTATGGCATGTCTGTGAGAATATGAAAGCAGTGTTGTATTCATGTCACCATATCATTTCAATGCTTAGTCCCATACAAAATTTTCCTCTCAAATTTTTGTATTTTGATATAATAAAAAAATCAAAAGAGGTTGAATTTTTTTGTGTGTTTTTGTCTTCATACTGTGAATATGGAGGTGTAGTTCACATGCTGGACACAGGGTGTGAGTGTTGGCCAGTAAGTGGGGAATATAGTGTGGTGATAGGAGCTGCTTAATCGGGTCAGGGGCTTTTTTTATTTATTTATTTTTAATTCTAGGACACACAGGCAAGAGCAGCACAGAAGTGCCAAGTTTTACTTTTTTTCCCTTTGAATAAAAAAAAAGACGGATATCATTTTAATTTACTGTTAAATCTCACAAATGCATTGTAATTTAGAACAAGGAAGATAAAAGACTTTATACAAAGGCATGTTTTTCAGTGATATCCATTTGCCGTCTACATTAAGATATTAAGGAACTGTTTGGTGGCCGTGCTACAATGAGGTAAACAAATAACCTGAGAGAGGATGAAGTTTTGCCCTTTGTCCCTTTGTTCAAATTCCCTCCGGCAGGCTGGAAAGCAAACAAATGAGCAGCCATCTGCATACACCTGAGGAAAATGAAAAGGTCAGTTAATCCACTAGTCAAACACTCAACACTTTGAGGCCACTTGGCCCAGATTTCAAAGCAGATTCTTGAATTTGAGGGTTATTTCCTTGTTGATACTTTATGGTTATTCCAACTGTTTATTTATCTATTTATTTAGATTTTGCTTTTTAAGGTAAAATGCCATTATTCCACAACTGTTTTACCTACTAACTCTAGTGTACATACTACACAAATAATAAGTGAGGAATAAAACACACAAACAAAAGTAACATTGAGATAATGCCTTGACTTGTTAGTAAGGTTTTTTATTTTTTATTTTTTTAGAATAAACAAAGATACCAGGTACATCCGCAGTCACTTTATTTAGCAGAAATACATAAAATGGAAAGAAACAGCTACTTGAATCGCCAAGGTGGCAAATTCCTCTAATAACATCCCAGAAACTCAATTTAAGAAATTTACATATTTCTTGCTTAATCTGAAAATATCTCTAAAGGTATTTCAGGACATTATCCTGCCTGGAAACCAGCTATAAAAAAGAGATAGGGCTAATTTTCTTATCATATTAACTAATTTTAGCCATAGGTATTAGCAAAATTGAGTGTTGAGATATAAACCAGTGTATACTACTATGTTTCTTACCATTGTAAATACACCGTTGCACTGTTTCCTTGTTTCAAGTCTTAATGCTACACTAACCAGCCTCCGATTAAGCAGACCTTTTGGAGTGGTTTCTCAATAAAATGAGTGACTATAGTGAACAAACATAGTTGTGATTTCTCAGTTTTGTTTTCTTACAAATCAAATATGGTTTGAAGGTTGTCATAAAAGTAAATAGCCCAAAAAAGCCCTTAGTCAGACAAGATTAAAGAGCCACTTTATTGTAAATGTAAGCTAAAACTGAGGAGCTGAAGTTGTCTATGCCGATTCAGTGTCATTGAAAGGGCATGAAATACAGCTGCATAAGCCACATCATCTCTGAAATACACTCAAGGTGAACAACTGCAGCAATATTACCCACAAAGCTCAACCCAAAAAAAGCACAACCAGGTCAGTGGTTGTACCATGCGTGGAGGTCAGCAGGGCCTTAAATATGCTGTTCCTGTATTATGATATTACACAGACACATAACATGGCAAGCATTGTGGCATCATCCACTTGTTTCAAGTTTTGCCTTTCTGCTACCACTCTGTAAGCAGGTAAGTCAATAAGAACAAATTTGTATTTTCTATGGTGGTCTGTAGGGTCATGTAGATCTAAAACAAACCTAGCTACTAGTTACATATTGGTAGTAAAGTGGTTTCCAACAGCTTTTCTGATCATCTTTATACTAAAACTTGACATTTTCAACAGCAACAAACTAAATAAGCTATTTATTATTATATTTGTGTGATGACATCTGACCAGCCTACAGAAATGGACCACAGAAATGATGTTTTGAATTTGAAATGACTTAGTATCCCCTTTGTTTAAAAGTTTCATTACATTCTATTAATACATGATCAAGAAACCAGCTGGTATGAGCTTCTATAGAAGAACTTGCGGAAGCTGAAGTACTAAATAAAAGTTGCTGACAGGACTGAACCCATGTGAACCTGTGGCTATTTGGTGCATAAAATCCAACCAGAGTAACTGCATTTTTATAATACATGTAAATCACAATCCAGTCTTAACATAACATGCATTATGTGTGCATTGGTCCAGTTGTCTAAAACAGTCATGTTACAATCCATTGTTGAATATTGTGAAGTGGCATCAATTTCCTAGGCTGTAGTTTTCTGTAGTATAGTATGATCAAAATCATAAGACTGAAATAGAAAAAAGTGTGTAAAAAAGGATAATAACCATTGGTTATGTTTAGGACAAATCCTGAAGCAATCTCTTGCATGAAGGAGCCACACATTTGCAAAAATCAATGGATTAGCATGTTTATAACAACTAAAATTTCACTATTTTTGGTTTAACATGAATAGAATTATAGTCCACGTTGCAGAAGAGACGCACCGCAACAATGTACGTCAGCAGGGCTGCACGGCCGTGTTGTGGTTAGCACTGCTGCATCACAGCAAGACGGTCGCTGGTTTGAGCCTCAGCTGGGAAGGGTTCAAACGTCGGCTTCCTCCCACAGTCCAAAGACATACATGTAAGATTAGGTAAACATATCTCTCTTGTAAATGAGACTGTGTCTCAGTGGGTCTACCTGTATAAAGAAAGGTTAATAATAATAAGCAGAACAAGAAGCAAATGTGTTTTATGTACTTACTTACACAGGGTAATGGGGCTAATGAGAGGATGAATTGCTACAGAACCTGCTCAAGTCTTCTCCAAGCATGTGCATCTCACATTGGACAGCAATTCACATGCAGTATTTACAGACCAGACAGAGAATGAAAATGGTGCATGTCCAGAGTGAGCCAGTTGTCAATCATAAGATAGCTGTACTACAAAATATGCACTGATTCACTGTTTATTTTAGCTACTTCAAATGGGACCATTATTCATTAAGTAACTTAATCAAATAAGACTTAAAACAAGCACTTGAGACTATCTATCAGCCAACGAGCAAAATAAAATGATTTTTTAGTAGACTTTATCCAATTGGATACATTTTTGCAACCACAGGTCTCACTTTCTGTTGGTCATTAGGATGCAAGTGTAAGACACATCTGCGTTGACTGATTTTGTTGGACATGGATGCTACACTCATGTAGGGTGTAACAATGGCAGGGTAATAGAAATGACTGATTTCAATATTTTTGCTCTGGTTTTGGTGTAGTGGTTGTGGTGTTGCCATTAATGGTGGTCTTGATCCTTTAAAGGCTTCCTCTAAAATGCAAATATTCTAAATTTTGTAAATAATTATAATTTAATGAATAGATAAATAATAAAATGCTCAAATTAAGGCTCCATAAATTGTAGAAACCAGTCAAAGAAATCATGGTCTCCAAGCAAAAAGAAAAACCTACTTTATTATTTTGTCCTGAACAAATCCAAGATGATGTATAAGGATGAGCGAAGACCAGTTTTCACTCCTCTCACTGTTACCACCCACCTACATTACAGGGTTATGTAATTCTGTACCACGCATTACCTAACACCACTCAATTGCGGTTCCTAGAGCTGAAGAATATCATCACACTGTACTGTGCATGCTTGCATACTCTCACGCCTATCTCATATTTTGGGTCCTTGACTTTGAAAAGGTCCGGGATCACCAGAGGCTAAAACATCCCAGGCGCGCGGGCACGCTTTCGGTTCAGTGGTGCGCGCTCCCGGCGCAGAGCGCAGCCTCTCAGCTCGCAGTGAGTCAGTTGCGGCTCCCCGGAAAGACTTCCACACTGCCTCTGCGATGCCGCACCCGATCGGGCTTTTTCCTCCCAGAAACACCTACCTCAGATGATCAGCCATAGTCCGTGTGTGTGTCCGAGCCGCGCGTTTCTGCAGTGCGATGCTGACAACATGTTTCCTCGTCGACAATCTCAGCGCTGTGCAGCATAGAGGAGGCAGCAGAGTGGAGCACTGTGCACAGTTACAGGTAGGCTGTTTGAGCACTGACTGTACAGACATGACCACTCTGGTATTAAAACTGCTGCCGCTTTCTTGAAGGTGTGATCACAGATACAAATTTCCCAACGGATCAGTCAGTTCGCGTTGTTGATGACAATTGATGGTGTGGGTGTTTGTGTCCGTGTGTGTGGTAAAAAGCTGATTGTGATGTGTCAGGCCCAACAGGTCAGAGTACACTGGTGGTAAACTTTTCCCTGAGGATCCCTGTAGTCTGTGTCGAGGACTGCAGTTTTATTGCATCACAGGTTATGAAAATAAATTGGAGTTTATTTGTCAGGAGGATTTAGATACTGATTATCCTGGCTGTGTGGGATTGTCTGGTCACATAATGATGAAGAGCTGTAATCAAGTGCAAATGCATTGTGCAATGCTGTGCAACAGCCCTGCAACAAGTAAGAAGTTTGTAATCATTTAGACCAGAGAGCATGTTCAATCAAACAAATAAAAATAGGGTTATTTATAAAACTGAGAATTACCTTATGTACTTTATTACGACCCAATAGTTTCACAATCATACTTATTTAAGACAATTTTTCAAAAATGTCTCCTTTGTAATTTTTAGACAAAATTACACGAGGATATTAAATGGATGGAAAGATAGAAATAAAAAATAGCTAAATAAACAAAACTATATTTATTAAAGCCAAACATTTAGTAAAAATCTGTATTCTCAATGGACAGTGTTTTATATTTGGAAGGTCTGGTTTTTGTCAATTTATGATCATTTTTTCTTTTTTGCATTATATGCCAATATACTGAATACATGTTTGTTTTGGAATATTTGGAAGAGAAAATGCTTCTGGGGTCATTGTTTCAGAAATCTTTTGCCTTTAATTCATCAATAAGGAATGGCAGTAAAGCAGAATAGTCATTTGTTCCTAATGAATCTTTATTAGTCATGGTGGGTTTTTTTCAGGAAAAATCCCCAAATGAACTGTTTCTAACTTCTGAAATGTTACCATTTGGTTCTGTTTTGCTACAGCAAACTGAACATCTAAACCTTTTGGACAAAATATAGGCATACCTTTGGGTTTTTTAAAGTTTTTTAGCGGTTTGTTTATTCTTTTAATTTATTGTCTTTTTATACAATGTTTGCGCACATGTTTTTTGTTTTTTAGGATCAAATAACAGTTGTACGTTGGATAATTGACTGAGCTAGAATGAATAATGGATTAAGGTTGGAAAATTAAAGTAACTTATTTAATCACAGATTAATGTTAAACCAACATATCTTTGGGTCATCAAATATCAACAATTACTTGTTTTATGTGACTTATTTGATTATAAAGTGAATATCCATATCTTATAGGAGAAATTATGCAATTACAGACAATATTTCAGGATATATATATAGATAGATAGATGTGATAGAAATGATTAGTTGGAAAATAATCAGAGGGTTTATTGATAAAGGTAACAAATGCCGGCTTCGGCACAACAAAACAGACCATCTATCAATAAGCGTGTAGGGGTTTGGGGGCTCAGCTTAAGAAAACACGTTTGGTATTTTATGATGTAATGCATTCCAGAGCTACAACCCAGTACAGCTTCATCAACCACAGTGATGAGCTGCTTCTCTGCTGTAGCTGTCGTAGAGCTGTTGGTGATTGTATTAGATTACACAAATGCAATCTTATATTCCTGGGTGAGTGAGTATTAAGTTCACATAGTGGTTTATTTTGATTCCTAAGAATCCTAAAATATTTGTCTTACACAATAAGATTTTCTCTGATTTACTATTTTTAGACCATCATTCTGTCTGTTTTAGATGGATTACATTTACTTTTTAAGGCCAGTATCGCACCATGAGGCTTGGGCCGTCATCCTGAGTGACAGATCAGTTTGTTGATTAAATATTTGGGTCTAAGTCGGCCTGCTGTTCTCTCGCGCTCTGGCCTTCATCAGGGATCACTGCTTCAAAGACTGAGCCGTAACATTGCCTCAGTGTGGGATGAAATAATCTCACTCTGGTAGATTTCGAGAAGATTATAGGATCAAATGACCGCCACTGCCACCCCTATCAACTCCTCCACCACCCAGGAGATGACACGAATTATAGAGCTTCAGCAACAATGGCAGAGTTTACTCTTCCAGCAGCCACTCACCGCGTGCCTGAATCCTGCAGTGCAGTGCAGCAACAGTCACACCGCCTCAGGCCGACTGGCTGATGATGTGTCAAAGCTCCTGGTCAAAGGCTCCTCTGAGGCTTCATTTGCCTCCTTGTTGCTACTTCATCCTCAGTCTGGAGGAGCATCAAGTCACGATGGATGGGAGAGAGGTTACCATGGCAACTACTGGGCTTTTTCCACTGCATCTCTCATTTGTGTTGACTGCAATCCAGAGCTCAGAATGAGAGCACAAAACCAACTTTCTCCTGGTTGACAACAAGGAGACTGCCTTTTTCCTTTTGGGATCTTCAGAAAGGTGAAAGGACTTTTTTTTAAAGTACCCATAAAACTGATATAATGGGTATTTTTGTTTCATGGCTGCACATATGTGAAAAGAGTCTCTCATGGGATTTAACTGATTATCACCAAACTTTGGACCTAGCCTCAGCCCAGAAGGGCATTTAAGCAATGCTCAGCTCATTGTTTTATTTTTCACTATTTTGAGTCAGTCTAACCACTCCCACCCATAACCTTCTGCAGCAAAAGCAGGCCCGAGAACCTGCTGCACACAGCATACCTCACACTGAATGGCAGACAAACAAAGCTGCTGAAAACAGCAGCTGAAGAGCAATTTCTTTTAGGAAGTAGTGGAGAGCAAAACAGCTCCTGTAACACAACTTCCTGGTTAGACTGAAATGCACTGTTTCTCCAATACTCTGAAATACTGTTAAACACTGAATCACTGAGTAAGAAACGACTGAAACGTGTCTCAGAATGAATGCTAACTTTGCTATATGCATCTGATCAGTAACATCTTCCTCACAATTATTTGTAGGCCATTTGGAAATTGGATGCAATTATAGACAGCTTATAAGAAGTGGATGTAGGTATTATGTTGTCACTCATCAATCCAGCAAGTAATATGTAAAATCTGATTGGAGAAAAATAGCTCAAAGTTAACTATATAAGTATTCAGTATGAGCTAAATGAAAAGAGATAAGTTGAGGACAAAATGAATTGATTATATATCTCAAAAGATTATTTTTTTTGAATGGGAGTCTTTTACAGCCTGAGATGTATGCTTTATAAGAACAAATACAATTTTAAGTGACTCTGCACACTAGTATTGGCTTCATATTTCAGACCCACTGGTTGGATTTACAGTTTAGGGTTAGAGGATGCCGGTTGGCCCACACTGTATGACCCAACTCATCTCTGGAGATGTGGTAGGCTGATTAATAATAAAAACTTTTACAGAGATGATATTATGGTAGTATGGAGATGTGTGGTTTACCAATTGGCCTGTACATTATGTGCCCATTTTCCAATGGCTGAAAATGAAATAAGTTGCTTTTAGACAAAACACACCTTTCTGCTCCTGATGATTATTTTGATGAAAATGTGATAGGCCCAACTTAAACATTTTGACATATTTGACATTTCAACTCATCTCTAAAGATTCAAAATGCTCAGATAAATTATATTAGCATTATTGTGGTGGAAAAAAAGAAAGGTTCAGCTCTTACATTCCCTCTCTCTCCCTGACTTTACTTGATTTTCTGTCTAATATGTGACAAAGTACTTCTGACTCATTTTCTGCTAAGTATTTGTAGCTAAATACAGGCAGCCATTTTTCTTGTCCACACACCCACTGCTACTGATCTCATGAACAGTATGTAAGACTGTGTAGGCTGCCCTATTTTCCTTGAAAATGCCATGTGGGCCATCAGATACTGGACGCCATCTTTTAGTGTTTGCAGTTTCTGAGTTGGTCTTTACATCCTGAATGGTTTTGTTTGACACTCTCCAAATACCGATGCAGTGGTAGATGCAGCTGTGTGCTCTGTTTTTCCCCTCAATATTTCTCATTATAAAGCCTGTGTAGCAGATTCTGTGGTAACTAGTAGAGAACATTGTTCTGTTTTTCTCACCTATGATGCTGCATCAAGTTTCAGGATGTGCTATCCATCGTGGTAAGCTAACCTAGAGAAATAGCATTACTTTTAAACTGAAAACAGCCATATCTGTTTTTAGCTTAAGCTATCTGGAGCATTTCCAAAATACTTTATCTTTGTGGTAATTGTTCTCTATGGCACTGGCTCTTACGGCCCATATAGCTCACAAGCAAGTTCTTTGAAATGGAAACGGGAGCAAGTGAATCTTCCATCATACTATTAAAACTCACAGTTAGCTAATCTCTGCAACGTGCAGTACAACATGTTCCTACACTTGAAAAAAAACCTCTGTAGCAGATGTGGTACAATCAGCCAAATCAGGTGTTCTGCTGTGTACCTTGCAGCATTTATAATCATGTAATACATGCAAAAAATGTATTTCTGTCCCTTATGAGCAGATAACCAAAATCCTGGAAAAGATAGTAATAGGGAGACAATACTTATTATTTTTTCTACAACTTGCTCTTTTGAAGGAGTGCAAACTTACAAGTTATCCTAATGCTTGCAGAAACACACTGCTTTTGCATTTATATGATTTAACTTAGATGTTTCCCCCAAGTGACCCTGATGTAACATCTAAAGAGTAAATGGATTTGCTGCCAGTGTGATGCATTCATTCTCCTCTGCCAAGGTTGCATTGTCTATTAGGGAGGAGATACAGTATGAGATGTGGATGGATCAGAGTACGACCTGGCCCGTATCCCCGTCTGCTTGTTCACATTCTGCTGAGTCAGGGGGCTTTGTGGAAGTCCGTCAACAGCAGCTCAGTGGGGCTCGGGGCCAGAGGGGCTGGTGGGAGACTGCTATTACAGCAGCGGTCATTCA
>JBBBVU010000009.1:13894741-13933011 GCA_037177055.1 Atherinosoma microstoma | reverse complement strand
GTATAGTATAGTATAGTATAGTATAGTATAGTATGGTCATCAACTAGCTATTCTGCTGGGTTATATATTACATAAAATGTGAATTTCTCTTTTTTCCATACAGTTAGTATCCACAATGTTGGCAACCTACCTGTCCCGCTTTTCTGCCATTGCTGACAACAAGATCAACTGTGGCCCAGTTCTAACATGGATGGAGGTATATGTTCTCATGATAGTGGTCTTCCAATGCTGAAGTAATTTTACAAAAGCTACAGTAAATGACTTTCTCATGTAAATTGATGTCCATTTTGGGTAAAAATTAATATAATTTTCTTTTTTTTAAATTAGTTTTCATATTTGTGGAACAAGCAATTTGTCTTTAAAGAAATGTTTACAGCTTGATGTCTTTACGCCCTTCACACTACACTAGACCTTCAAAGCCCTTGCCAAAGACGTTCACACAATGCTGACTAGCCTGTCACCGCCGGGTGAATCTTGCTATATTTTGCTTTATGAATTATTTTTAGATGTTGTGAATATGATATTCCCCCACTGGCACACTGGCAGCAATGTATCAACCAACAATGATTAGTTTGCCAGAGCTTAAGAGAGGAATAACCATTGTGTTACTGCTGCAAAAGACAAAAAGCAATAGCAGCTTTTGTTGTGATTTTTAATGACTAAGTCTTTAATGAGCAATATTTGAAGAGAGATGCTAGTGGTGTGCATTGCGAGCATATAACTGAAGTGTGTAACATATAATGTTTCTTGCTTTTTGAGCAGGAACAATTCAGGTTTATTATTCACTTCCCAATATCTAAGCTTATATTAATAAGCATGATAATACTACAGATGCAGGAGATGTGCTGTGAGCTAACATTTTTGTCATTCTAAATCAATTTAAAGTTGTTATTAACTTGGTGAGAATGGGTTCTAAAACAGCTTTGTGATTCATACATATTTAAGATTGCTGTACAGTCTGTAAAAAAAAAAATTGTACGTGATGCATTTGGCATGCTAAAAAAGAGATCAAAATGCAGGTGGAGAAAAACTGAAAAGTAAAAGCATTTTAGCATTTACTTGCTGCTTTTTGCCAGTATTGCGTGACCAGCACCCACTACCCACCTCCGCTTTTTGAGCAAAGCTGCACTAACACATCTTTGTTGTTCTTATTTTTAGATCGACAACAAAGGGAATCATCTACTGGTGTCTGAAGAATCTTCCATCAATGTCCCCGCCATCGCTGCTGCCCACGTTACCAAACGTTACACAGCTCAGGCCACAGATGAGTTAACCTTTGAGGTAACTGCTGTTATATAAAATGTATGGATTCATACTCTTGCATGGATAACTCTATTTTTTGTTTCTTCCTCAAGGAGATTATTTATGTGTTTTTGAGCTTGTCATCTTTCCTTTTACCTGAACTCAGCTGTGATCCGATTTTCTTATTCTTCCTGATTCAGGTTGGGGACATTGTGTCGGTCATTGACATGCCTCCCAAAGAAGACACAGGCTGGTGGAGAGGGAAGCATGGCTTTCAGGTTAGTTATCTGCTATGGATTAAGTACAATGTGGAACAATGTAGGCTGTAAAATGGCTTTATTCGAGTAGAGAATAAAGATAAACAACTAATGACCTTTTCCTATTTCTTTATGTAATTTTTTTTATATAAATGTTTATTTTCTAAATCACTTAGATTACTGTTGACTGACAAAAAATGCTTAGCTTAATAATGCTAACTATATTTTAAGCCTGAAGCAGCTTGTGTCCTCTTGCTTTCTGATCTGTTTCTGGGCCTTCACCCTGCATCATTCCACAAGAACATCAAACAACCCCTCTGGTATTTTTAGCCAAGTGTATCATCATGTCTATGTGTCCTCTTTTGTCAGATGAATCTCTTCTCTCCCATCTTGTAGGTTGGTTTCTTCCCTTGCGACTGTGTTGAGCTGATAAATGACAAGATTCCCCCCAGCGTTCAAAACTCAGTGCCGAAGCCAGGTACTCTTGAATGTGTCTCTGCTTGATGATTTATTTACAACCTGCTCCCAAGATACAGATCTATTTGATTTGAAAGTGGCTGTTATGTGTGTTTGTGTCATCTTAATCAGTGTGTAAGAAGCATGGAAAGCTTGTAACATTCCTGAGGACCTTTATGAAGTCTCGGCCGCCACCGCAGAAGCTCCGGCAGCGAGGTATCCTCAAAGAGCGAGTGTTCGGCTGTGACCTTGGGGAACATCTCCACAACTCAGGACATGAAGGTAGGACATTCCTAGATATTCTTATTCTTATATTCCTATATTGTTTAGATTCTTTTAGATTTTCCATTTTTTTCTTTTCTCTTCTGTCAGAGGAGTTGAAAGCTTTTAGAGCCCCACTACAGAACTTTGGCAGATTATTCCCACTAACGAGGGCTAATTCTACATCCATCTTGCAGACAGTTTGTTCTCTGAGCAAAAGTTAGTTTGATGTTGACCCTTGTCTTATCTCTTGCTTTGTTACTTTCTCTCTTTCTTTTCCTCACTTCCTCCCATAATGTCCTCTTGGGTTTCTTTGTTGAATCAGCCATGGTGTGTGGTCTAATATGCCCATTGTGTTGATATCCAGTTGCTAGTTTGTGCTGTATAGCAAATGTGTTATGCTGTTATAAAACGATGTGCTGGGATGGGGAAAAAAGTTGTGAAATGTGATTTCTCAGCGTTGGGATGCTCATGGGCAAGGATAATACTAGGAATGTGCATAATACGTGTCACTGTGCTATCAAAACAAGTCAGAAGCATGGAGTTTTAATGTTGGAAAGTCATGTTATTATACTTTGACACAATAGGGAGAAATAAACTAATATTTCTGTGTTCTCCACCGTTTATGCTGAAAGAAGACAAAATGACAAACTTGTGGCATTTGCTACATAGAGCATAAAACAGAGTCAGAAATTTATATTCTCATTTGTTATAAAGTCTTACAGCATTCAGGTGATGTGTGCTTTAACAAACAGGGGACATGGTGTATGGACATGGTGCTCTAGTCTAGTATGTATTTACAGCTTAAAAACTGTATTTTGAGATAAATTCAAACTTCTGTGCATTTCTAGCAGTGAAACCGTGTCCCATCATGTACGAGACTGTGTGCCAATGATGTGATTTGTAGTTATACAACTTTACCTGTAAAGGCTTTAAGTAGGAATACATGCTAATCCTTAATTCTTTAGTGTGATTTAGATAGGTAATAATATGTTTTTTTCTCCTTTTTTCCCCCTTATTGTGCTCTATGGTATTGCTATATAAATGAAAGGTGTGCAGAGCTACAAAGTCCAAAGTCTTTATCAAAAACCAAATTACAGATTATTTAAGACATAGATGAAAGGTGAAGTGCTGCAGCAAACGTCTGTACAAGAAAAAGTGTTTTTATTCAAGAAGACTTCCACAGTAATTTTTAAAATAGCTAATGTAAACAAAGATATTTTTCTAGCTGGATAAATGTTGCTTTATTTTGTCTCTGTTAGTCCCACAGGTGGTTAAGAGTTGCGCTGAGTTCATTGAGAAGAATGGAGTTGTGGATGGGATCTACAGACTCTCAGGGATCTCCTCCAACATCCAGAAGCTGAGGTATGTGTTTCTTCCGTACTTGATCCTGTCAAGCAACACCAGAACAATTTCTAAATTTGTTTTCTACCATCCAAACATGTAGAAGATATTTTCAAACAAGCTGAGTGAGGTCAGGTTGCAGATTTGTGTTGCCATGACCAACATTTTGGATGGTGATTCAGTTTTGACAAGCTGTGGATCTCAGTGTAGCTTTATGAGTTAAGCTTGTGCAATAAGACAAATCACAATAACTGATATTCTGAATAAAATGTCTGTAAAGCCCAAAAGAAACTGGGGAAGCTGTAGATGCTGCTCTCCACATGTTATTATTGAGCTGCTTCTCCTGAAATCCATCAAGTACAATTTGTTTCAAGCTGTGCAGCTTTTGCATGGCTATTATGGTCTTCTCATCTATGTTATGCTTGCCAGGAGGAATTTGTGAAACAAACACCCATCAGTACATAAACTGAGAGGCACACAAGCTGATGGGGTTTGACAACCAGTCATAAAAACTTGGCTCTCACCACATAAAATGTTCTTTTGACATTTAAAAAGAATATGGCATCTGAAGAATATGGCAGATGAAAGGCTGTTGACATTTTGATGATTTTCTCACAATGACCAGTCAGCCCATCAAAGGACTATGTGGATTTAAATACAAGATTGACTTTATATTGTCACATTATTCTGAGAAGGAATAATATTGTGGATTGTTGCAAGAAATATCATTTTTGATTGGTCTTTTGTTGAAATAGGTTCAGTATTGAAGGATATTATCCAAAAAGGAAAAAAAAAATCTTTCTTGTTCTTTTGTTTTTATGCTGACAGATGGGCAGTAGTATGACTCCTAAGCTGATCTGTCTCTTCATATTTTTCTCTTTGCCTCCATTTAGGCACGAGTTTGACTCTGAACAGATCCCAGACCTGAGCAAAGATGTCTTCAGACAGGATATTCACTCAGTGGGCTCCCTCTGCAAGCTGTACTTCAGAGAGCTGCCCAATCCTCTGCTCACCTACCAGCTCTACGACAGATTCTCAGTAAGGAAGCAGTGGCACTAATGCTGTTACTAATGCTGGGATAAATGTGGGAATGGAAACCGGCATAGTGTCGGGGTCAGAGGTTGTCAGGAGAAACAGCTGCAGGGAATGTAATTTTTGTTACTGAGTGACAGCAAAAGAGAAAAGGAAACTATTTCAAAATGTCAGCTCGTTTTGAAGTGCTGCTCAAAATGGGGTCATTGCATTATGCCGAGCTTTCTAGGAACAACAGGGGGACGGGCACGCTAAAACTGAATGGCAGATTAAGCTAGCTGAAACTCTGCTCTGAATATAAAAGGGAATAAGAGAGCAGGGATGTTAAAGTAACTCCCTCTGCTTTGATAATCAGCCTCATATTAATGTGTGCTTTGCCCTCTGTCTCTCCATAGGAGGCCGTTTCTGCAGCCACAGATGAGGAGAGGCTGGTCAAAATCCACAATGTCATCCAGCAGCTTCCTCCTCCACATTACCGGTCAGCTTTCAAGCTAGCTGCTGCACCCTGGTGGCCTGAAGTAGAAATGTGATTTACAGAGAACTGAACCACAGTGGAGAGGCAGAGATGTTCTGGTCTATGATTTTGACTTGGTTTATGTGAAGCTAATATGCTGTTAAAGGTGTTTTTCATGCACAATCCCATTTCTTACTGCAGGAGTTGCTTCCTTAAGCTGAGATATTCATCTATTTTCTGCTTTGATATCCGAGTCAAGGAATTTGATGTTAAATTAATTGCTACTACAGTTGTTACAGAATTCTGTAGTTATGACTCCATCTGCTGGTAGCAGGGAAGATAAAAGTTATATATGAGGTATTTGAGTCTCTGTTTTTACCAAAAGTTGATAAGAATAGTTTAAAACGGGATATTTGTCTTTATTTATTATCTGCAGGACTCTGGAGTTCCTCATGAGACACCTCTCCCGCCTGGCCACTTTTAGCTCCATCACTAGCATGCACACAAAAAACCTAGCTATCGTCTGGGCACCGAACCTCCTCAGGTGACTATGACTGTCAAAGCTCTGTTGGGTTTGCTGTTTCTTTCTGTCCCTTCAGTTAAAGTGAACTGGGGCAAGTCTCAGTGGTCCAAATCTGTGAAATAGGTCGCACTGTGCTGTGCTCTGCTCTGTTTCAGGTCCAAACAGATAGAGTCGGCCTGTTTTAGTGGCACAGCAGCATTTATGGAAGTGCGTATTCAGTCGGTGGTGGTGGAATTCATCCTAAACAACACTGAGACTCTATTCAGCACAAAACTCAATGCTATCATACGAGAAAGCACTGGTAGGTCATATTCACGTTAGGATTAAAGAGCAAATAGAAAAGACATGAGAGACTATGTGTATTTTAACATTCTGTACTTGAACTCCCCAATTTAAGGAAACAACACCTTATCCAGACCGAAGTCCTTGATGGTCTGCTCCCCGTCCACAAAGTTGCTGTCTTTAGAGGAGGCCCAAGCTCGCACCCAGGTGCAACTTGGTTCCCCGGCTACCACCCCCTGCCTCACCCACAGTGACTACATCGAGGTTGGTGAAGGACCTGAGGCTCTCCTCGGCAAGTTCCATACAGTCATCGAGCTCCCGATGGAGAGGTAGATTCACGACTTGCTACAACTCTCCTCCATTTTTGTTCCCATATGAATCCCCCTGACTCAAAAACATCAATCTACAACCAATCATTTGTGATTTATTTTCCTCATTCCAAATGCTTTATACTGTCAGTGATATGTCACAGTCTTTTATGATGAAAGAGTTCAGGACTGTACACAAACAGGATGATACGAGTAAACAGTGACAAAATATTAAAGACTAAATCATTAATCAGGTAAGAATGTGATGAAAATGATAAAAAGCTGAAATCCTTTTATTTCGTCATGTGTGAGAGAACTTGAGCTTTGTGAAATGACACAAGTTCGAGTGTTGAATATGATTCGTTTCTGTGTTTCAGTATCAAGCGACCGCCTGCTAAGACTAAAAAGTCTCCTGTGGGGAACTGGCTTTCCTTTTTCCACCTGGGCAAGTCCCACTCTATGTCCAAACGTAAACTCAAGCGACATCCCAGTGAACCTAACGAGATAAAGAGCATAGCACTGCCAGGTCAGCTTGCTGCTGCTGCCATGTGGCCTGAAAACATCAAGATTTTGTACTTCCATGTATCAAGGCTTCTTTACTTGTCTGAATGTGTCATTTATTCCTGTTTACCTTGAAATTTGAACAAGCTGCTGTTTTAGAGCTGGTCATCCATCCGGAACAAATATTTGCTTAAACATTTGCAGGTGGACGAGGAGATAGCGGCACATTGCGCTCTACCAAAAGTGAAGAATCTCTCACCTCTGTGCAAAATTTAGAAGGTAATTATTGATTGAATGTCATTAAAATTCATTTGATATCAAAAAGACTACCAAGAGTTTATTCAAACTAATAATAAATATATATCCTTTGCTTTCTATCTCAGGGGAACCTCCTAGTTACCGTCCTCTCAGACCTCGTTCAACGAGTGAGGCCATTTCTGCCGTCAGTAGAGACAATCTACACAACATCAGAAGTAGAGATGACCTCAGAACCCAAAAACTGAATGAGAGTCATTATGATGCTGATGGAGTCCACACTGCTCCATGTGTTTCCCCTCTGCACCCGGAGGACGACCTCGACCTTTTTCCGCCAGCTGCGGGCATCTCTACTTTAGACTTTGACCCCATGTCTTTTCAGTGCAGCCCACCGTCAGCAACTCCTGCACTGCAGCACAGCAGAGACAGAAATAAGTCAAGGAGGAGCGTAGGTTGTTCCAGTGAATCAGAGCCCATCTCCTCTCCTAACAACAACATCAGCTACTCGCACTCTCCAGATGTCAGTCCACTTCTCGGTAAAGGTGGGAAGAAGGTGACCTCTAAGCAGCTTTCTCCTAAACTGTGGAAGAAATCATTTAAAATGCAGGCAGATGTTCAGACTGTATCTGCCTCTCTGCCCTCTGTGCCGTCTTCCTCTTCCCAAATGGATAAATGTGAAGCTCCGGTGGCAGATGGAAAAGATGCCAGAGCGTCCTTTCAGCACTGCAGCCCACTGAGCACAGTGAGTCAGGCATCAGCCACGACAGACCTCAGTCAATCTGCACAGAACCTGCCCGATCCAGGTCAGTGGTACTTATCTATAACTTTACTTAATATTTCCAGAATTTTTCTATAGTTAGTATCTATCTAAATGACAGTATAATGCACTCTAGTTTCTTATGAAGCTTTTGTGTTTTGTCCCATCATGTCTTACCATAGCTTTGTTTGTCCTGTCATACTGTAGCGTTGTTTGTCTTATCCCTCCCCAGGAACAAATAGACTTATGAGTTCAGTGTCTGTTCTCCCTCCTCATCCTCCCCTGACGAGTGCTGCACGCAAGTTGGCTTTGGCTCTGGTTGAATCTGCCCAAAAGGCCAGCCGTGGCTCCCAAAGAAGAAGCAATACCCCACTGCACCCTCTCCAGAAGCAGGAGGCACTTCACGGCCATGACAGACCACCTCGGCCCTCTGTTCTCGATCTTAGAGTACCTCCTCCGGAGTACCACAGCCCTCACGTCTCTTCTGTTTCTCATTGGGAAACATCAGGGCACAGCCCCATGGAGACCCATTGCTGCTCTCATCCTGTTCATTTCCTACCTTCGCACCTCTGCTCAGAGCCGCTGCAGGTCACCGATGGTCAGGAAAGCATGTGCAATTTCACTCCAAATGTCAGCCCGCTTGGGTCAGGGAGCTTGGATGAAGGCAGTGCGGAGAGGAGGGACCACAGAGAGAGAAAAGAGCCTGGAGATGTAACACAAGAGGAGCACACTTATCAGAGTGTAGGAGTTTCAACACCCTCTCAGCCTGTCTGCTTGGCTCAGAGCCCCTTAGCTTCTCCTGTATATGCCAACACAGACTCTATAGATGCTTTTAATTTCCGTGCTGTTCTTGCAGAGTCTTCCATGCCTGCGTCCATTGAGGAGGTTTTTCCACGTCCATTACAGACCTCCTCAGCCCATCACTACAGCCCAGAGGAGGAGAGACCTCTGGGGATGGTTGAGGATGTCTATAGTAATCAACATCATCATCACCATCATCATCATCACCGGCCGATTCATGCAGGACGAATGCCTGCGTCTCACTGCCCTCGGCCCAGCGCTCTGCCACTTCACCTCTCTGGGCCTAAAGGCCTGTACAGACAGTCCTCTGAGAGCCGCTGCAGCTCTTTAGGTTTAAGACACCCCTTGTCCCCTCAATACAGACATTACTATAAAGATGAGCAGCTAATCAACCGCTGGCACAGGCAACAAGGGCAATGGCAGAAGTCAGAGGACAGAGTAGTCGGGCATCCGGCCATTCGGAGGGCTCGCTCCTTCCACGCCCCTCAGATTGGTCACTATGAGTTGGCAGAGACAGAAGTCCTGCCCCCTGACACCATGTTTTATGTCGAGGAAAAGACAAGCCGGGAAGCACCCTACCAAAGGCTTATTCAGACAGGCCTTCACCCTTTAAGGCAGCATTTTGAGAACACACGTGCAGAATACAACTACAGCCCCTTTTCAGATGTGAATCCAGCAGATGGCTCCCGCTATTTTATAGATCCTTGCAGGCAAAGTGGTATCCATCACAGTCAGGCTTACGCTGTGCATTCCACCAGAGAGAGTGAACAATCAGATTACTACAACTACTCTCCACACCGTGTCCCCCCTGTGAACAGAGAGCTTTACATAGAGAGCAGAGACACGGTTGTCTATGAGGCTAGGGATGCGGAGGTTTTTGAAAGAGTCGTATATCAACCAGTCAAACAGGAAAATAAATCCAGACATAAAAAAACATTTCAGGCTGTGTCTCCCTGTGAGAGTCCAGTATCGCCAACTGACACAAGAAACAGGGATATCATCCACACAAGGAGCAAGTCAGACCCAGGAAATGCTAACCTCCTTTCCACCGACAAGACAAAAAGCCAAAATTTGGTAGTTACATCCCCAACGTCACCAAGGTCACAACAGGCAGACCCCGTGGTCAGCAGACAGCGGTCTGTTCACCGCTCTGGTGCAGACTCGGGTCCACTGAGGAGGATTCAGATCAGAGAGGGCTCTTCGCAGCAGCCACTGCTTTGTAAAGTCCCCTCCCTTCCAGAAAGAAGCTGCCCCACCGTCAAAAACATGGAGCACAATAACAGAAGCCATACACGGGGTCATGACCAGGATCGATTAATGATGACCAACGCTGTCAACAGCTACTCTGGTGCTGCGAAACCCAGCATTCTCAGGAGACCTGGGCGGTCACAGAGCACCAGAGAACACCGTCACTACTCTCATTATCATGGCAAAACCCCTTTGGATCCTGAACATCTTGGATCCTTCTCCACCCAGCCCAATAGAAGGACTCAGAGCACTAAAGTCAGGCCAACACAATATGACCACATGGAGGGATATTACGCAGCACCCCAACATAAACCCTCAAGATCCAGTAAAGCTGGATCAGGATATTTACCTGGCCAGGGCTGCATGTCTCCCCATGGGCAGAGACTGTTGTCCAAGGCTCTGGGCCATGAGGCTTTTTATCATGCTGCACTGAGATCAGAGGCTGGGGTCTACGAGTGATTCAACTACTGCTTTTTATCCAACTGATTCCACATGGGGCCAAAGGAGAACTGCACTTTATCCTCAGCCAGATCAACAGACTGTTGTGTTGAAAGTGTATTTGTTTTAACCTTCAGGAGCTGTTACAAAACGTGTAAAACGAGGTCTGCTGCTAGGACTCTTGTGTCGACATCACTGGTAGTTACACATTTTGCAGTGGCTTCTGGGAAAGCTGAAAGGGAACAAATGAATTTTATGCGGATATCGTCTTAAATATAAGAATCTGAAAGTAACTGTAAGGAGCATGTTTGAGAAAAAGGACTGCTGACATGTTTTACTCATCGTCTAAATGACATGAAAATGGATGACAAGGTAAATTAACTGATTATATTATGAGTTTGAAGTTTAGGAATGTGTATAAAATAACTTTCATTTTAAATGTATTATATTTGTATAAATAACACACAGCTAACACGTGGCCAATGTACTGTATATTTTGTTTTCTATTCTAGTCTGCTCAGACTTCCACAAGCACTTTTGAGAATAATCGATTATGAAACACATTGTCTTAACGTGGTGTACATGGAGCCTATTGATATACAGCTAATATATTTTTTTCTGTAAGAAACAGCTTGCTCTGAATCATTGTTTAATGCCGAAAAAAGCACTTTTTGGGGGGTAAAATGGAAGAAAACCTCATGGTTTCTAACTTTTCATAACTTTTCTTTGTCATACATTGTATAATGCGATCTCAAAATAACAAACAGTACTATGATTTATCTTAATTTCAAAGCTACTATGGCAAAATATGCTACATTTAAATGCAAATCAGCTCATGCAGTTAGGTGGAAAAGTGTATTTTGTATGACATTGTGGTTTTGTCACAAAATGAACAATTATTTCCTCTTTACAGGGAACTTTTAACAATGTGGTGTTTTACATGAAATATGATGTTTTATTCATTAAAGATAATATTTCAAATTCAGACATGTAGATGAGGATGTTCTGTTAAGACATGTTAAATGAGTTATTTTAGTGACAATGAAAAATAAACATATATTATCAGTACTTTCAGTTTGTTGAACTCTTATGTTTTTAGTGAACAACAAATATAGGGGAATGTGTGTGTGTGTAATCTTGTTTAATTTTCATCACTCTAAAGACTCTATGTCTAGCACTGCAGCTCTCTGACATCGCCTGACTGGCAGTGAAGACATTGAAAATTGATGCATGATAAGATGTGTTTGTTAATAAACTTACATTTTTATCATTTGTAAATTGAAATTTAATTAGGAAATGATTCAAACACAGTTTCATAGTTAGTTTGGATTTTTGTGGAAAAAGTGTTCTGCACTTTTTTGACAATATCAGCAGTTTGGTGGCAACCTATGTTTGACTGGACTCAAAAAGCTGAAATGGTCACAACTAAGCAGCTTAACAACCGTATTAATTAGCAGTAAACATATTGTACAAAACATAATTGATTTGGTTTGGGCCGCACCAATAAATGTAGCAAATACGCAGATAAATAACCAGATCCTGACACTATTCTTGATAACAAATGTTTAGACATTTCCGAGGCAGTTGTTTAAGACATTAGTGATATAAACTAATAATATACATAATTGCAATATCAGCAATAAATGATCTTGTGCCAGGGCCAAAAATATACCTTTTATTTTTGTTATTGTGTAAATAGAGCCCATTGTCCATTGGCTGGAATTCTTAAAAGTACTCCGAATGAAGTAGTCTGCTCCATGGTATTTTTTACTTTAAGTCATACATTATCAACTAAATAAAGATTTAATGACATTATAGACTGACATACCCAATGGTTTACTGTTAACTGGCAAATATTTCTCAGTTAAACTGAGTAATGAGTTTTAATGAGGATTAGAGTTGAGATTTGTCTAAAGAGTCCTGCTTGGATAAATGGATAATGGCATGATAAAACATCAATAATAAGAGAGAGCAGCATTATGTATGGGCATAAAAGGGTCTTAACATTTTAGTTTTGTCCCTTTTGACCACAAATTTTTCTCTTTCTGTTTTGTCTAAGCTGTCTTAGCTTGTCAGCTAAGCCTGAACAGAACAGATAGCTGTATTTGTTTTGACATGGAAACACATATAGCCCGAAATCTTGTTTTACTTTTTTCCCATCTCTTTTCCCATACCTAAAAATAGGAGGAAATTAGCATATCAATAGAGAAATGAATATTTATGATTATCAAACTGTGTCACAAAAAGAGAATCATCCTGATTTCCGACGTGATACACCTGACGCTGTCATATTTCTGTACCCTGAAAGAAAACTTTAGATAAATGCAATAGACTGAATTCTTCAAAGCTGACTCAAGGGCTTTTGTCCAAATAAATCATGAAAATGTCCTGAAGAAAAGTTTATTGATCTCTTCTTTTCCTGTCACTCAGTTCAACTTAAATAGGCCATCTGTTTCAACCTTTTTTTTATGTAGCAAAATAAGTTTGACAAAGCTAATGTTGATTTTAATATTTATCTGGAATTTATTTTACAATGTAGTTAATGCATTATTTTTTACATCCATTAAAATTCGGATACGTTTTTTCATCTATTCATTTTTTCCTTGTTTGGTGATGCCCTTAAAATGTTCATTGAGATTCAGACTATTACATAACCAGAGAGCCTTTAGATGATAAGGTGTTTTATTGCAAGCATGTTAGCTTATAAACGTACAGGATTCTGAAAATGTTTTGCTTTAAAGATTTTTAGATCCCAGTGTATCTGCTCACCTGTGCTGGATGTTACCAAAAATAATATCTTTCAAAGAATCATAGTGGCTTCCAGTACACAAAATGACATTATGAGGCTGCTGCTGCTGAGAGCTTGTAGCAGATGCAGCACAAGCCAGATGTTTAATGTTGTTGAGCCTTCCACGCTTTTTGATAATACTACATCATATATAGTGCTTTTCATTTCTTCAAATGGTCAGTCCTGATGTTGATTTTGTCTGAATATAAATCAGTTGAATCAGATGAATTGATAATTTGTATTCATCAATAACTATAGTCAGTGCACAAAACAATAAATTGTATCATTATTATTGATACTTTGGGAAATAAAACTGATGTCGCTGTTCATTCAAACAATGAGTAATTATTTCACCCAGTTGGGCATGACTGGAGAATATTCTTGAGGACCACTGCTTGTTCTCAGAATTATATTCTCAAATTGTTTGATTTTTAATTTTTCTATTCTGTTTTTTTTCTGTATCAGTCTAAATACATGCTTTCCTTTAGTTTTTGGAGTATTTCAAGTTTTTCAGAGGTTTCTTCTGCCTGCTCACCAGGTGGCACTGTAACACTGCAAAGAGAGAAGAACCGCCTACTGCATCCAGGGTAACTCACAGACTTTCATTTGCTTCTATGACATCCCACATCTCTTTCAGAAATACTGCAAGGGATCATGACCATTTTATTGTTTGTATTGCTTTTGAACTTTTAGGAAAGGATATCATAAAATAAGCAAATTAATAGATGAATAAATAAATGAATGAATAGATGTATAAACAAATAAACTGATAAATTAAAAAAAAATGAAAATAAATAAATACATAAATAAATAATAAATAAATAAAAAACAAATAAATAAATAAATAAATAAATAAATAAATAAATAAATAAATAAATAAATAAATAAATAATAAAAAAAAAACACTCCACTAGATTTAATGTAAAAATGTGTAAACCAGGATTATTCAGTGTGACAGAAACTACGTCAGTGACTTCATCTCTAGATGACCGGCTCTGAAAGCAAGTGTGATGTTATTTGTCAAATACTGTAAGCTTCTACCCTCAAAGCACATTCAATCATGGTTTAAAGGCAGTTGAGTGGCTGGAAGATAATCAGAGGGAATCAGCCAAGGTTGTCCAAAGTGCCATGGGAATTGTTGCTTTGTTAGAAATTATTAAAGTGTTCCCCCCCCAGATCAAAACAGCTTCCCATTCACAGCTGACTGAAAGGCTTGCTCTGTGGCAAAAGCCATTAAGAGAGCCTGTGGACTCAAAGCAATGTCTTCTGGCAGCTCTGCATTGCTCCTGGAGCAGTGAGCCATTGTTTATTCATCGGCACATTGGCATTCAAAGTGCATCCTCACTGTTCTCTCTCATAACCAACAAGTTGCAATTTTTATGCATGTGAAGGTTGAAGGCAAATTATTTATGGGAGACTGGACCTGAGGAAAGAGAACGGCCTCTAGCAAAATGGTTTACGTTGAGAGCAATCCTTTTCTATAGGCTATAGAATTTGCTGGATCACAAAAGATATGCATGTATTATTCAGCTTTTCAGAGAAAGGTTTGTTGCCCTGCTAGATAGTCTTCTGCTTTTTTCGACATTGTAATGCATTTGAGACATGCCACCTTTCAGGATCAAGACGAAGTCTTATTTTTCAGCAAATGAAAGGAGTGGGGAAAAAAAAAATCTGGCATCCTTTCCTGTAGGTTTTTACTTCCCTGCACTGCAGGGGAGATTTAGAAAAAGAAATGTTAGAGAAATCGCATGAGTTTGTCTTAATGTGTCCAAACTGCAAGAAATTTAGAGTAAGTTGTGGCTCAAACGCAATAGAGAGGAACTTTCACCTGTATGAGAGATTATTCCACAACATCTGGTGTCGTCCAGATGCAAAGATGGGATGTGCGAGCCATGTGCTGCCAAACACCAGCAGGTGCAAGGTGAGAGGACTGTCACCTCTCCATGGGTAGGCGATCTGCAGGATAATAGTTGCCCTACACATACAGAGATTACTCTTGAGGGCTGAACAGAATTGTGCATTATGGCTCTATAATTCTGGAAGAACAATTCACAATCCTTAATGTTTCTGACTGTGACTGCAAGTCTGCAGATGTATTAGTAATATAACACATGGCAGTAGCTGTGTTTCTCTGGTTCGCAGCACTTTAGTGGCTCCATAAAGAAGCATTTTTGGTTGTTCATTACAGTGTAATGTTCCATTACAAAACATTATGGGAACTTTATGAATATAGACTTCCTCATTGTTTCTTTGATGGATTTTGACTGTGAAGTGCAAAGCATATTTAAATAGTAAGATGGTGCTGTAGAAGCTTCTACTTCTAAAATATTCCTTTAGAAAGATAAATCCTGCTGGGGCCTATTTCAGAATTCATCAGTCTAAATATGGGTTGATATTTTCTTCTAGTGAATATGTATAAGAAATGCTATCTTTTTAAAAGGCTGCCACTGTAGTGTGTGATTGCTTAAAATTGTGCCTAAAAAAGGTATTTTTGTGAGCACTAAAAGCAACACCTTAACTTATTACAAGTTAAAATGTCAGTTTCTGACGCTTTCCTTTGTTCATGTGACAGTGGAGAAGTTGAATCTGCACTTTGGCTTGATGCATATTGTCTTTGGTGGTAGGAGCTCACTGATGAGCTTTACAAGAGCTAAACAATAAGATGGCGGTTTGTACATTCAGGCACATTCTTTTTTATCTTTTCAGCCTCTCACTGATTATATGGTTTGGGGGAGCTGCTGCCCTCTTTGCCTCAATCAACAGAGTATTTTGCATTCTGTGCACTTGTTTGTAAAATACAGTGTAGCGTTATCGATGAGAGAAATTTCTTGGAGATCATCTGTGTCTCACTTCATTATGCAGTTAACATGACAATGGATTCCCAATTTAATTAAAGCAACCAGAAGAATCTTCAGATAACCAATTAGGCCCTCGTTACGGGCAGAAATAAGTACATTATTCAAGTGTATCCATGGTTTTGGAAAATAAAAAATCAGCTGCGTTTGAAAGATTGCAATGGAGGCAGGAAGGAGAGAAGGGACACAATGCTTTGTGATTGAATAAGTCATTACACCTCAGGTTAACACAAAGAATCCTCGCTTGGAGTAATGGCTGCCTATTAGGGCTTGGTTCCTTAATTTGACATTCACATGCATATCAAAGTGACTAAGCAACTAAAGACTGTGTGTTGGCCCATACAATGCAAGGCTCAGTTTGTGTTACAAATAATGCTCTTGACCTTTAACTGATGAATAATAGCCTGGGAAACAGAATGTAATTATCCAAGGCTTTACAGCTGGTTCAAAAGGTAACCACCAGTTGAGTAGGCTTCAGTCGTGTGAATCCATTTTGGGCATTTACTTGTAAATGATACATCTGTTATTTTGAGGCATGACTCTGAGGTGCTGAATACAGTTCAATGATTTTGAATTTGACCAAATTTAAAACCATAAGGCATTACTAATGAGGAAATTGGAACAAAAGGAAAATGAGTCAACAGGTTCCATGCTGCAGAGCATGGATTTTATTCATCAGAAGAAGAAGAATGTTTAAAGACCCCCATGTGGATGACTGAGCATAATCATCAGATCAGAGGCTAGAAAACAGGTTCACTTCAACTGCATGACTACAAATGCTCTCTGTTATTGCTGCTATAGTGGACATAAAGAAGAGTTGTGTGGTGATTTATAGTTGGTCAGTAAGTTGCTCTGAAATCAAATGCATTACATAACCTATGATGTATTATAAAGACACTATCAAGAAATTAGGCTGCATGTTGAATATAAAAATAAATAATTTAAAAAAGTAATTACATTTATGCAGTAATTACGCGGAGAACAGGAGCCTGTCTAGCTTCAGGCTCCACCCATTGCTGTTTCATAAGTGTTTAATTTATGCATTTAAGACCTGAATATAATTTCAACATTACAAAGCAAAACATGCTTGGAAATCATTTATTGTTCTGACATACCCTTTTAAATTGGCTTAAATCACATATGCTTCCAGGTGGGTGCATAACATTAAAAAAAAAAAGTATTATTTAGGATCCCATCCACATCTAAACCACAAGTAATGTGGTCAAAGATAACATAATCACATTAACTCTCTTTTCTTATTTATATTCAATGCTTTCCTTATCATTTGTAGGATTAAAAAAGTTGCTTTGTGGGGATGTCTTCTTTCAGATTTAAATTTCTGAACTAATTTTCTCAACACATGTCTGTAACTACAACATCATGCTTCAATTAAAAATCACTGACAATTAATTAGAGGTAAATAATGCTACCTTGGATCAAACTGGCACGGAAATAAACTCAAATTACTAAATATTCTCACTTATATAGAGCGTTAAGTGACAAACTGTCAGGAACTGAGGTAAAGAACCTAATTATGTGTTTACAGGTAATTATCGATGCAACTGGAGAATGTTCTTCATCCTCACGTTTTGGATTATTACTCAAATTCTGTAATGAAATTCTAAAAATGACACATTATTATTGCTACTGCTACCATTCCTCAAAACACTAATTAACTGTAGTACAAAAAGTGTGTTCCATCTTGTTTCCATTAACGTGTCTCTTTTATTCTTTCCTGCACACATTTTTCTTGCCTCACCAGTACTGTTATCTTTTGTTCACATCACAGTGACTTGGTAATAGTGCACCAACACTGGATGCTTACACATCTCAAGCTCAGGCTTTCATGTCTTCAATTGAAAACACAGTGATAGCACAAAAATTGTTCTTCAGACAATGGCTTCCCTCATCTCATGGTATTTTGTTGCACTGCATGTGTGCAATGTCAACCGTTGTGTCAATGTAGAATCAGTTTAGTTGTGAAGCAACGACCACGCAGGCAACTAGATAAACAGCCATGCTCAGCAATGTTTTACAAGCCAAAATCTGAATCCTTTGCACAGCTGAACAAAGGAAATGAATGACAAACATTTCTCTGTATTTGTCTGTAAACCTCTATATCCAGACTATCTTGATCTGCTCTGCCAAGTCAAAATAAAATGATTATAGTGGCTGACACTTTACTTCACAATAAAAATAAAGATTCAACAGAAATGTGTCTTTTGTGGGATAAAAATAAGAAGAAAAAGGGGAAAAAACAACAAAAAACAGCCAGAATCCAGACTGAAGGCTGCAAACCATGCTTGTAAACCATTACTTTAACCATTTCACATAAACCATTTCTTTTAATTCTCTGTTATCGGCAAGAAAGTTTGTCAGTCATCAGTTAATATATTTTCAACCTTCATTATGTGTAAGTAAACAATAGTATGAAAGATAGATAACACTACATTTCATGTATTCAAGCTAAAGCAGCATTTATTGCAATGTAATTCATTGATGATTACTTTGGTATTTTATGCATCCAAAGATTTACCCATGAGAGAGTATTTTGTCCCTGAAGACAGTTTCTAACTCTGCCATCTTGGACTGCAGTTGGCAACAAATGTCTTGGTTCTGCAAAGTCAGGAAGCTGTTATTGACCTGCTTACGGCTCCCAATGAAGTGGACCTTCAGCATAGGATGGACATATTTTGAAGCAAAAGCCAAATCAAGCCTATTTAATCTTCATGTTAGCACACAAATAAAAATAACTTGTTTATTTCATGCAGGTAGACTTAACTAGAAAAACATCTAAACCATTTTTTCCCATTATTCATGTTAGTCTGTCACTATGCAGTGTATGTTTTTTTTTTTATTCCTGTTTGCTAGCGTTAATAGAAAAATCAGTCCTTCAGGAATTTAGTAATTATGTTTGTATGACAAATGGCTGAACCAAAATCCTAAACTATAAAGTAAAAAAAAAGAAAAAAGAAACTTTAACGCTAACTACAGGTAGGGTAGCTTTTGACTCTAATTGACTTTGAAGTGGTTTTCTGTGGAAGAAGCTCGGTGAAAACACACAATTTATTTTGAGATTAAATTAAATTGGCAGAAGAGCAAAAACAAAAGAACAAACTTGATTGGTTTTCCCCATGATCCTTTAAGTGTCCAAACATTAAAGCCAGCATCTCTTCAGATTTTACGTAAGTACTTTTAAAGTATAAACCTTAATTGACACTTTTACTGCAGGAATCTGTCTTCCAAAGACAAGATATTGCTGTGACTTTTTCCTCTTCATAAAGACAATGACTTGAATGGTGACAGAGCATGAAACAGATAATATTTTAACTTGTCCACATCTTCCCAGAAGGGACTGAATTTAAGTCGAAGCTCATTCAAGTTGATAAACTTCATCCCATGATGCCTTTCTTTCTAGGTGGAAGCCCTGTGTTTGAATTCAATGACAATTTAATTAAAACATGTAACTTTTAATTACCTAACTAATTAATTCAATAAGTGAAAATAGACTCAGAGTGATAAATTATTGAGGTGGTAATGTTCCTGCAGCTCACTCGCAGGCCATGTTACTACTTCCAGGCTTTAACTGAGGTTTTTACTATAACAAGCTTTCTAATAAAAATAGTACATTTTCATATGCTGACAGCAGAAGTTAAATGCTGGAGTTGCAGTGTATCAGATAAAAGTAGGATGACTAAGTAAACTTGTAATTTCAACAATAGCATTTTTTTAAGACTATCTCTTAAAAGATAATCACAAGTGACTATCTAAATGATTCAAATTAAGAGTGCACTTTAAATTAAGATTCATTATGCATTGACAGTCTTTCCAAATATGATAGAAAGATTACATGCAGACGTAGCAAAATAAAAGATAAGCAATGAAGATTGGGAAATGTTTGCTTATTGTGTGGGTGGTAGCTATGAAGCGGAACATCAATGTAAATTTGCCGAAAGAAAACTTGGCTTTGCTTGTGCTGTGAAAAGTCACCTTGAGATTTGGTTGGGGGAAACATCAGAGGATGCTGCTTAAAGCTTAGGCTCAGCAGATAATTACAGATTTCCTGTCTGCAACATTTAACCTTTTTTATTTTTTTTATTTTTTGGGGAGATGGGAGTAAAAACAAAGCCTTTTTTTTTCCTCCGTGGTGTTTTTCCTCATTAATCACATCTACTGTAAAACTTCCACATCAACATCCAGCACATTTCTTCCCTCTGGTAAACATCCATCTCTGATTAAATATCAGAATATTAAACATCAAGCAGCAACATCGCTGACATCAGAGCCCATAGTGCTGTTCACAGCATCTTTCAGGTTTGGAGTTAATCATCCCACAAACACGAGTCCCTCTTCCCTGACACTTACATACAGGATTAACAGGCGGGCTGTGTGCGCCTTAATTAATGCAGATTTCTCTAGGTCATGCTGCAGCAGACTGAGATAATTGTGTTGTGGTTATCACAGGCTTCAGGTGCTTGTCCTTCATCATTGTTTGAAACATCCAGCTCATCTGTTCCATGGAACATGACTTAGCATTTCCCTGAACATTAAAAGTCACACAGTACTTTGTGGAGAAATGAAAGACCCCAAAGATTTCAGGTAATTGCGCTTCTTTTCTTTTTTTCCCTTTTTCCCCACAAAACTCTTTGACTCGAAGATTAAACCCAACTAGAAGATTGGGTTTAATGCTCTTTTGTTCTTACATATTGTCTTCTTATAATTAACCAGTTTCTAGATTTCAAATGTAAGCAATAAAATGCTGGTTGTCTGCAGAATAAATCACATGCTTGGCCAATTTACAGTGCACACTTATTACTACAGATCACTGAATAACTGCAATATTTTAACTAGGTCATATTTGCTTCTACCATAGAAAATTATAGCAAAAATTTAAACCATCAAATATAAAGTGAATATTGTTTTTCAGTTTTTGAAGGTGATGATTGTGATTCAGGAAAATTAGATTAATATCTGAGTGACTTTGTGATGGCTGAACGATTGAGATGGAGAATCTCCAGAAATGGCTCCCAGTAGGCCATCGTTAGACCTGCCAAAAGATGTTCATTCAAGGACAAGCAGTGAAAAGGTGACAGGGTCACAGGCAAGTAAGATTCATTCAGGGTCCAAAACTAATGTATTAGCTAATCTGACCAAAAAAAAAAAAAAATCACCTGCCAGAAAATTGCATTACATTTGGAATAATTATCTCCAATTATGATCTATTCCTAATTTAAGACAACACATTTATTAATTGATGACATCCTGAAAACATTGTGAAGGACAAAGCTGAAAATATTAACGAGCTGTGTTTGTTTGATACCCTAGCATCACCCTGTCTTTTACTCCATTCCATCTAGTTCAAGTCTGCTCAGGGTGCTTTTTTTAAGAATAACTGTGGCTAAGCTGCCTGCTGACCTCAGGACTATGTCTGGATTTTAGGCTAATCTTAAAATGTCCCTGTTCTCGCAGGCCTGTGGTTAATCATTATGTGCACATTTTTGTCTGTATGTGTTTTACAAGTACACGTACATGTACTTTAACTTCTTGTACAGTTTCACACTGTGTTGCTGTGTGGTGATTGAATGAGATTCTGTATTTCACATATGGTTTATCTGTTTACCCTCCTTTGTTCTCTGTGCAGCTTGTTTCTTTCTAAGTTGTTTCTGTTTTTGCCAATATCTATGACTTGTATCTTTCCATTTATAGCACATTGGATTTACATATAATGAAATTGCGCTAAATTAATTAAATCTGCCACTGATAGACAGTGAGGGTCAAACTTGTCTTGGTTGTCTTGCATAAAAACGGCACCGTAACTTTAAATAATATATAAAGTTACCTGATGTGATTAAACACATTTTTTTTAATCACATCACTGGGAAGATTATGTGCTTGTAGATAGAAGCAGAATGTATGGGAAAAAAGGTTAGCCAGCTGAGGCAGTGCTCTGCTGAGAAAATCTCCATTTTGATATTGATACCTAACTGTTGCAGAGAGCCTGCACCCTTTGGTGACCTTGGCATTCCCTGAACCTGAACAAAAATTGCACAGGAATAGTTTGATGAATATCACAGATACATCAAGGTGACCCTGGTCTGTTCAGCCATGTAGGACTATTACTCAACAGATTTGTCTTGTCCACCTGAGAAAAAGATTTAAGCCACATCACATATTGCTGTTATCATCATGTAACGGCACAAAGCAGCCTTCTCTTAGTATTTTCCACACACTTTGATTTAAAGCTTGCCACGAATGGGACAAACTGCAACTCTTGCTTATTTGATCTACTGCAGTGCTCTCAGACAGAAAAACTTTCAGTGTTTGACATGTTTGTTGAGAAAATGGAGTGAAAGGTTTGCTGGTGGTACCTGTGTATAGTAATTGGACTGTAAATCTGTTTAGCATTGTACTGATGGAAATCTGATGGAAACCAGTGGGCTACTGTAGTTTGAACTGGTATTATTGTAAATCTGTTTAGCATTGTACTGATGGAAATCTTAAAGCACAGTGACACCTCAGAGAAAAACAAATCAGTTATTTGGCTCTTCACTGAGTGCTTCAATGGAGAAGCCCAATGTCAAGCCATACTGTGTCTCCTGTTTTAAAATCTACCAAAATCCCAAGTCTTTATACAGGACAGCAGCAAAAAACAACCCTTAAGTTGTTGTCTAAGTGTATTTTGAAGAAAATGACAGTGTATGGACTGTACTCTTTTTACTGCCAGAATCTGATAATAAGAAAGTGAAAAAGTTGTCCAAGTCCTTGAGTATTTGATGTTGATGGACATAGTGAGCAGACAGCAAATGTTGCATTTGGTTTTGTTCACCCACTATTTAATCGCACATCACTCAATTATACCTTAGCCAAGCCAAGTGGTACTTGCCATCAATCTCAATCAATCAATTAGTCAACTAAACAAGCCATGCTCAGACATTCGTTCACTCTTAATTTCCCCATTGTGCTAATTACACTTAAACATGTCATTCTAAATTAAAATTGAACATTTAAATGGGATTTGTAGCATCTAACTGAAACATCACCCTTCATGTTGCCTGGACAGCTATAAACCGCATATGTATGTACTGGTTGTTAATTCAGCTGATGTAGCTTCTAAACTAATGTTTTTGTCTAGTTGTGAGTTAACTGAAGAAAAATTGTTATAGAAAATATGACAGATTTTAGCAAAAACTCCGTAATCTGATAAACTTCACACAAAAAAGAAAGAAGAAAAAAGAATAAGTACACGCTTATTCAATATTCCTTGAGTGAAGTTTTATATTGCAGTGATTGTTTGAGTAAAGGAGAAAAGCGGCTGATTTCGAAGGTTAAACTACTCCTATTAAAGTTTGAATAATGTTATTGACCTTTACCTGGGATGGATCACTTAAAGTAATGTGAAATGGCAGAGCTGACAGAATTATGATGACAGAATAGCTTATGGTTATGAATTAGGTCTCGTTCCTCAAAATGCCTATCAATTTGTCAAATCACCAGCATCCACGTGTTCAGCTGGAAGCCTGAACACGGGCCCCCAAGCCTGTCGGTGTCAGTCATTGTGTCATTTAAAATGTTTCTCGCTTGTATCTGCACCACATTGCGTGTGCCAGTCACTGATGGGAGTTCAGATTGCTGCTGCCGCTGCCGCTCACTCTCATCGATCTACAGCAGTGCAGTATTTTTACCTCAACTCAAGAGATTTCTTCTTTGGGGATTTTGACAAGTACCAGGAGATCAGGATGATACGAACTGGTTCAATTCAGCTGATATATTCAGAGCATTAAACAGGCAACATAAAATTGACAACAAACACCAGTAAAGAGATTCTGTTCTGTCTTAGAGTGGGACAACACAACAAAGTGAAACCATGATTTTGATCAAGTCACAGCAGCGCATGTCTTTAAACATTGATATCTTTTTATTAAGACAATTACTCTTCTGACTTTTTTTTTTTTTTTTTTTGTAAAAATGTTGGTGTGAACCAATACAAAATATGCATGGTCATATGATAATCATCCTCTTCACTACACAAAAGAAAAATGTCACCTGGGAACAGAAAGAAATTTAAGATTTAACAACAAAAACAACCATTTTGGGGTTATAAAACAACCAACTCCACCCTTCTCATTGTCCCATATCCCCCCTCTCCCTCCCCAGGTGTTAAACATGAGTTTCATTTTCCAAATATCCAAGACGTTACAGATCATTCATAAAACTTCATGTCACAGTAAATACACCATCTTCATTTATGAAAAGATATGCATGAATTGACTGAATGCAAACAGATGCTTGATTGACTGTCTGTGGTCACAATCTATAATCACTAAATAACTGATACTGTATGAACAAACTGTTACAGTGGAAGAAGTCTCAAGAACATTTGATGTGGTTTTGTTAACACTGACTGTACATCATTTTCGTCTGCTTAACAAATCTAGTATTCTTTGTGAACTAGGTCTATGCAAAATAATATTTAACATTTACTGTAACAGTGCACCATATTAAGAACACATTAACATGTACAACTGAGAAAAACATGTACATCTTGTGATTTCTTTACTTCTTCAATAGCTGTGGTACTACAGTATATACTTGGGGCATAAAATTTGCATTCTACCTGAGATGCAAAAAACACAACTATAAACACTCATGAACCTGAGACAGTGAAAAAAGAAAAACTAAATATAATGTAATAATAATAATAAAAAAAAGTATTAATATGATGCCTCTGACCATTGTTTAATGTTCATCTATTAAAAGCGACCATTTAGAGTTACCATTTAAGATAAACGTCAAAGCCCAGAAAAACTTTAGTCATGCACTTAACTGTTTCCATGACACCGCAACTCTACAATCCAGGAAAAAATAGAAAAAACAAACATAATTTTTCTTGTAGCTTAATATAACCTTCAACGCTGTATTCTTCTTTGAAAATGCTATTTAGCCCTGACCCTGGAAATATCCAAATAAATAATAAACAAAGTGAAGCTGGCAAAATAATTCTGGCCAAATTTAAAAAATTTTCCTTGAAATACTACAATCTGGCCTACAATATTGTCAGTGGAAGCTGCCACACCGATTGATAAATAAAGATTTTTTTTTTTTTTTCCCCCAACATTTAACTAATTCCAGTTTGTTTTTATGCTGCAGATCTTAACTGGGATACAAGTCTATGGTGCGTGAACACAGATAACTTGGCTGAGTGCTGGCCTTTATGTTAAAAAGGACAGATATATGTACAATATATACTGTAAGAGTGTACTTGAGGATACTGAACGATACTAACCTTACGCCTCAAAATCAGAAGAAGAAGGCACTCACTTAAGTCCTTCAGTAATTTTTTTTTATGATGATAAGTATCAAGAGATCTGTTTAAGGCAGTGGTTATCCTTTTTTTCTTATTCAAGCAGTACAGTGAATTTATTTGCAAATTACCCAAAAGGTTTAGCTCTCCTGGCTGGGAGTCAGAGAGGCATAGAGCATGTGTAGAGTGCACACTGTTGATGGGTATTGTTAAAAGAAAAAAGAAAAAAAATTTTTTTTAGCATTGGATTTCTCCTCTGTGAAGGTTTGAGGCTGTAAGATGAGAGTAAGAAAATTCTCTCCCATTCCTAAGCTGTACACACATTTCTGAGAAGTTGTAAGGGCCCTTGGACTTCCAAGTAATCAAAGACAGCCCAAAAAAAAATGTTTGTACAGAGAGCAAGGAAATATAACAGATTAATGTCTGCAGTGATTGAATTTTTCTACCGAATGGAGGCGGGCAGAAAAGTGTTTGGCAAGGACGTTTTTAAGCCAGGAAATTTGTTGTGATTTTTTTTCTTTTCTTTTTTTCTAAAGTAGATATGGGTGTTCACATGGAAATAGCCTGATACCTTATACATCACTGAAAGGAAACATTGAAAGTTTAGCAATCTTTCTTCCCCTTGACACAGCACAATCAAATACTAAGTTAAAACTCTGGGAAATGATCAAACCACAGTCCATTAACATTTTCCAGTTCAATGATCAAAATGCTGTACCACCGTATAAAAAGTAAAATTTTTTTGGCAAGGAGGTCTTTCAAACTTTGCTGTGTACAAGAAAGTTTACTTTAAATATATATACACTCATCTGCTTATTTTACTTGGTCCAGCATTGACCTTGTGGGTGGGATGAAATGATGAAAATTGAGGAACTTTTCAGTGATGCACTACCAGTCATCTTTTTAGCGTGTAACAGACTATACAACTATGGCCCTGCTATCAACATTATGTCAGCCACCAGATTCAAGTCTGTTGGGACTTTAATAATTAGAGGGAAGGGGAGACATTTAACCTGATACCTGTCAAAGATAAGACAAATACAACTCCTAATGCTAATAAAGCTCAGGTTAGCTGAGTCTCTATATCCAGTTGTAATGCTAAGCTAATTGACTGCTGACTCGTGAAGACATTACAGTGGTATCAACCTTTTCCAGTTCTATGCAACAAAAAAAAAAGTTTTCCAAAATGCTTAATTATTTTTTCGAAACTATCTGCTTTTAAAAAAAAATAGATTATCGATGTCTCAAATTTCAAATACAGATGTTGAAAAGAATAAACAGCTCTGATTTCTGATGTATAAAATTTGACACATTACTATGGTTAAGATTTTTTCAACTGGGGTTTCAGACCGATACTACGCTGGCCTCACATCTACTGACCCCGACAGTTTACCAGATCTAGCTCTACAACAGTTGTTAACATTAACCACGGCCACTTTAAACAATACTTGTGATTACCCCAGACACGCTGCAGTGAGTTTCCCAAAGCATCCCAGTTGTAGCTATCTGCTCAGCTAAAAAAAACAAAACAGCATAGTCTATTGTTGACAGTTGCCACAGCAAACTGAACGCAACAGATAAGCTGGAGAGAACGTCAGCCAGTTCAACCTTCCAACAAAACCATTGGCACTGGGCCAAAAGTTAATTGGTCTGAGGTTTTATTTCTGTTGTAGCAAACAGGAGGTGTTATATGATGCCACAGATATATTTTATGACAGAAAAGGCAAGGGAGGAAAATTAATTAAGAGTTGAAGGTGAGAGACCTTGTAATTAAATACGAAATAAATGCGTGACTTTACCCTGTTGAGAGCAACTTGTACAGTTGGGCAGATAAAAGGCTCTACTTCTGAAATGCTGCCAGTGTGGTATGAAGCATTTGGAAAATGGAGCAAAACTGCGTAACTGATGAGACGTTACAAACCTGCTCCCTGTGGAACCCTGGATGTTAAAATCATATCTCAAAACTACTAAAGGATCTGTTATACTCTGTGGTTTGATGCTATACATAGAATAACTCCCACTCACTTTTATGAGCAAATACTATACATTCTAAGAAAGGTATGGTTCCTCAAAACTGTAACATAAGGATCAACTCAATTGAACCCAAATTTTGAACGAGCTGAGCATCTTCTGCTGGAATATGTCAAAATGAATCAGACCTGCATATTAATGCGATGATCCTGCAGGCACTGTAGGACTCTGACCCAGCGGTGAGGAAATAGTTTTGACACGCTATTTGATGAACTCTGGAGATTACTCAAAAAAAGTGAAGATGAGCTCGCTTCTCATATCTGGTTACATTAGCTAAAAGCTAGCTGCAGCACACGTAGACGAACACCAGACCCACTGAATCTCCTCTGAAAGCCAAAAGCAACAACAGATCAAGTAGAGTACATGAAGAAAAATCTAATCCAACAAGCATGTGAAGGGAAAACGACAAAACAAACAAAAGCAATAGAACAAGGCACAAAATTGTCTGTAAAATAACTGAACTGTACAGAGTAGAACCCAGCAGTCCAGGAAGGGTCGGATAGGAGACTCAGCAACACTTCTTACTGCATGGCCATGCCAGTCCTACTTTCCACATTTTTCTTCCTTTGTTCTTCTTTAAAACTTGCCTTCCCCATCCTAAAACCATCTCAAATTAGAGTTGGACATAATGCTTCCACAGCAGCAGCACCACCACCAGCAGCATCCCCACCCGTCTCTCCTGGCCTGTCCAGATTAGATATAATACTCCTTCTTCTCATCTGTGTTGTTGTGTCCCCCCTCTGCATTAATGATGGCTGTGTCTGCATCAGCTGCATCGTCTGCCCCTTTGGCTTCGTGTGTGAAGTAAGTTCCTGGAAAAAAATACATACAAATGACAGGCTGTTCAATCACGTTGCATTTCATTTATGAAAAAAGAAAAACAAACAAACAAAAAAAAACAAAGACTAGAACTCTTGAGGTGTGTTCATGATCAAGTGTGATTGCAGTGGGAGTGTTTTACCTTTGTGTCTGGCAAAGTATCGACCAAGAACAATGAGTGCACAGAGGATGGCAAACATCACCACAGCAACCACTCCTCCAATGACAGCATGGTCGATTTTCTGCGGTGCGCTCTCGCCGGCTCTGGAGTCTGAAAACAGGCCAATAACTGTAAATAAGTTCATTTTAATAGAACTACCGGTATGGTCCACACACAAGTTCCTCAGGGGACCAAAACAAATAAAATGTGTTTGTTTTTGTCTTAAAGAATTTTTGCATAAAATACAACATAAATATTTGCCAAAATGTTAAAATATTTCTGTACAGGAAAACATTATCTTTTGCCTGAACAGGACGTGTTTAGATGCAGCCAGATAAACTTTGTGATATTATAGATGGGTTTATGCGCAACACCATTACAGGGGTTCTTGGCACAAAGTTTTTTTTGGCAGAGCCAAGCTCTACACAGATAACAATACAGTTAACTGTACCGCCCACTCAAAGGAGTTTTAGAAATTGTTCAGCATACTGTGGGGATCGCAGATCTTTGCCAAGAGCAGAAGAAGGTAGTGGAGCTAGGCCAATAAAAGGGCAACATGGAGCCCTGCAAGTCCCAAAACCAGGAACTTCCTATCTCCAAATGTAAACTTCAATATTGTGTTGCAAAAGTTCATCTATTGTAACTACACACAAAGAAAGAACTGGTATTTCCCTTTGTCTGAACACTGGGCTTTTTGGAGACAATCCCTTAGAAATGTAACATTTCGTTGTCAATTATTATGTCATTATCTGGTAATCTCTCATATTTACAAAGAAATGTATTTCAAAAATTTTTTTTTTATAAAGCACGTTTCATACGTGAGTCGCACAAAGTGCTTTACATAATAAAATGTACATAAAAACAACAATGTTTGCAAATTGAAAATAGAATAAAATACTTTCTCTCTCTCTCTCTCTTTTTCACACACACACCCAAAGCCCCCCCCCCCATCTCTTAACATAAGATGAATTTAATCTGGCTTGACACTACTGTGAGGAAACAATGTCTTGGAGACCTGTCCACACCAGGAGCCACCCATAACCACAGAGGCTGCCACCACAGGGACAGCCCAGATCTGGGTAGGCTGGGGTCCACACCACAGCCATTAGAGCTGCAGTGCAGGACCCCCGGCCACCCAGACAAGAGCAATCCCCATGGCAACAATCCTGCAGACCAAGCAGGCAAAGTTCCCAGCGTGGAGGATCCCCATGAGGAAAACACTGGAGTTAAAAATGTTAAAAGTAGCAAATCAAATAAGCCTTAAAAACAAAACAAAAACAACAAAAACCACCAATAAGAACAAATAAGAGCAACAAGTATAACAATTGAGATAAAGGAGCTCATGAAACAATGTGCCTCGATAAACAAAGCCATACAAAACAGAAGGTACAAAAGGTACAAAAACAGGCAGTTTTTTAAATAAACAAGTATAAGTAAAATAATAAATAAAATGAAAATAATAATAAAAAAAGTAGACAAAACAACATATAACAATTAATTTAAAAGTTAAGCTAAAAAGGTCCTGAGCCTCTTTCTAAAAAAACATCAACAGTCTCTGCAGCCCTGAGGTTCTCCAGCAGGCTGTTCCACAGTCGAGGGCCGTAGTGGTGGAACGAGGCCTCACCGTAGGTTTTAGTCCTGACTTTAGAAACAACTAAAAGGCCGGCACCAGAGGACCTCAGGGTCTGCGAAGCCTCATAATTTAAAAGGAGATCAGATAAATAAGAAAGTTCAAGACCATTAAGACATTTATAAACCACTAAAAGAACCTTAAAATCAACCCTGAAACACACGGGGAGTCACTGCAGCGATTTTAAAACTACTTACTTATATCACTCAAATTTATTTACTGTCACTTGTTTGTATGTTTGTAGCAGCTGTAAGTTCTACTAAATGTGGTAGGGTGTAATGTATAAGTTGTCATGAATATCTTTAGTTTTTGTTCTCAGTGAAAACAACAATAGTACTGTTAAAAAAATACACAACCAATGTCCGAAACCATGTAAGATCATTCAGTTCTATTACCAGCTTACCTTTTTCACAGGTCTATATTGAACCTTTTAACTGTGAAATAGCGTTTTATGATTGAGTTATTTCATGAATGAATAATTTCCATGCGATGAAATAAAAGACCTTTATTAAAACCTTGTGACTGCCAGCAGTGATTTTGCCCCTAGATATGCATGCAGCTATACGTGCATGTAAGAAACCCATCTATTTTGTTAAACTCAGCTCTTCACACAAATGTCTGTAGAACTTTTAGGGTGCCCAAACCCCTTAAGTGAGTGAAGATGAAAAATGTTTAAAGACAATTTTTCTCACCATAAAACAGTAGACACTGACTGCAATTTCAGCGAGAATTCACACACTGTAAAATACCCTGTGATTTAAGTGGCCATTTCTGGAAGTTATAGAGCTCAATCATCAGAAACAGACACACGTCTGGAGATAAATTGGTGCCCGTTGTCCCCGTGTAGAGAAATACATGGCTGCCTCAGGTGTCAGAGAGTGTCACTGTCCAGCACTTAGCCAGATTTATCCGTGCACCACATAGGAACGAGGTAAAATCTGAACCCTTTAAATTTCCAGTCTCAGAATAGTTCAGAGGCATCTTTCAACGGTCTATATCTGTGCACATTTGGACTGATGGAGGAGTGGTGGGTGAGAGAATGGCTGCACTGTTCTTTGCTGCATGAGAGAGCAGCTCAATTTTCCATCAATCTTGCTAGTCATGCCCTGAACTTAAATGATTTTGATAAAAGATGAGCAGAGAGGGCAGAATTTCTCAACATTCTGAGGGCATAATAAGTCGAGCTGAAGGGTCTAAGACGTGTGACAGAGTCACATCAAAACCTAAAAACAACATCTTATTCGAGCCGAATAAAGTTAGCATGAGGGCAGGTTGGTAGTGGTGATACAATGAAACTAATTAACAAGAAAAGTTTTGTTTCACTTGAGCGCTCTTTTAAAATAGACTTGTCTTTGCACAGTAATCGTTGCTGTGCGTCGGTGTGTGTGAGGCAGCGGTGTGCAAGGCACAGTTTGTTTACTGTATCGGGGATGTCAGATAGCACAGCTCATTCCCCAAGGAGAAGAAACGGCCCATGCTCCATGCTAATGAACATGCACCCACTAAATGGCCTGTGCACAGTCCTGTCTTGTCTCCCCTCCCTCACAGCCTCCTGCCCTCACCTTGCTCCCCCCCCTGTCCTCCGTTTGACACATCAACAAGGAAGCATGCAGGGTCTCAGCTGTCTCCATGCACCCAGGGAGAGTTTGATTTAACAGGTAGAAAAAAATCCACCAGCGTAAGCAGCAAGACTATCACAAAATGTCAGAAAGAGACCAAAAATCCCATAACACCTACAGTATCAACTGTTATGGTTGGTGGCATTTCATGTTGCCTGCATTAAGCACACTACTGAACACTGCTATCTTTTTGATCAGTTCTGTGTTTACTACAGAGGGATGCCAAAATCTGCTCTGAAATCAAATCTAAGTACATTCAATACATGCAGTCATGCAAATTTTCATTCATTTTGTTTTGTTGATTCTGTATGCGGTACATTTCACAGAGTATCAGACATGTAATGCAATGCAATACAGAGGTGCTGCTTGGAGGAGGAGGAGCTTAAAACTGGACTTAAAGTCAAGCTGAACTGCATCTTTTACGCTCTATCTGCAGTGAAGATGTAGTAGAGGTGATATCATTCATTTGATAATTATTCAGGATGAAATGATTAAAGCTAAACTAACTGTTAATTCCATGGTTTGTCATTTCTACATTTCTTCTACTACATACCAGTCATTTTTTCCATACATGTTCAGATACATGTAGCATTTTTTAAATCATAAACAATAAATAAGTAAATGCAAGAAGGCCATTTTCTTTGAAAGAAAGGTATAAAAACATTTACTATGATTTTGACATAATCAGGCTAGTTTATTTCTTTGACTGAACAACGGACATCCCCCTCACAGGATCAATGCATACAGTAATCTATTAACAAATTAGAAATTCTTAAAACAGTTAATTATTTAGCTAAGGTTGACATGGGATTATCATAAAACCATGAGCTTACATGTCAGAAACACAGATACACAGATTTTTGGTACAAAATGTTGAACACGACTTTAAAATTTACAATTATAGTTATGCAGGTCAAACAATCTCCATGACAACACAAAGCTCCATCCATTGAGGAAAACACGAATGTGCTGGATCCTGCCAAGAATTTCTTTTTATTATTTTGGATCCTATAACCTTGTCTGAAACATTTTTTTACATTTCATTCTCTCATTCACATAAACCCACGCAGGTGCCAGGTTTGGTGTATTCCTCAAAGATAATCTGGCTAGTGAACATCAGCAGTTAGATCAAACTGTGCAACTTTGGGATTAATTGGGAAACAACTAAATTAAACCATAGATAGCCCTAAATCTGTTACCTGCAAACCCCAAACCGCTTTGAACTACATACATAAAATGAGAATCCTCTAGAGAAACTTTCCCTTTTCATGAAGCATAAACACTTCTGTAAGATGTTAATTGGCTCACAAGGTGGGATCAATAGAAGTAATATCATCTCAGCAATCAGTCCGACTTCAAGTCAGTCAGCACTTTCATGAGCCGTTCTGGCCATGTTTCTCATGATTCATATTTTGTCTACTAACTATGCTGAGCAGAGTCATGGAAAGGGAAGTTTAAACTTCAAAGATACTGATATGTGTCTGACCCTGCTCTGACCTCAACAAACAACCAGATTTCTTTCTAAATTGTTGTATTGTCATTTCCTACATGGATCAGTTCATCATTCACACCTCAAGAAATCCAGGATCAAGATTCCCTAAGGCTGTCTATGCTCAGTGAACTGTTTTTGCATTTTTAATAACATAAGGTGCTCAGAGTAGGAAAAAAAAAACTCCACAAATGACAGACAGTAATATCATAGCAGCCTTTGTGGCCTCGCACTTGAATTAAGTAGAATTTGATTATGTCTGTAATGTGGCTGGCTGGTGTCCATATCACCAGCACAGCTCTCTCTGCTTACAGCTCGATCTGGGAGTGCTGACATGCCCACACCAGCGCCCTGACAGGATGTGCACAGCCGTAGGGATTTATGGGGGTATAAAGAGGATTTGCAACTGATGCCTGTGTCTGCGTAGTGGTGAAATCTGCTCCACTGAAGTCCCAGTGCTGCATACTTTACAGTCACACCTTTCCATCTCTGCACTGAAATGACTAATTGCTACTGTGGTCAGTAACAGAGAATCCTATTAGACTACTGTTGACGGCAAGGAAATCAGAACAATAAGCTTGTTGCAAGGCTGATTACAAGGACACGTAACTTCAGTTTTCCAATCTCTTTCCTTTTAATAGTTTTTCACTCACATAACAAGGAGTATCTACGACACCTGCACAAACACCCACACACGTACCACATCACAATTTATAGATGTAATTACATGTCTGTAATTGAAACAATGACTCACTTGCATTGATACAGAAAAACCTTTGCTTTTACTGAAATACTCTACTGTTACTCTTTCCTTAACAATGGCAGGGTGATGAAGGCAGAACTTAGTCGTAAAAAGCCATTTTGAGTCATTGAGCTGTTGACATTGGTGAGTTTTGCTTTTGTTGTTTGTTGAAAAGGACATGTGTGGAATGAGGGAAGCATGCCTGGATAATCTCCACCAAATTATGTTTTCCTTTTACTGAGTACAATAATGTCCAAAGCTGAATTCCACTGCCACTGTACTCACCCACTAAATAGATTTTCCCAAGTCCTTTATAATAACCCAAACTATCATTTGATGATGTATAAATTCAACAGTGACATTTGAACTCTTGATGACAGTTTATTACATCTTAGGAGACAGAATTTAGCACGCTCCTATGGTTCATAGCTCTCCTCCGGCAAGTTTTCATCTCAGTGTAGATTATGACAAAGCAAAAAGTTTACAAAATAATACAAATCATTTCTTTCGTCCTAAAGATTCCCAAAGTGAGATGCTTCAAAAGTACTTGGTGTGAACTAGAACTAAGGTCACAGTGTGAGTTCATTTGGCACATAACATTTTTCGAACCCTAACATGAGAGCTCTTATAATCTTATACAATGACTACATGTTAAAATATTACAATACTACTGCTGCAAAATACTCTTTAACTTTAGGGTGGGCTGTTATTGCTAACCCATTCCCTGGAGACCAATTAAAATGGACGATTACTATATTTTCTTTCTTTAACAACTGTTTAAAGGAAAAAAAACTAAACAAAAAAAACAACCCTGCAGGTCAGGAAAAAACAGTCCTGACCGGGAATCAAAGTAAACAGACACACAAACACAAAAAAACTAATTAGCATTTCTAAATGATTCTTTAATTTTTCCAATGAAATACTTCAAAGAGTGATGATACATGTGAGAGTTAACACAACACTTGTAAATGTTTAATGACTAATTATGTTGAATACTAAATGCACTCATAACAGTCTTTGTTGAAGTCAATAGTGTACAAAGAGTCAAGAATCCCAACACTAAACAGCAGTGGAAAGCTTACTGCTGAAGGAAGAAACAGCAAACAAAATCACTTTCAAAACCTGCCAGAAATTGATTCCTAAAATACCACCTGGCACTAAATCGCATAAATTTCTTCAAGGGAAAAATATCCCATGTGTTATTCTGAACAAAAGCTTGAGAAAAACCCTGAAATCATGTATGTATTCTGTGCATCACAGAAGAAAGTCATAAAGACCCCCAAGTCCCTCCTGGTTCAGCTGAGACTGCAATAAAACTATTCAATCAATCAAATCTATAGATGTGATCTATACTCGCACACACTACATTACTACAGTACTACACACTACTAATTTACACTTTGTTTTCTTTTAAATCTATGAAGACGAAAGCAGGCCACCTCAAATATTTCTTTTTAAGTCATGAAACCCAAAACACACCAAAACCATCATCATCATCATCATAACACCCCATACGCTTCATAATCATCATCATCATCATCTTGTTCATGGAAAATTCAGATTCTTCAGATTCAGAAACACAATAAAGTAGTGTGTCAGATTATTCCTCCCACATTATGAAGAAAATATGTGAATAAACATTTTCTACTCAGATTTTAAAAACTATTTCAGTGCTAAACCTGAGATGGTGTATGGGAAAGAAACGCAACTGGAAAATGTCGTGCATCAGCCCCCACTCCATCCATGTTCATTCTTTTCTTTTAGATTAATCAGCAAGTCCTGCAGTAACATAAGCTACAGAAACATAAGAGGTTCTCAGTCAAATCTACAACATAATTCCATGACTTTCTTCTGGTTCCGCTTGACAAGGGGGGGGTTACAGGAATCCTAGCCAGGATATGAAGTCCCTGCCTTGGATCATCTTTGAGCATCTGCAGAGCTCAAGTATTATTGCCACAGACTCCCTTTATTCCTTTAGAGCTGGAGATTCTGGTTAAATTCCCCTCTGTGTCCAGAAGAAATACAATCACTGACAAAGAACTATTGAACTACTACTATTTGTGCCTGGGCTGCAACTATTTCCTGTCAAAGTGTATTATTACCATACTCTTTTCTAATATACACAGAGATTTTCTTTAATAAAACATATTTACTTGAATACTACAAATAAATGTAATCATACATACCCTTTCAATTTTTACCATTAGAAAAACAAAAGCTGTGGAACAACATTCTTTGTCCTTCTTTTATTTTATTGGGACAATAATAACAAAAAGCAATGTTTTTTTAATAAATGATGGAGATATTACTTAATAATATAATCATAACTGTCAAATGATTAAGTAATTCTCTAACACACTTTTGCATCATATTTCCAAACCAAGTGGTAAAGATGACTCCGGCAGATTTTCTAACACATATTTCAATATAATTCTTTACAGAAAGTAAAGAAGCATTTCAAGATTGTTCCAATTTTTGGGAAATCACAGCTCCGGCTCCACATTAGCCCGATGATGCATAGGAAGACAGCCAACATCCCACATGCCATCTATACATCTGTGGCTCCTTCCTGATATTTTCCACACAAGGCTGTATAATAATAACAAGCATTGTTTTTATGTTGCAGAAAAAGTGGAAGCTGCTGCTGTGCTCCACATGAAGCAGAACTGCAACTTACAGAGTTGATATTTATTAATCTTTTTTTTTTCTAGTGGAGAATTTGTTTTGCAAAGCTTGGTAAAACTGCTTCTTTTTACGATTGCTTTCATTATTGTCTGTCTATTAGTATAGCAAGTTATACTTTTATATTTAGATGTTTAATCGGGGCAGCATTCACATAATTTCATATCTAACTCAGGTTTCGTAAGCGTAGCACTGCAAATCTGACGAAAACAATGTGTACTCATACTTTTTTTCCTTTGTACATACACACAGTTTATGCATCTGGCTCCTGGTATTTTGATCAGTGAGGGAGACACACATGTCACAAAACTACTGCAACTTTGTCTTGATACAAGACATCCACTGAAAGATTTTTAGTTTTCAGTAAATATTCAATAAAAAACACATGGAGAGAAAAAAGGCATGAAAGCTTTCAAACACATGAAAGAATTGTGCTGTGTCTTATCTCTCCCCAGTGGTTTACTAACGCAAACACCCACACACACAAAAACTCTATGGATCTCATAAGACACTGAAAGACCTGATGATATGAACCCCTGCGAAACTTTCTGAACATGAAACAACAGAGAAGACAAACAACTGTGACTTTCTGTGCACTAGTGTGACATTTACTCCCCACTGAACAAAACAATATTTAGATTTGGGATCGAGGCTTCTGGGATCACAATGAAAGGGGAAAAAACATAACTGACAACAACATCTAACTACTGAAATAATCATTACTAGTTTTGAATTGTGAAAAATGACAAGTGGTTGAAAAAAACCCCCAAAAAACATTCTTTTATGTATTTTTTAGTACACTTCAGGGGGAAGACAGTGACCCTGGTGGCATGAACTGGCTACATCAGTCATGAACATATTGGCACCAGATGACAAAAAAAAATACATCTAGGAGAAAAACTAAAGATAAAAAGCAGTCAGCAATAAAGATGCTTTATCAGGTGTTAGACCACAGCATGCTGCCAAAGAAACTCTGCTGGAGATATGGAACAACGTTCTTCCAAAATCCTATGCTATGTGATGTTTTGTGGGTGGTGATGAAGAGGCTGTCTTAAAGCCGTAATACATCATGCCGACAATCTGTTTTCAGGAACGTTGTAAACGTTGGTCTTTTTGCCGATCAGTGCATTGACGGCTCTGATAGACCCTGTTTATGTTCTTTTCTGTAGATTAAAAGATGTTAAATAAATACCAGGTCTTACTCTGATTGAGCTCCTCCTTATGTCAATAAAACATTAGATTTTATATTGTGAAGCGACTGAAAAGTTATATTCTATTGTGCAGGTGTAAATTATACTGCTAAGTATGTCTAGTTGGCAGTTATCACTAGGTCGTCAGCATTTCATGTAAGAAAATTTGCATTTCGGTGCAAAATTTCCCATAGGTGTTCAGTGGAGCTGAGCTCTATTACTGTAATTGTGAAGGCTGTACCACATTATCTAAATTATTTAAATCAAATCAAGCCAAATAAATTCCCCATAAAGAACAACCATAACAAAAAACCCCAAAACAAAACATGGAATGTTCTCAGTTCTAGCAGATGTAGTAATGTGGATATGGGAGATTATTTTCTGATACACCCCCACCCTTACGCTCAGTATAAACCCACTCTGTTGTCAAGAAATAATGGAGTCTTAATAGGATCATTAAAGGCACTGAATCTGCTTATTATGCTGTATAGCTGGCTGTGCATCAAGGTAGCAGGTCGTTGCTGGATCTGGCCACAGATTCACACCATTTTAAGGTGATGCCTATACTCTCACCTGCAAATACAGTCATGGAAAAAATGATTATACCACCTTTTCTTTTGCTCATTTCCTTGTTAATTTTAAATGCCTGATACAACTAAAGGTACATTTTATTAGAACAAACATAACGATAACAACAAAAAAAGCAAATAAGAGTTTAATTTAAGTGCTGATAGGCAAGGCAAGGCAAGTTTATTTGTATAGCACATTTTCAGGTTCAAGACAATTCAAAGTGCTTTACATAAAA
>JBBBVU010000009.1:13883921-13894641 GCA_037177055.1 Atherinosoma microstoma | reverse complement strand
ATAAAATTTTTACAGTATCCCGGAGGTCTGTAGATGGTTAAAAATAGGATCTTAGGAACACCCTTTAAAACAAAACTGATAGCTAGCTACTTTCCATGTTATTTTGATATAAACCTAAATCAGTGAAGTTTTTAGATCAATAGCTATGGCCTTGTACTGCCAAAAACAGTGCTCTTATGCATTCAATGTTTTCTTTTCTGTCTGTTTTACTTGATAAAATTAACAAGAAACTGAAGAAAACAAGGTGGTCTAATAATTTTTTACGCGACTGTATTAACCCCCCTCCATTACATAGATTTGCATTTTACTGGTAGCACTTCTGGCTCATGTGTCTGTAACATGTTTGAGTTTATGCCACTGAGTTTTGAAAGCATAAGGATATGCTTCAGTAGTGCTACTTAATAAGTTATGGTCTTAATGAAATAATGATAAAAAGAAAATAATAATAATAATAATAAGAGGAAAGAAAAGGATTGGTAGTGTTACGTAGTATGTGTATTGATACCAGTGTTGAAAAAGTCCTTGTGGTACCTATCACTACTCTAAAACACACTAAAGCTGTAGTAAAGGGCTCAGTGTTAAAAGGTCACTGAGTATCTCTATATGTGATTCAAGCACTGTGGCAACCAAGTCTATTGTAAGAAATGTAAAGTATTGAGTTGGATTCAAGAATCCAAGGATTTTCTTTTGCCATTCTGACCATGGAAACATGAAAACAATAAAAAGAAGTAATAACTAACTATAAAAATGAATCAGTGAAAATAAATAAACTGCTTAGAAACAAGTCTTTCAGAAAAGAAATGACAAATTACTGAGCAGCATATATGCAATAGTAAGATTAAGGTGTAGCAGCTTGAAAAAGTGCAGTATGTATCAGTGTCGTGCAGTATGAAACAGTTTATGAGGCTTTTAAGATTGGCAGTGTGGATCAGTTCATCAGTCTGACACCATCTGGGAGGAAACGGTTTTTCAGTCTGGTGGTCATTGCCCGGATGCTGTGTAGCTTTTTGCCTGAGGCAGGGGAACTGGCGGTCCATGAGCCATGTAGGTGGAGCCTCTCATGATGCAAGCTGCCTTGTCCTTCTATCTGCTGATGTTAATATCTGAAGTAAATGTCTCTTGTGCAGTTTTTACCACCTTCTGCAATGCATCTTTCTCTGCTGCTCTGTTGCTTGAGAAGCACAAAGCAATGCAGGAAGTCAGTATGTTTTCCACCACACACCTGTAGGATGAACTAAGGCTGTCAGCCCTGCATTCTATAGTTTCCTTAGAAAGTGTAGGCCTTGATGAGCCTTTTTGTGTCACTTTTTGAGTTGGATAAGTGAGATAAAGGGTAGGCCATAAAAAGGGAATTCTGATTAATCTGACTACTTGTAAATGTGATGATCAGGAAATATTTATGCAGCCCAAAAAATTCCTGATTTCAAATCATGATGACATGCAGTAGTAGTTCAGTGGCTTCTGATTACATCATGATAAACTTATTTGGGTGGTAATAGTAGTCTTTGCCATTCATCCTGTAGACTTAATGAATGAGTAAGAAATTGTGTTGTTTACCTTCTCATTGCCAAGAAGGAATTGCTTTACTGTGGGGTTATGCTGATTAAGGTAGTGCAAAGCAATCTACTGCAAGCCAGCTTAGAATTGCCCCATTGACAGGGTATTTAGAAGAGTAGTGAACTGAAAGAAAGCTCAATTACATCCTCCCAGCATGTTCCACATAAATCACAGTAAATCCTCTTTCAAGCCTGTCTTTCGGAAATTACTGGAATGTTGCAGCACAAGACACAGGGAGGGCTGCATTAGTGTGACTCTGAGGAGAGGAGCTTATGGAAAAACTGCAGAATAATGCACAGATCTGGTAAGCATTTTCCTGTTTGAATCTGCCACACCCAGAGGGAGTTGGAAAGCTGAATGAGGCTGTAATCATGCTGCACAACCACTGACAAACAGTACCTCAGATTTGTCAGCCAATGGCAGAAGAGAGGTTGAAGAAGAAAGTTCAAAAGAATGTAATTATAAGTACGCAATGGCAAAGAGCTGTGTCATAACGGGGAGAGATTTAAAGAGCAGACCATGCAAATATAACCCTATTTTTAGTAAATACAAACATAATGCAAAAAAAAAATACAGCTGAAAGGTCAGTTGTTTGATCAAATGAATGAAAAAGTGAATGCTATCTGGAAGCGGCTTCATTTGAATATTGAAGCTTTTGATGCAGTCTCACTCTTGAGTTTAAAACTTATTACGTGTATGAGGCCATCCCAAATTTTTATGACTATATGAATTGCAGAGTGCCCATGACAACAGAGCAATATTGCCATATCTCTAAAGCTGCTATTGATAAACCGATCTATTCTTGAAGGATAGTTTTTGTATTAAAATGTCACATTCTGGCATATCCAAATGTCAACTCCCAAGGTTGCATCGCCATCTATGTAGCTTTAATGCTGCTTTTGAAATAATAGCCACTTTAAAAAAAAAGAAAAAAAGAAAAGTTGGTTAATATTGAAATGTATTTTTGCACCGGAGGTAAATCGAAGTATAAAATAGGGTACACAGAGAAAGCCAAAAGGCTGCTGTATTGGAAGCACTGCAAATGAACTACCTTTCATTTAGTTCATATGTATTTGAGAAAACAGTTATTGATGTTTTGCAGCCAGTCTTGCAAAGATGAAATGTGACTGGCATTTGTAGAGGAGATGTAAAGGCTGTTATAATATGATGGATGAGGTGGTTGAGATATAGCTGCAGATGATGATAAGATAAGAGGGCAGCAAAACTGAGTCTAAATTTTCACTAAAGGCTGTGACAGGTGTCTCTGACAGGCCTACACTGCCAGTCCGCATTGTCACCTATCAGCAGAGCTATCTGATGAACACGGCCCATCCACAGTCCCTCCTCACTGTAGGTACGAACCCTCTTTTTTCCCCCCGAACCCCTTGTCACACATACACGCATGCTCTCACACACACTCACAGGCACTCACATGGTTGCTGAGAGGGAAAGCAGTGGGGGAATACAGTACCTTGCGTGCTGACTGGGTTGGTGGTGGGTGTGGGGATAGTAGTGGGAGCATCTAGATGAAAAGAGTGGAAAAAATAAAGAACATGTATAAGAAATAAAGACAAGAGTAAAGAAAGAGACAAAAGTCATCGAAGATGAGAAGCTGTACTATGAAAATAACATGCACATGTTTCAGCTACTGTATGAGGAGGTTCATGTTAGTGAACTGCACTTACAATGAAAGATTCACATCTTTTAAAGTCTAAGCTTAAAACAAATGTCAGGTTACCATGGGAACATTAAAATAGAGCTTGTTAAGTATAATGAGTCCTCCTGGTCCCATAGAAAACAGTTCTTAAATCAGTGTAATAGACTTGATTTTTTTTATTCTCCTTTTCAATGCAAAAATCTATTGAGATGTAAATCTATTTAGGTTATCTGACTTGTTCAAATCAAGTATAGCACTGATGTTTGATATAGCTTTTGAAGTATCAGGTTAAGAAAGGTTAATGGAGATTAATTTAATTTTTGCTAGATTTTGCAGGAAAGTTTTCATATTCCTTTGAGGAGTTGTTTTTTGTCTCTCTCTCTTTTAAAGAGCTAAAAAGTTAGATGGAAACCCCTCCTTCAAATGGTTTGTGCCCTAGTGAAAATTTGATTCAGAAGATTGATAAGCTTTTTTTTGCTTTTAGACCATAAATGGGGACGATAATAGCTAACTTGAAAGAGTAATTACAACTTGCCCTCTTAAAATAGACTGCCAAACCTTGTCTTTTTTCTGTTATATATCCAAAGTGACAGCGTATATAAATATGACATATATGTGACAATATATATATATATATATATATATGTGTGTGTATTATTGTGATGTGATTCTTGCACTGAATAACTGACTGACTCTGCATGATAGTTACTTAATTTAATCAGATCAGACCACAGAACATGAATCTTAAATACGATTTTGCACAGAATCAGCACTGTGGGTGATAAATGATTTTTAGGGTGCCAGTGTGAATAGTAGGAATGATTGCAGCAAGCAATACTTGTTTTAATTTTTATATGGGAATTTGGCACTTGTTTCGAGATAGACTGAAAAATATGTAAACCTTTTCTTTTAGCAAGAACAGTGCTCTGTGCTAAAAGCCAACATCAGCATGCTAACATGCTGAAACAGCAGGGAACATGCATGTTTACCATTTAACATGCTACCATTTCCTTCCATCTGCACTAAACACAGACTAGAGCTAACACTGATATGAAAGCCATGAGTTGTTTAAATATTTGGTCATGAACCAACTTACTGAACAATATGAAGACATGACTGGTCTTCTGGGGATCATGAATCACTCTCTGCTAAGTTATTTTGTCATTCCATCCAAGTTTGTAAATGTTCAGATATTTGCAGGAAATCTTTTGACATACTGGTTCTGCTCTGTGAAATCAGTGGACGTTTATTATTATTAGTCCTCAGAGAACGTGCAACTTGATTTGACAGCTAAACTTGATAGATGTTGAAGAATCTCTTTGCATCAATGTATATGAGTGTTTCCTGATATAATGATGTTTAGCTAGAAGTGCAGATGGTAATACAAGCAGGACGATTGCTTTTCTTTATGGAGGCTGAGGTTTATTAGTGTTGTGTGGGCTGTTCCAAGAATTACTTAAATAAGTTATATGACAATATTATACAGCAGGTCAAAAAGCTGATCAATTCAGCATGAATCATCAGGGGATCATGAAAGTCTGTGCAACATGTCATGGCAGGACAGCAGATTTTTAGTGATAGACAAGTTCAACAGAAATGGTATCCATGGCTAAGAATGACTTACAATGTCTGGAATTAATCGGAAGTCTTTACTAATTTCTGCAGTCTCAATAATTGAGTCACATCACATATTTTACCATTCTGGTCTCCTGCTGCAACCCAGCAGAGCTCTGAGCAGCATCTTCTGCCCTACACTGTGCTTTTTAGGCCTGTCACTAACCCCCAAACAAAATTATCAGAAAGACAAAATGGAGGGTAATTCAGGTATGCAACAGTACTAAGGAGGGCTAAAAGATCTTCTCATCAGGGGAATATTTGCCAAGCTCTGGTGCAGGGGGAAGATAGCACGACCCCTTGCTGTGGGAGAGCTGCAGCAAGGGGAAATTGGTTGGCTGTTTCCATGCCTTTACAGTCTGCACTCCATCAAAAGACAGCAGTGGGGGACCACACACTCACAAACTAATGATAAAACATCAAGGACAGCATAATGTTGCCGCCGGGGATGGAGTGTATGGCGGAGGTGGTGTTGATGGTGGTAGGGGGGTATCAGGGTATCAGGAGCAGATTCTCGTCTGACAGCCTTTGAAGAGGGGGGGTGGGCTCGATTTCTTTCCCTACGACCGAAGGCAGTGTGATAGCTGAAATGTCAGTGTCTGGAAGAGGGAAATTGGCCATTCAGGGATGAGGGTCTTCACAAAGGCTGGGATAGGATGTGGCACATATAATATCCAGACGAACAACAATTCTCCATGGGCAATTTCCAGGCTGGATGACTCTGGGCTCAGCATTTTGAGGGCTGAAATATGAGTGTATTTTGGAGATGCCATATTTTCAGGGAGCATTTGTATCAGTGAGAAATTTGATATGAGAAAATTTAACCATAAAGTGAAACAATGTAGGAGAAATTGTTTATCTATGCCTGCTTAAACCTACCTGCCGACATAACAGCGGGGATGACATTTTCTAGTTTTGTATTGTCTATTTATTTCTCTTGCTTAAAAGTTCCTTTAATATGAAGTTTTTTTGGTGTTGTTCTTCAAAAACAGATGCCAGAAATGTTGTATGTGTCAATATTTGTGTAATGAATTCTTATTGGGGCTGCGTCTGCTTCTGGTGCTGTCCGTGGCACCAGTGTGATTCAAAAGGACACAATCTTTCAACAACAGAACAGAGAGACCCACGAGTCTTGTCATTTCCAGACATGTGAAAACCTTGACAAACCCCAAATTTTCAATGCCCTATGAATATTTGACTTTTGGTCCATTGAGGATTCATAGGTCAGAAAATCAATTGCAGACTGAAGCATGGCAGTGGTGGTATGTGTAACTTATAGCACCCGGTCAACCAAAGCTTCTCCCTGCTTACTTCTCTCCCACACCACACACCAGCCAGGGGGTCACAATTCAGAGGCTATTGCAGACAGAGCCTTGTGGAGAACAGCGTGATAAGTCTCTTTCCCGGCCTTTCGACCGGCCACATACAATACATGTGGCACAATAGGACTTGATTTGACGTGGGTTTACATCAGCCTCCCACCTGTCCTGGCTGTCGCACTGTGAAAGGTCATTAGTCTTTTTGAAATGAGAAGAGCCCAGAGGACTTGCAGAAGTATGAGGTGGCAGAGAATGAAAAGAGTATTGATGGACAGTTCACCCTGGCTCTATCAAAAATGTTCACAAGCAAATACTTCAATTACAACTCATTAAAATTGGAATACTTCTTGCATACTCTTAGTTAGACAAAAGGCTTTGTTAAGGCAGGTGCTCTAATAGGAAATTGTAAACTGCAAAGCCAGAAAGCTGGAAGGAAGACATATGGAACTAAATTTATCAGCATTGGAAAGGGGTGAACTGGTGGATTGTTGAAGTTGTACATTTCTACTGAAAATCAAAACAAACATAGCACAAGGTTATCATGCAAAGACCAATCAATGTTGAAGGAACACACACTAATTAGACTACAGTGGCAATCATGATTAGTCTGGGGCAACAAACCCTCACATGGACCGCAACATTTTGTCTGGCATTAAATCCTCCAGAAAACAGTAGTGGGAGTTGCAGATATAATTACATGCAGTTTGAACCCCTTTTACCTATCTCCATGGTCTCATTACAGAGAGCTGAGGTCATGCAGCTTCCAACGCTCAGACAAGAGAAACTATATTTGATGGAAATTGGTAAAATATATGTGGATACAAAGTTACTAATTAATGGAGTCAAGGCCAAAGGCACAAACATGATAAGTCAGATACTCTAGATTTTATTCTGGACCTGGGAACATTCGATTCCTGCTGCTTTCAGCCTTTCATGGAAGTGTTATGGGTTTAGCGCAAATCAAATGATACATGAATTTTACAGCAGTAGACACGTATTATGCACAAGTTCCAAAATGCCCACAGGCAGTTGAGTGAAAACTTCTAACTACTATAATATCATAACCCTATTTTGCACTTCTGTGCAGGTGAATATAAAACAGATGCTTTCCCTGTTTGTTCAGAATCTGAAAGGATTTACCCAAAGACAGAGTGCTTTAATTCTTGTTTCAGGGGGATATTTACTCAGCTATTAGATATGTATTCATGATAGCTTGATAATCTGCCTTGAGTGAGCTATTTGCTGGCATATGCTGTCCTTTTGTTTGGGAGTGATCATTATGGGCCCACTGGGAACAAGCAGATGTCATCATCTGCCTGGCAGAGCATGATGATGAATAACCATGGCGCCATTGAGTTATCAGAGTCACAGGAAGCCTGTGTTACAGTGACAAAGTTGCATGTTTTGTCAGGTGAAATAAACACACTCTTTCTCTCTTAAAATGATCAAGAATAACCGAATTTCTGACATATGATGATTAGGAAAACTTTCCATTAACCAGATGCTGGAGCTGTTTTTTTGAAGCCACTAAAAAGATTTCAGCATGAACCAACTGAATAGCAGTGCTTTTCTGAATCTTTTGTACCTCAGAAGATTAAGATTAGTGAGGTCCTGCTGTGTTTAAAGCCAAGTTATTCCTAAAACTCTACATGGTTATTCTTCATACAGATTTCTTTCCTTCAGTAACGTGCAGTCAACTGTTTAGGTAGAAGTAATTTCACAAGTTTTTGAAAGTTTTTCAGCATACAAACTTAGTCCCAGCAAAAATGAATAATTGAATAAATAAAAATGCATTAGCCTAGAATCCACAGCTCTCACTGTTTTTCCCTGTTAATTCTTTCTGACTCTGACAGGTTTTTTACCACCTTTGCCCAAGACCTTGCCCCTCCATTAAAATCTCATTCACTGCTTGCCCTGTAATTGGTGATATGGTGTTGATGTGAAAACCCATTACAAATGCATTCATTTTCACAAATACACATTTTCAGCAACTGACATAAACACTGGCTTATCGGCCGGCCAAATGTAACATTGTTGGTTTTTGACACACAGTTCATGGCTGTCAGTATGACCTAAACAATCGGACTGAGTAATAATCAAAACAATTCCATCATTCTGTAACCTGCAATTGGTTTTCACTCAAAACCAACAAAAAGCAAATTTTCAGCTCTTAGTAAAACACTCTGAACCTCATCTCTTTTCAAATGACGCTGCTGTTTGGTCATGTTGGGCTTCAATGAGCACTGGTGTCTAAAATAAAACCAAAACAACCCATCTGCATCAACATAACGAGTCCCATGTAATAACATGTTTCATACCATCACATAAACCACTGCTTTACACTGAACTGTGTTGTTTCTGTCTGCAGGGATCAGATCATTCACAGCAGTAGTTGTTCTGTAAACGGTGAGAGTCCCAACACCTTTAACAACAACAAAAAACATTTCATTTATTCAAAAGTCTTCTGAGACATAACGCAAGAAAATGTTTTCATGGAAATGAAAGAAACTCAGTAATAACCAACTGATTATCACCTCCATCAAAAGTCCTCTATATGAATGGGCAAAATAAACATAAGAAAAATTAAATGTTCAATGAAAATCCAGGTGCTTTGAAAAACTAATAAAACAAGTCAAATATAACTTAAAATGAAGCTAAATTATCTTGATAACATAACAAAATTAAACTTGACAAGATGTTTTTAAGACACGTCAAATTTTCTAGAGTGGCCAAACTAAAAGAAAGGATCATTTAGCTTTTTACATAGCACATTTTAAATAATCATTTTTTGTTTTGTACTTGTAATTTTGGCTCTAGTTTCAAAAATGAATTAAGAACCGGTAACAAAATCTAAATAACAAATTAGGATATTTTGTTAAGATGATTCAGAACCACAGTGCATAACGAAGGTGAGGTGCTCTCACATAAAAGCCTCCTGCTGACAGGATATCTTGTCAAGTATAAACAAAACAAAACAAAACAAAAAGCTTATGAGGCTTTCATTTCAAATATCTAATCTTTACTAATATTTAATGAGAGGACAACGTGCAAAATAATTTTTAATTTCGGGTTTTACAAAGTGTGAGTGAGTATGAGTTAATGCTACCTTCGTCTTTGGTGCAAAAGGACAAATTCCAACATATACGTGTACAACAAAAAAAAAACTTCCCCCTCTTCTGCATTTGTGTCCAAACAAACAAAATATATTTTTAGTCAAACTCAGCAGGTGTAGCTGACATTTAGCACTGCAAAGCCCAAACATCCATGTGAAGTGACATTGTGCATAAGGCAATTTTGAGCCTCTGTTGAAATTTTCATTTACAATAAAATGATCCTAAATTGGATGTCAGTCAGTTTAAAGGGAAAAAAAATCTTTAATGAAAGAAAAGAATATATATCTAAACAATATATTTTAAGCAATATATTGTGAAATATCGGTGTTCCAAATACTGATATTTGTTTACAATAAAACTTTACAATCAAGCTGCACAAGACTTTCAAGTAAAAAATAGAAATCCATTTATCACATTTACTGGAGATGCATAAATACTTTCTTTTCGCATATTGCTCAAGAGTTTGAGCATCAGATGCACCCATATATTTGGTATCTGGTATGGTCACTGACTGACAGACAGTGTTTTTGGCACACTAGCAGAAGTAAAATTGAAACTTGGAAGTTAAATACAAAATGCTTTTCTGAACAGCAGGGAGCAAGCACTCCACAGAAGGAAAGTTTAATTCAACAACAATGGCTGCACCTGCTGAATTTTTTTGTTTCATCGCTATCGCCCCTGCTACTCACCAAAACCAGGAAATTATGGTGCAAGGAGTGCATGCTTCACTAACATCACATTAAAAGGTCCTTTGTGTTTTAAAAACTTGCCTCCTGCTGTACCCCCACACCCCTCCACGAGGCATTCAAGTGCAAAGATTTCTGGTGTCTTTCAACAGCTTAATTTGTCTTAGCTATTCATTCTGTGTATTTAAGCTTTGTTTCACAATTCTTGTTGTGATGTGTTTTGAGAAAGAAATAAAGCAAATGTGAAATGGATGACAGTCATCTTAAGGTAGAAAGAAAATGAGGTCTGAATGAAAAGAGGTTAACAAAGATCAGCCAAATGTCTGGCATTTAAAGTCCCGTCCTGTGGGAGATGGTCCCTCTATTGCCCTTTACAGATTGGCTGCAGAACACACTCAAACTCCACCAACTTTGGTGTAAGTCAACAGTCAAAGAGGAATAGCAAATATAGAACATAATTATATGATAATCCAGGTTAATCTTACATAATGTTTGGAGGTGACTATTCATATGTGATAATTGTGACAATTGAGTGTGACATTTTTCAATTCTTGTTTTAGCTGGTAATTTAGAATACAACCATATTTGTCCTCTGTTGAGCAAAATGTCACAAAAAAAGGCCATAAGAATTAATTAAAACATTAAAAAAACTGGGTAAAAAAAAACAAACAAACCAACCGCTGCAAAAAACAACAACACATTTTGAATTAAGAATTGCATCAATGTAATGCTATACAAAAAAGGTGTTGTATTTTTAGAGTAATAGCAATCCCA